>CM017571.1:21917528-22467528 GCA_007844125.1 Sinonovacula constricta
TAAATTATTCATGACTACGAGATTTTCTTAGCCAATTGTCCCACGGGTACATAACGCAGCATAGCGGAGTAATGTAACGGGGGATAACCGACGATGAAGTCAGCAATACAGAACAATAACCTGTTCTGGGTGGAGACTCTTAAGCGCTCGATCCAAGATGCGGATTTGAGAAATCCCCCCCGCCCCCCTTGGATTGGCAGAGCAGGCCAGCCACCTCACCAAGAGCTTTTATATCTGGTAAAGCCAGACTTCACTCAAATGCCGCCTACCGCCTAAATGTCCCCATATGACTGGGCGTTTTTCGGATGCAGGCCAATAGCGACTCCGAACCCATTTGCAGTCATAAGGGTCTCGGTTTAATATGTTGCAGAAACATGGAAGACTGCTATACCTTCGGTTACCTGCACTTGATATGTCTCATCCGGAGCCATACTGGTAAAATTGTCTCGGCAGTAACCTTTTTGCACTTTTTGCCGGTACCGTCAAGGTGAAAGTGCGCGTCTAAAGCAAGTGGTAGATTATGATTATCCATTCTGGGCGGCCTCAGTTAAGGGTGAGCATCTTTCAACGCTGTCGTCTCAGCAGGGGGGCATTACAGGCAACGATCCCCAGCATCAGACGCCCGTAAATCTAAACAGTCGAATGTAGAGTCTCAGAGGAATAAAACTCCGGAACCTCCCATGTCTGCTCTTGACATCAAGCCAATATGGCCTCCGAATAAGCACGCAACAAACTATATCGCTTGCTACACTATGCGGGCTTAATTCGGCATGCAAACTGTGCTAAATCGCCAGTGGCCCTGAACCAACAGAGGCACTCTCGCAAGGCGCTCAAACGCCAGCGAGCCACCTTTATTGAGGTGCTTCCTATCATCAAAGACGAGAGTCACGTGATACTCCAAGGCATGCTACTGAGTTATCCTTGCGCCACAGCCTGGATCTACCTGAAGGGACCGGGGTCTCTGGTACCACGGCTGGTGTAGCAGGCTTGACCATTTTGACCCCTTGCTGAGTCCATACAGGGACATTTCGGTCTCAGCATAGCTTCATACGATCATGGTTCACTACAAATAAGGAGTTTTTTAGTTTCACCCTGAAAGTGATTCTCACAATTTTTAATTTGTTATAAACTATATTGTTCCAAATTGTTTGCCATTTAGTTAGTAAATATATTGATTGATAAGTGGTTTAAAATCAGTGTGTGGGGTGCAAATATTTGTCACACTGATTTTAAATCACTCGTCAATCGATAATTCGATATATTTTAACCAAATGGCAAACAAGTTCGGACAATAATGTTGATAACAAATTACAAATTGTCGTAGTGGTGGAAATGCGCTTCTGAGAATTAACAGATACACATGTCAGCCTTGGCGATCTTGTTGCGGTAATAACTCGCAGTAGTGGTGGAAGGCTGGGCGGTAGGGTTTAGGTTGTCAGTGTAGGGCAAGCTCCGGAATCGTATTATTATCCAACGTCCCGGTGTTGTGTTTGTGTCATATGAAGACGATTTTCAACCCAAGGCTTGTGCTGGTTTCTAAAAATCTTGGATTTAGCTCAAGCAAATCACAGTTTCTGTTCCAATAAGACGTTTATTTTCCCCTAAATTATTGTTAATCAGAAAGTGTTACGCGGGTTTTTATCTGGGAAAATTTGTGGGTCCTATGTCGCAAGTTTAGGCTTCTGAGCATTGGGTAAACAGAGCACAGAGCACAGAGACCCTCAAACCTTTTCCATAACTTCCTGATCACACATGACCTTTGGTTTTGCATGGTACAGTTAACGAATCTCAAAGTCTGTCTGGTTAAGTTTTTAAACTTTTGCATTGAAGACGTTAGCCGTACATGCTTCAGGCTGCGACTCCTGTTCTAGTCATTTGTCGTGCGACCCAGTGTTATACAGAACAATAATCTTGCGAAGGAGGTTGGCATTCTAAACACATTAGCAATTTTGCCGAGGTCCATAGCCGAGATTTGCGCGTGGAAGGTTGGGTTTAACAACATCAATTCGGAAATAATTACGGAAATATTTATCTGCGAGCTTACTCCTCCAACAAATATAACTACGATTATTGTTTAAGTGCGATATAGACATCAAGGTCAGCAACTAAAGCAGACATTGTTATTTTATAATGTCTAGCCTCCCAGCACGTGGATTTGGGGGTGGGGGGGGGGGGGAGGGAGGAGGACTTAATGTGGGAAGGTCTTCCATCTGACTTTGCTCTACTCAGTCATTTGTTTAGAGTCTTCCTCCACCAAATAGCTAGACGTAGCTATAATGATCATAACTGGTCGCTGCGGTGTATTTCCAAACAACAAAAACAACAACAATATACTGTTGCTCAATCTAGGGAGGCCAGATGCGGGCAGCACTTACCAACCACCAGCAGCTGTGGAACACACGGGTCGTGCCATACCTTATCGATCCTATATACGGTAAACCAGCCATATTCATATAAAAATAGTAAAATACCTATTATATATATTTGAGGTAATGAAACTGTAATAGGTATTATTCAATTTGGTATTTTTTCCTGTATTTGTAAGTATGGTATGAGGCACTTATAACTGAAATATTAAAAGATTTTACCATCTACAACCCAAGATAATCAAGTTTTAGTACAATAGTTTAACACATTTTCAAATGCATGGTGTTTCTTCTGTATTTAGATTAGAGGCATCTGACCCACATAGAAATCTTTTGTTAGATTTACTAAAATAAAAAGCTAACAATATTGTAGCCCTTTACCATTAAAATTTGTAAATATTAACAATATTTGATTGCAGCAGGAAGCGAAAGATTAGTCCGTCATTTATTTTCTTACAAAAATTAAACTATGTTCATTGTATATGATACATAGACCCTTTGATAAAACATAAATATATGAAACTTAAATTGGTTGAACAGGTAATTATCTGAAATAATAACATTTATATTCTAAAAATTACCTTATACATGTATTGTAAAAAAGACTAAAATACATTTGTACAAATTCTTATTGTCGGCATGATATGGATATTAAATTATTTCCTGGTATCATGTTTATGCAATGTGATACAGTAATCATGTAAAATAAGACAAATGGAAGGTCATTGTTATGTCCAAGATATATTTCTGCAAAAAACTAAAGTAAACCATTAACTTAGATTTGTTTACATTGTTATTAAATTATTTTCTCTGTTACCACATTTTTTTCCGGCGTAGCTGTCTGATCTCGTCTTTAACATACGTAACAAATGCTAACACATGGTCAGTCCGACTGAATGTCAGAGCGACTGCCATGGGTATGAAGTCCAGGTATCGCCATATATTGTATTGTTCTTATTAAACGTACAATGATAGCGTTACAGTTTATTTAAAGTTGGAAAATAATGGCATAAACGTAAAATCAAAATTATTAATCCCAAAGCAGCGACTGTTGTTATAAATGTAGCGTCTTGATATTCTAAAAGTTCATTTGCTGAAAAATTATTTACACTCTGTGTAAAAAAGATATTTCTTGTCTTATTTGTTTTTAATTGACATAGTCAGAGTTTTGCATAGGTACATGACACATAGAACTACTTGATCTGCACTTTATATGTATTTAAATTATTGCGTCACTTAGGATCCAGTCGGTTTGTGACATATACTGCCACATGCGCATTTCGAAGATTTACTTGGTTGTTGAGCTATAAAAAGCCTACCAACGCTTGTGATTTTTCCAACATTAACACGACACAATCTTTTGAAGGACATTATTTTATTTTATTATTATTCATTCAAGATGGTTTGGCTTGCATTACCAAACATTAAGATGCAAACTCGACCCACTGAGATCAAGTTGCTTTAATACAGGCTTAAACATACGTCTAGTTATCACATGTTTCTATAAATTTCAATATGTTCATATATTATTTATGATGTGAACAGCACTTATTTTTTGTAAAGTTGACAAACGTGTTTCCGCAGACTCAGCCGCTCGAAAGGAAATAATGGAGGCGATAGCAGAGTACCACAATCGAACATGTATTCGCTTTGTGCCTCGGACTTCAGAGAAGGATTATGTCCACTTTAAACAGATCAGCGGGTTGGTGGAACATTCTTAATATACCGATTTATTTACGATCAAATGAACGAAGAATGGAATGATCAAATAAAATAAACTAGTGTTTGGACGAAAAATGAACATTAAAGTCATTTATTTCTCATATTAGCTTATTTTTTTCAGTCAAGGATATCATATTATTTTGAATAATTTCATGTTATCTAAAGTTCCATTATGTAAAAGCAAATACCTCTGTGTTTCAACGAATAAGTTTAAAGTCGGGACAACAACTTTATAGACATCAGCTATTACCAGTGTTTTCCTGGCACTTATCGTAACTGACTATAGCTAAGTTTGTTAGGTTTAATCTAGTTCACGTATTAACTCCAGCTGCTACTCCAACATCGGACGGACGGGTGGTGGCCAAGACATCTCGCTGACTAGCGGCTGTCTCAAGAAAGGGACTGCTGCACACGAGATGATGCATGCACTAGGTTTCTGGCACGAGCAAAGTCGACCCGACAGAGACTCGTGGGTGCATATTGTCACCAGCAACATACAGGACGGTGCGTCTTGTTGGCCTTTGCTTCTCTGGTTGCTCCTTATTTTTGCATTCTTTGTCTAACAAGCAAATGTGAGCCTTCCAATGCAGTAGTTTCCAAACAGTCAAATATGCACCTTTCAAATGACCACAGTTTCTGTTTAGAAAATAATGTGTCTTGGTTGTTTTATTTTCTCTGCTCGGGAAATCCTGCATGTGGCATGCAGTTACACCATGTTGCTGTTTAACAGGCATTAAAATTTCAATTAACTAAGATAAATTATTTCATTAGAATATCTGTTAAAAGTAAAAATGAAATGAATAAAACTAAGTGCACATGTTTAGTGACATTTTTATTAAAATTATAAGTAGATATACTTTATAACAGAGATTTCTCAGTGGCAACAATACACAAAAGTAAACAGAGTATGTTGTACTAATAGTAACAACGGTACATAGGTTAAAACATATAAACTTTTATGCTTTATCATCCTAGATGCAAGTTTTGAACGCTATTGTAACTTTGTATTCATGAACAGTTTGTTGGTTTTATCTTGTTAAAGGTTGATGTTCCATTACTTGGTCACATTAACACTGTCAGCAATCTTTCGCTTTAAAAATGCACAATATAAACAATCTTTACTAAATCTTGTCAGTTAATAACAATCAAAGCTGTTCAGTTAAAATGTTTGAGTTTCAACTTGGTAACTTGTCTGGGATATGAGATGTGTATATACAGTTGTTAACAGATGCTTCTGTATGTGACTGCCGCCACATGCATGGGGAGTTGCTTTTGCATAGAAGGGTTGCTTGCAAAACAATGCGTATGTTCATATTTTTCAGGGAAAGAGTACAACTTTGAAAAGCTTACTCGAGCAGAGGCAGACACTCTAGGGGAGAGTTATGACTATGGCAGTGTTATGCACTACTCCAAATATGCCTTTTCTAAGAATGGTAATCCGACTATCATACCTACACAGAAAACTGACGCATCCCTTGGCCAAAGGGATGGTCTCAGTGACAAAGACGTACATAAGATCCGAAAACTATACAGATGTGGTAGGTGAATGCACAAATAAGACAATTGTGGATTATATAACAATGATAAATCAGAATAACAATTTCTGAAGGTAGATCAATGTGAGATGTTAGCGGAATGTAAGAATTTGGCGATACATTGCAATTTCAAATAAGATTTATTCATTTTTTCTCATGCTCTCCATTGTTATCCATGCAATGATAAATTATACATTGCTGGTCATTTGAAAAGACCGTCCTATCAGGCTTCGCAAAAGGGCTTAATTTGAGAAGTTTGAGAAGGTCTTCAAGCTGACGGTGCACCAGTTTGTTCTAATGAGACACATGTATGGGGTCTTCCTCCACTTATGCTTCAAGTCGCTGTACTGATCATCATTGTGTTGCTGTTATATATTTAAGAATTATGCCAATTTAAAAAGCTGGTGAATAAAATTAGAAAAAGAACTACACTCATAGCCAATAAAGTTGGCTCTATGCATTTGAAAGTAAATCGTATGTACCAATATATGTGCTGAAAAAACCCACCTATATATCTGCTCTTTCATTATATATGAGAGCCACAATTACTGGTATGCTGTTTCATTGTTGAAAACATATTTTAAATATAGATGGTCGTTTCTTATCTTAATGCAGACAGTCCAGCTGCCACCACGCCATCGCCCAAAGTAACGACAAAGACAACACAGAAGGTGACCACAAGAGTACCAGAAACCACCCCCCTGGCAACCGCTGCATCTCTTTCTACGAAACTACAGCAAACGCAACCACCCCATACACAACCACCACCAACTCAACCACCGCACACCCAATCACCACAGCCACAACCACCACATACACAACCACCACCAACTCAACCACTGCACACACAACCACCACCCACTCAACCTCCACAAACACAACCAACAACAAAACAACCATTAGCAACAAAAAATCCACAGACCCAGCCACATACAACACAACCACCACCAACACAGCCCATTCAGACAACAACTAAGTCACAAACTACAAATATAGGTACATGTTTGATTGTAGTCCATTGATACTTAAAATAGTAATACTGTAACAATATTTCCAAGAGAACCCATTATAAAATCCATATACATGTTTGAAAGATTAGGTGTTATTTCCAGAATCAGGTCTAGACCCGTTCTAATTGTAAGTTTTGGGGCGGTGGATTACGGAACTCAGTTTTTCCCAAGGATTTTTTATTTATGTATGGTTTATAAGAGGACGTATAGATATATCTTATTTAATATGTATTTTTACAAATGAATGGGTGGGCTGATTTCAACTGCTGCTTCAGCCCCTATGTAGTTGCTGTTGCTATGCTTACGTCTGATTTCAAATTGGATAATAAGTCTGTTAGATTATGACGTTTCAAATACATATGATTGGTTAGAATTGCTGACTTTGAATGGGTTTCTGTTACTCCAGTAAATAGCAATTTATTATTTCCCCACCAGCTGCAACTACACCCCAAGCACCACACACTGGATGGTCACTTTGGTCTGAGTGGTCCGGGTGTAACCTTGACTGCAGCCACTTCCGGTACAGAATGTGTCTTAATTATGATTCAGTCTACTGTCCAGGCGAATATGAGGAGGTGGAACCATGTCCCTTCCCATGCAAACGTAAGTAGGCCCGTTTCCTCAAAAGGTTCAATTTATTATAAATTTAAGACCCCGTTTTATTCCCGTATTCTATCGATAAAGTCTCTTCCTTATCTCTATTTAAATTTTGTATCAACAACATTCTTAAATTCATTACCAGACTAAACGGTAATGCATCAGCTCAAGGTACAGGAGGTCCCAGGTTTGATTCCAAACCGCAACATATCGACATACTGCGTGTATGCGTTAAAATGGTAGTGGTATAACTCCCGTGCTAACGCTCAAGCAAATATAAAGGTAGCTCCACTACTGGTTGGTGACCGGACCTGGTAGCGCAATCGGTAGAGCGTCGGCTCCAGGTACGGGAAGCCCCGGGTTCGATCCCGGGCCGCGACATACCAAAGTCGTTCAGAATGGTAGTGGTATAGCTCCCATGCTAACGCTCAAGCAAATATAAGGGTAGTTGCACGACTGGTTGGCCCGTTGTCAGGATAATGTGACTGGGTGTGGTATAATGCCAGGTGCTCACAGCATGCTATACACAGTGAAGGCAGCACTATATCTGTTTCAAATGGACACCGTCTCCAGATAACTGAAATACTGTTAGTGGGACGATAAACCCAATAAACAAACATAAATAGTGTACATGTAACTAATATTTTAGCGGTCAACCGTCTTCTTTAACAGTTGCCATGTCACTTGGATGTTGGACTGCCGCTAAAACGAATCTGTCCATACCATCTGTCGAGGGCCTCAGTCAGGAGCTGTCTGGAAACTATACACGTAAGAAATATACAATAAACGATAATATCTTTGGGTCGAAGCGTGAGATAGAGGACTGGAGAAAGTTATATCTTAATGGAATGCGCTTCTGTGAATACAGTGTTGCTATACCCATTTGAGGTAATAATTGTGAGATATGAGTTTCCAACAAGTCAATTTTAGATCAAATATTTCTGTTAAATTAACAATGTTCCAGTAACTGTTGACATCACATAAGCTGGTAAGTTTGTTATTGGATGGAATATATCAGTTTCCAATGGCCTGGTAACAAGTATGTAACCGACCTTAGTTACTAAAGCTACACCCCTCAAAGGAGTTGTTTTAAATCAAATTTGTTTAGAAAAGTTAATTGTGGTATGATGGCATTTAATGCAGCATTTAACTCCTGGATATGAAATTCAGGTCATACAATACCATTTTAAAAAGTTAAATGTAAAATATACAAACCATTCTGATAATTGACTGTTACGAACTCTCTTTAGTCAGGAAGGACGCACTGCACATGTGTCGGAACTATGCTTCCTTGCTTGGGTTTCCTGCATTTGGTCTCTTTGACAATGGAATGTGCTTGGCTGGCTCAGAAGCATTTAACGACTTCCGGTTGCAGGGTCCAGCCTCGGACTGTGGCCAAACTGGGTCATCGAACAGCATGGCTGTTTATACATTCGAGACAGGTAACTTTATATATACGTTGTTTGATTGTGACAACATACATATGAAAGCTGGAGAAGATAAGATGCATGTAAGTATGTGTAAAAAAGTATGATATTGAAGCAGCCGATTGATATTGACTCCATATTAATATCTGGGTTGACCCACTGACACATTTAAAAAATTGGCGTACAATGGTTGTTCTAAAAACACAAGAATAATTTTATGGAGTCCTATGAGAGGACTTACCAGTTCAGTACTCATCGCCGCGGTGACAATACTATAAACAATTCATTTATGCTGGTGTTACCTAAACTATATTTTTTATTCTATATGTAAATAAAACCATGCCCTCGATTTCTCATGATTTTCTGCAAATATTGAAGGCCAATGGACTCTGCGGAGTAACTGGAGCCATTGTACACATTCCTGTTGGATGGGATATTAGTACAGTACACATAGCCGCTGTGACAACACACAAAACATTTCATTCATGCTTTGGGCCTAAAATACATTCGATTCCATATGTACATAAAACCATACAGTAGAAATTTGCCGCGATTTTCTTCTTTTAAGGCCAATGGTCGCTGTGGAGTGATTGAAACACTTTTTTCACAGTCCTGTGGTATGGGTTACCCATACAGATGTTTTATTACCTTAGATATGTCTTATGCGTATGTTAACCCAAACTCTCCCTTTCTAGGAAATTGCTATCGTGGAAGATAACTCCTTATGACCGAGGCTGACAAACTATTACAATAATAATCTTGAATGGGGAAAACATGACCACCGCTAAATTTACGCAGGATAAGAACTATCTCACCCTGACTCTCGGGTGAGATTTTCCTAGCATTCATGAACAATCAGGAGTGACTTATGATTTCCGATAACAGATTTTGACGATCAATGTTGCTTTGAGGGAAATCGTTGCCCCTCCTGAGGGAACGGCCGTCAGTATAGATACCAACGTTGTGACAACACACAGAACATTTCATTTATGTTTTGTTTCATAGCTTAGTATTATTTTTTAAATATTTTAACCATTTTGCAGACATTGCCGGCCAATGGTCCATGTTGATCGATAGGAACCGTTGTATTTGTCATGTGCGATTGTCAACCTGTTCAGATACGAGGAACACACCAACATTTTATTGACAGCTGTACTGTTTTTAGCTCACCTGAGCACAACGTGCTCAAGGGGAGCTTTTCTGATACCGCTTCGTCCGTCGTCTGGCGTCCGTCGTCAACATTTAGCTTGTATACACACTACAGGCCACAGTTTTTATCCAATCTTCACCAAACTTGGACAGAATGTTTGTCTGCATAAAATCTTGGATGAGTTCGTTATTGGGTCACCTGGGGTCAAAAAGTAGGTCACTAGATCACATTTTAGGAAAAACTTGTGAACACACTAGAGACCACATTTATAGCCCAAGCTTTACCAAACTTGATCAGAATGTTTGTCTGCATAGAATCTTGGATGAGTTCGTAACTGGATCACGTGGGGCCAAAAAATAGGTCACTAGGACAAATCTTAGAAAAAGCTTGTGAACACACTAGAGACCACATTTATGGCCCAATCTTCACAAAAATTGGTCAGAATGTTTGTCTGCATGAACTCGTGGACGAGTTTATTACTGGGTCACGCGGGGGCAAAAACGTAGGTCACTAGGTCAAATCTTAGCAAAGGCTTGTGAACACACTAGAGACCACATTTATGGCCCAATCTTCACCAAACTAGATCAGAATTGTTGCCTTCATGAAATCTTGAACAAGTACTTAACAGGGTCATGTGGGGTCAATAAGTAGGTCACTAGATCAAATCTTAGAAAAAGCTTGTGAACACACTAGAGACCACATTTATAGCCCAATCTTCACCAAACTTGGTCAGAATGTTTGTCTGCATGAAATCTTGGATGAGGACATTATTGGGCCACGTTGGGTTTAAAAGTAGGTCACTAGGTCAAATCTTAGAAAAAGCTTGTGAACACACTAGAGGCCCTATTTATGCCCCAATCTTCAACAAACTTGATCAGAATGTTTGCCTTCATGAAATCTTGGATGAGTTTATAACTGGGTCACGAGGGAACATTAAGTAGGTCACTAGGTCAAATCTAGGAAAAGCTTGTGAACAAGCCAGAGACCACATCTATATCCCAATCTTCACCAAACTTGGTCAGAATGTTCGTCTGCAAAAAATCTTGGATGAGTTTCTTATTGTGTCAAGTGGGGCCAAAAAAGAGGTCACTAGGTCAAAACTTAGAAAAAGCATGTGAACACACTAGAGGCCACATTCATAGCACAATCACCGGCCGCAGTAGATCAATTGGTAGAGCGGTGGCTTGAGGATCGGGAGGTCGCGGGTTCAAACCCCGGCCGGGTAAAACCAAGGACTTAAAAGTTGGTAGTAGTAGCTTCCCTCCTAGCGCTCGGGGCTAAGGGGACAGCATTACGCCTGATCTGTCGGTGTCAGTATAATGGACCGGCCGGGTTCAGTCCCTGAGCACCTCATAAGAGCCCCTGTGATATAATGATAGAAATGTCGCTGCACTGTATCGGCAAAAATGCCGGCAAATCCCAATCCCATAGCACAATCTTCACCAACCTTGATCAGATTGTTTGTCTGCATGAAATCTTGGATGAGTATATTATTGGGTCACGTGGGGTCAAAAAGTAGGTCACTAGGTCACATTTCAGAAAAACATTGTGAAAACACTTAGATGCCACATTGATGGCCCAATCTTCATCAAACTTGGTCAGAATGTTTGCCTGTATGAAATCTTAAGTATGTTTGGAAGTGGGTCATGTGGATTCAGTAGGTTACTTGGTAAAATTCTAAAAAAAATGTAATCAACCCAGTGGCCACACTAATGGTCCAATCTTCACTAAAGATTTCTAAAGTAAATTACTTGATGCCAGATTTGAGCCTACTAAAAGCCTGTGTCATCAGGAGAGCGATTAAAGGCCATCATGGCCCGCTTGTTGATATTTGGTATATCTGTCCCTCTTTTTCTTTCCATGCCACATGTCGCTATGGACGGACCGGAGCTATTGTTTTCGCCGATGATAGGGTGGGTATCAATACAGACATCGGCGCTGTGGCAACACAATGAACATTTAATTTGTGTCTTGTTACTTTATATCTTACATGCTATACACTTAATACATGTATTAAAATTCTCTGCAGACGTTGATGGGCAGTGGTCGCTATGGACTGATTGGAGCCATTGTACTCGCTCATGTGGGATGGGTCGACAATATAGATACCGTAGATGTGACAACCCTCCACCGCTTGGCCATGGTGCAACATGTCCCGGACATGACCAGGAAGCTGTCATTTGTAACATTGGCCAGTGTATAGGTAGGTACGCTTTATAAAGATATTTGCATCTCGTGTCCATAAAATCTTCTTAGTAGACTTATCATCCATTTGGCTCTCTTGATTCGTAACATGCAATGAACTCAAAAGAATGTGAATTTCTTTTAGTTTGGATTTATAAATTTATATACATTGTACAGACATGTCATTTTGGTGGGAACTAATAACATTGGCCTGTTTATTTTTTACTTTAGTACCTTATAAGTGTGGACAGCGGAACCGAGTGGGTGATCCGGGTGCCAGTGGATTAATCTGGGTGCGTGACTATGAGAATTTCATGGAGTGTGAATACGAGATTACATCGACCTCTTTCCTGTCAACCATCTCCTTGTTCATCCAAGAAATTGATATCGAGTACAGCAAAGGGTGTATCTATGATAGCCTCATGGTAACTATCCATCACAAGCTGATCTTTTTTTTGTTAAAATATAACTTTATGGGTCAAGAGTTAACAAGCCGTTTGACTTAGTATTTTTTGCAAACGTTTCTGTTTCTTTGGGGTGAAAAAAAATGATGGTACTGTTTCTCATGGTACCGTTTCTCCCCCAAATTACACTCAAGTTCCAATCAAGACTTTATTGAAATATTATTGGACCGATGTAAACGCATATTGTTGCCTTCTTCACAGGATTTGTAGTATCTTAAATTTGCATATAACCGATTTAAATTGTGGTCGACTCTTAATCATTTGGATTTTTTTTTCAAAATTAAATGCATTTGTATCATTTTTTGCAAATTCACAATGATTAAATATTTATAGGATAATAAACAAGTAATTCTAAAATTTACGCTAAATAAAATAAACAAGTTTTTTTCTGGATGTTTGGCGTTGTTTAAGTATGTGCTATATTACTTACAGATATTCGATGGGATAGACACACGATCGCCATTGGTGGGATCGTTATGCGGCAATCCTACGCCAGTCTCGTTCGAGTCGACGTCAAATAGTGTCTATATACGTTTCCAGAGTGACGAAACTAACAAAGGCCGTGGCTATACCATATTCTATACGATCAACAGCATGTCAAGTACGTATGTTTGGTTTATTTGTTGTTTTTACTTAAGCTCTAACTTTGTTATAGTATGGCATATTTACTTGATATTTTACTTTATATATAACTTTGTTACAGTATGGCATATTTACTTGATATTTTACTTTATATATAACTTTGTTACAGTATGGCATATTTACTTGATATTTTACTTTATATATAACTTTGTTACAGTATGGCATATTTACTTGATATTTTACTTTATATACAACTTTGTTACAGTATGGCATATTTAGTTTATATTTGGCATATTTAAGACCAAGTTCAGGGTGCAAGAACTCTTGTTTTTCCAGTTGTTAAATAATGTTCATTCGTTAGATTTTGCTTGTGTGATTTCTTATCACTAAGAACTTTTGCCAAACATGATCAACTGGATGTAAGCTGATAGTCAAGGTCCACTCAAACTATTTGTTTTTATTTTTTTTTTTTAAACTGTCAGCTATCACTTGTCATCTGTAACCCCACTTCTACTTGAAAGGCAAAGCTTAAATATTACAACAGATTTTTCTATTTTAAATTATGCTGCTTTAATGTTTTTTATTGATGGGGAACATCATTTCGATATCATGCAGCGGATTTTCATGAAAAATATTAACGAAGACAAAATAGCATGTCGCCATTTAAATAAATAATAGCATACTTTAATTTCGCGATCATTTATCCCTTTTCAAAAGTTGGTTAATGTTTCTCAACGCATTTATTTAATAATTTCAGCAGTTAAATGACTACACAGTTTCAAATAAATCAAATGTTTGACGAAACTGAATTCTGTGCAAACCCCACAGGAAGTGCAAGGTTAGAGCTCTGTGAAACTGGTTTGAGCACCCCAGTCGGTCTTTTTTGCCGACAGACGTTCCAAGGCTGTAACTGTTGGGTTTGCTCCATTTGTTTAATGACTTATCACAGCTTTGTTACTTTTACAATTGGCTTGCATGCGAATACCTTTGTCCTGTGCCTTTTAAAATTTAACTATATGTCGCAATGCCCTTATGACTTTAGTCACATTTCCTTATTTAAAATTACGACATAGAGTCTGCAGCCAGTCATAATTCTGACCTTGAGCTTGCCAATACAATTATCTGATTGCTTAGGTTTGTAATTTATTTAAAATCCCACAAATCAAATGTTTAACCTTTATCTAAAACTTCAGCCCAATTTTTTATAACCAAGTCATCTGTTTTGTTTATTCTCAGGAAAGGCATGCGTAAAACCCCCTCCCACTGGCCATGCAGCAATGTTCATAGAAGGGAACATGGTTGGTAACAGGGTATGGTATTCGTGTAACCCTGGTTACCGGATGGTTGGCAAGTCGCCTATCACGTGTCTTGACCAGCCTGGCTTTGCGCTCTGGGATGACGTTTTTCCAAAATGTGTCACATACAGAAAGAGAAGTAAGCTTTCTTTTTCAGTACATCTATATGTGAATGTGTACGAGTAATACAAACGTGGGATCGTAATATAACCAACCATTCTATGCATTAATTTAGAGAAAATGCATTATTTGTTTTCAGATAATGTCTTGGACATCAAGCTAGGATGCTGTTTTACAAATGATATCTTAATTATTTATCATGTCAATTTAACCTTTCGAATGTATCACTTCTGTGTTATTTGCTTGGTTCAGATGGCACTGTTGCTTGAAAAAAATTACTTAAGACTTGGTCAATCCAACATCTCTCTATTTTTTAGGTATCAGCCGCAGACTCCAGTACTCTTGCACCTTTGAAGACTCGTTGTGTGGATTCACCAATGATAACAGATTCAGCTTTAACTGGAAGGTTAAACGTAATAACGTCAGCATCAATTCAGCCAACCAGACAGCAGAGCTGCATCATCAGGACAAAAAGGAGAACTTGACAGCTGGTAAATATTTGTTTGTTTGATGTATACACCACATATGGTCTTCTATCTTTTATTTAAAAATGAAGCCCTTATGGTCTAAGACAGATATCTGGGTAGAACCACTGATGCATAGTAGGTCCGCTTAAAGACCTCCTTACTTAAAAGTGCTGTCCTTGTCTGGAGCTTGACCTCTCGCAAAAATAGTATTTGACATAGTATTATTGTTATTTTCAATAATAAAAGACATTTTACTTTTTAAGTACAATCACAGCTGGCTTTTGGTTTCATGTAATATTAATGTTAAAGAATTATACATTATAACAAATAACCATTTAAGGTTTATGGCTGTGATTATCATATACATTGTACAATAATTAAGCTACACATTTTCAAAGACATGTGCAATTATTTCATATGCAATTGTGTTCGAATATTTATCGTAATAACAAAATAATTTGTAAATTCCAATTAAACAAATATACTTTTTTCTCCAAGGAAACACCTTGTATGTCGAGTCCACTGTGTTACAACTTCCGGGTGACTCTAGTCGAATCAAGAGCAGGATATTTGAAGTATCGACATACCCTCATTGTCTCCAATTTTCGTATAACCTCGACGGACGAGACATGTCCTATCTTGAACTTCGAATTATCGATAGTTTTAACATTAACCCAATAACGGCCAACTCTACACAGTCTGCGGACAGTGAAGGTTTGATACAAGACACCAATGAGGGACAAATTTTGTGGTCAGTATCTGGTGACAAAACTGCAGGCTGGCAGACAGTCAAGGCTACAGTTCAGGAGTTCTCCAAGTTTCAAGTAAGTTCATTATAATTGTTAAATTAACCTGAATATTAAGGTGCTATGGGTGAGCTTTTCTGATACTGGTTGTCCATCGTGCAGCATCAAAAAAGTGTTTGTGAACATTCTAGAGACTACAATTTTGATCCAATATTCACCAAATTTTTGTGTATATAAGAATCTTGGATGTGTTCATAACTGGGTCATGTGGGTCAAAAAGTGAGGTCAAGGTTTAGAGAAACATTGTGAACATAAGTGTCCTCATTTATGGCCCAATTTTCATCAAACCTGGATAGAATGTTTGTCTGCATTAAGTCTTGCAGGAGTTTGCAACTGGGACAAGTGTGGTTGAAAAAGTTGGTCATTATGTCAAAAAATAGAAACCCCTTGTAAACAGCCTAATTCATTCTAGTTTAATACTAAATAACAATCGTTTGTGATAAAATAATTAACCTTTTTAGTATATGTATCCTAGTCGTTGTTTTAAAGTATATTTAACTGTCCAGATTTTTAAAAAAGTACTGGCTGCGTAACCTACCTTAGTAAATCAGTTAAAGGAAATTATAGGAGACACAATAATGAAACTATCATGTCCTACCCACCACATCTCCATACATCTTCCATAACAGTAAAAGCATTACATAGATTATAATCTTCATGAAAAAAAGATGCTCGCCATATACCTCAAGGTGAAAGGCGATGGTACATAATTTTAAATCAGTCAGTCCGCCTAGAGGCCATATTTGTGGTCCATCTTCACCCAAGTTGGTCAGAATGTTTTTGGCTAGATAAAATCTTGGATTGAGTGTATAACTGGGTCAGTAGTATCAAAAAGTATGTCATTAGACCAGATCATGAACAACCCCGTGAACATCATTAAGAGTTATTTTGCCCTAATCTTTAGGGATTCAGACTCTTTGCCTGCATGTCATGTTGGGTTAATTTTAGCAAGGACTTGCTGATTAAATAACTTGTAATTCCTCAATGCCAAGAGCTCAGCTAAGTAGATTTTGTCTTTTGATATGATTTTTAAGCCTACTGAAAGCCAGAGTTGTTAAGTAAGCGATTTAGGGTCAACATGATCCTAATGTTTATGTACATTGCACATTCACTATTATGGTTATCAAGGCAATGTCCATTCTTATAGAGGAAGTCTAAACAAATAGCACATGTGGATTATAGCAAAAAATCACAAATTTGAAATGATATAGGCATACTTGACACATATTCAACCAGTTTCTGTATTTACAGATCGTTTTTAAAGCAGTTCTTGGGAGCGAGATCGGCAGTTCGGCTTCATTAGACAACATTGTACTGACCTATGGATCATGCCTAGAATGACACCAGCTGTATGGAATAACTGTCGGACGAAAAATGGGAGACACAGAGTTTTAAGCTGTTTCTACTAATTATACTAAAATTGATTCATTGTTACCACTGTGAAAAAACTGGCTTAAAAGACGTTTCTTAGACACACGCAAATTTACCAGGCAGTCATACCAAAGCGATGTGTAATAGGAATGATGTAAATCAAGACTATTTAAACCAACTTAAAGTATAAAAAAGGCAAATGAAATACTTAAGAATAATGGGAAACATAGTGAGGTGACATGATTCATTTTTAGGAAAGTAAGCTATATTTTTAGGAGAAATTGAACCATTTTTGAGGTGCTGTCAATGATATTTGAAACAATGTGAACCATTTAATTGTTAAATCATTTTAAGGCAAACTGAACCTTTTTGTGTCATTGTAGACCAGTTAGACATCTTTGAGGTGAAAGCAACAATTTTTTAAATGTTTGAAGTGGTGTTAGCCATTTTTTAACTGAAATGAACCATATTTGGTCCAATGTGAACCATTTTTGAGTCAATACACCCCTATTAAAGGCAGTGTGAACTATTTATTTTGAAACAATAAGAAGCATCTTTGAGGCTTGTCAACCATTTTGAGGCCATTTTTGACCCAAACGTGAACAGTTTTTATGGCGATTTGAATTATTTTAATACTACCCGTATGCTATATTCAAAGATATTTGTATTTACCAAAATAATCTTGTATTTAATATAATTATGGTATTTTTACTATGAAACAATGAAATGCATAGATATAAGTCAGTGAGTTAAAAAAGAAGTAGAAAAGTTAAACACAATTAATGAACGAACACTCAGTGCATGTATTAAACAACCAGAAATCAGATTTGTACTGTGAGAAAATGTAAGAAAAATGCATGGCAACTAAATACTTTGGTGTTCGTCTTATCAAGTTGTTTAACGAATGTTTTCCTATGGAAGCCAAAACAATGACTTGAAGGTGTGCACGTGCTTGCTGTTCACTCCTATTTATGACTGAGAATGTTTTATTTGTCGTGTCATTTGAGCAGGAATGAGAAATATTTCCGTATACTTACTGTTGTTATCCTGCAGGTTGCCTATATGTTATACATGTAACACAATATTACCACTGTTCTGGGGATTTTATGCATAGTTTCTGCATAAACTTATACTTAAGTTTAAGTAAAGACTATTTATAACATTACCTCATTTATTAAACAGAACAAATCATAAATACGTCACTTTAATTGTCTATTATTTCCAAATCTATACATGTATATAAGCACAATTGGAATTTCACTTAAAAACAGAAATCAAAGCTGATTATCCAGATAATTATATCACCTCATCTCAAAAGTAGTCACATGGTTTTCTAAGTTTAAAAAAGCTAATTTCAGTGTGGCTCAGAAAGAAAATACATTTTAGTCATGACAATTTGGGTGTTATCCTTTACTTTTGACATGGATGTAGGGCACCAATAAACAACATTTTGTAGGATCTTTTCAGAGACAATAATTTATTTGGGTG
Organism: Sinonovacula constricta; assembly: GCA_007844125.1. Lineage (NCBI taxonomy): Eukaryota > Metazoa > Mollusca > Bivalvia > Cardiida > Solecurtidae > Sinonovacula > Sinonovacula constricta. The sequence goes on from CM017571.1 coordinate 21,936,113, forward strand.
CTTGAGAAAATAACAATGGTCCAAACTGTCAGATACCATCTTAAACTTATCTATACATGTGTTTGTTTCTAAAAATATTGGTAAAAAGAATTTTATCTCTGTTTCAATCAAGAATAGATATAGTACCCTTTCTAGAAATGTTGCGTCTGTTATCTTTTCCATGTGAGTTTATGATATTCACTAAACTGACCCAGTCGAATGCAAATTACATCAATAAGCTTAACAAACAGGTATAGCTTGCATATTCAAGAGTTAAATCTAAGTAAGATAAATGAAGACAAACTACACCATTGAGATGTAGGATATTAAAACAACAACACAAAAGCAAAGACATATTTCATACACTGATAGATTTGCGTTTCAAGATACACCATTTTTCTAGTTTATTAAAGTGAATTTACAAATCATTATATTTAGTACATGGTCAGAAATTGTGGAGAGTGAGTACATTGCTTAAACATGGTGTTTTAATGATCCTTTACTCCAGAAAAGTATGGTACCTAATATAAAGAGAAACAGAAAATCAAGACAAATGCATTGTTACTATTTGGAGTATTGAGAAGTCATAGCTTTGACCAAGGACTATTATTCTGTGGATGGTATGAGGTTTGAACCCTTGACGCCCCTTTCTGCTCTTACAGATATACAATATCTATACAGGATAACAATATATACATTTTTAAAGTGTTTTCAAACTTCAGAAAACAGATAACTACTTAAATAAATATATGTAAAAAAATTACTTGTTCACTCATAAAGTATCACTTGGTTTGAAAAACTTAACAAAATATAACAGCATAAAAAATTAAAATAAATAGTAAACAATAAAAGATTTACTTTTTTTTTACAAAACTGATTTCTGCAATGAGACATTAACAAATAGCCTCATCTGAATAATCCCTAAATGCAAGTAGATCCTTTTGTTAGCTTTACTCCGTTTTTATGCTTGTCCTCTTTGGAGTGTATGTTGACTTTTCTGCCTTTCTTGTGGGATTGGGATTGGGATTAGCCGGCATTTTTGCCGATACTGCACAGCGACATTTCTATCATTATAGCACAGGGGCACTTATGAGGTGCCCAGGGACTGAACCCGGCCGGTCCATTATACTGACACCGACGAGTCAGGCGTAATGCTGTCCCCTTAGCCCCAAGCGTTAGGAGGGAAGCCACTACTACCAACTTTAAAGTCTTTGGTCAGACCCGGCCGGGGTTCGAACCCACGACCTCCCGATCCGCAAGCCGACGCTCTACCACCTGAGCTATTGCGGCCGGTCGCCTTTCTTGTGATACTCAGGTTAACAATTAACAACAAACACTTCCATTTTCTCAATAACATACCTCTATAAGTATTTAAATGAATTTTAAGCTTACAGTTATGCAAAAGTAAGAAATTTCACTGTTTGTAATTGCAACATCTACAAAAGAACAGGCCATAAAGTCCAAGAATTCCAACTAAAAGGACCTACCTACAATTCGGAATACCTCGGATATTAACTAACAAGAGATACAATTTCCATTTCACCAATGTACCCAATTATGCAAAACAAGTTTACCATTAGAAACAGTCTCCAAAAGCTACTAAATGGTTTTGACAGTATGTAATTAAATTATAATTGGTTTCAATATCATATAATTTTTTTAACAGGAATGATTATTACAGTATTAAATTTATATATAATAATATAATTAATCTTTGATTGGTTTAAATATGCAAAAATATTCCTCAAATGTTAACATTTATTTATATTTAAAATGTCATTGAAAATGACCTAAAGAAATATTTACCTGTGAGATTTGTTAAAAACAGTGTGTAAAGGCCACAGCTAAAAATATAGAATTCACTAAAAACAAATAATAGAATTCACTAAAATGATAACAGTTTACTAAATAACAAAGATACAAAAATTTTAAAGAATAAATGAATAATTATATCACAAGTTGCTGTGCACAGGCAAAGGTCAAGAAAAAAAAGAAGTTGTTCTCTGGGCCTCTAAATGCTCTGACTGACTGACAACTGGTTTATTTAAGGGTCAGCACATACATTTTTATTTTATCCTGACCCTTCTAAACATTCAGAAAAACTCAACTTTTAAAACACAAATTTAACCAACTGGACTGTGAGATGACTGGACTGTGGCCAAGTCACATTCAGTAAATCCTCTGCATACTACAACTGTAGCCAAGTTTTGTTCTTGACAAGCAAAGTAAACCAAGGGAGATAATGATAAAAAGGATTGCATGGCTTCTTGTGATGTGCACTTCACCTTATCACAAGCAAGCTGAATTCTTAAGTAAAACAGCTAAATAGAGACAAAGTTATGACAAACTTAAACAGGAACAGTTAAATGCCTGCCTGTCTGTCCATCTGCCTGCCTAGTTTTCAGCAGTATTTATTAATATTTGGGATTTTATGGCACACAGACACATTATATGGTCATGTGGCACCAAAAGAAAATAACTTAAACACCCTAGTAAGCAGGCATTAAAACGTATACTAGGCCTTTAAACAATATATAAAATGCTTAAAGCATTTAGAATTTGGCACATAAAGAACAAGCTAAAAGCACCATCAATACCTTATGAAAGGCTATGCCCATAAATAATGTGAAATATTTACACTAATTTAGTATCATATATACAACAATACCTGTTTAGAACTCCTGGAAGTAATTGCTGAAGTAAGGTGAATAATACTCCTTCCCACAGGTTGAGCAGTCCAGAGTTATAATTTTAACTGATCCATACAACAAAACAGATTTTTTATGCATAAATGCAAATATAATAATAAGCAAAACAAATATCTTCCTTAAACTGACAGGAGATTAAAGGAGAGAGATATGTTTATCCTTGGGTAGTCGGTACCTAGCTACGGTCTCTAGGGCAAATGCTCCATCACGCATGCTTGGCAGTCCTGATTGTAGCCTTTGATCTTCAAGTGGCATGAAGAAAGTCTCATCCACCGTCGTCTGGTGACCATAGCAACAGGAGGACTGGGACCTAAAAAGGTGGCGTCACGGTTCGGGATTTTTTATTCTCTAGTCAATGTTCAAAAAGCATTCACTACACTAAGTACAGACATTATTATAGAACTTTTGGCAAGAGGAAGATTGCTAATAAAACAGTCAATATGAGCTTAACAAAATGAATTAATCTGAAGAAAAAAAAATTCATTGCAGAATGTCCCTTTACTATGAAATAAAGGTTTTTAAAAACATTTTAACTTTTATTAAATATGAAGACTTTGAGATCAATATAACTGTTTGGAAAGTTTTATAACTGCCTTTATAAATACAAAAAACTTTGCAACAAACAATCTGAGTAGCTTTATGACTGCCATTAAAAATACAAAGACCTGAGTTTGTAAATTAATCCGTTAATCAGTAGCTTTATAATTTCTAATGTAAATAATAAGATTTTGAAATTTAAGCAATTATCTGTTTAAACAGCATTATAACTGCCATTATAAATTTGATGTCTTGAAGTTAACAAAAAATCTTATTAGACTGTTAGAATAGCTTTATAATTTCTAGTATAAATTCAAAACTTATATCTAACGATTTTTAAACAAACAGAATGTGACTACCTAAGTGTGATATCTGTCATACACTGGCGTTGATCAAACTCTGAGTGCAGCAGATCCAGCATCCTGTGTAGCTGGGCATGTTTTCTGTCTGAGACCTCTTCTGATAAGTCATCCAGGGTCCCTGAAAAACATAGTGGCTACAGTTATATACAACAAGCCAGCAAGATTCTTCCATTCATTTTTACATTTGAATGATTCCAATAAATTTATATCAAAGTATCAACGATAATGCCAGGAATGTAGATAATTTAAAATGACAAAAATGAAAATTTTATCACAAAATAGTTTTGCAGGAATAAGGAACTGTATTTAATTTTTGAAGGTTCCCAGTACAGAATGCAATTATTATGTTATGATTGTATCATCATATTTGGTTATTTCTTTCACCACATCAGTATATGTATTATTGTTAAATCTTTAATGACAAATGACATTAGATGATGTAAGTTGCTGCTAATCATGTCAAACTTGATAAACTAGTAGGGATCCTTTGACAATGGATCAGCAGTTATAGACTAGATGTACATTTTTATAGGAAATGTAAAGTAAGAAACAGTGCTGAATAAAAAAAACACCTTACCATCTATTGACGCAGAGTATCTGTCAAACTTTACAAACTTGTAAGGGTCCTTAGACGTCTTGTCTTGGGCCTCATTGTCCAATATTTCCTTGATCAGGTAATCTAGCTCTGCCATCACGTTCACACAACCTTTCCACTGTAATAGAATCTGTGTTGTTGATTTGCATTGAAATATTTCTTATATTCATATTTTTGTTAGGAAAGAAATTGATTTTTATCTTCCCTGTTATACCTTCATATATCAGTACTGTAAGAAAAGTTAAGGTTTAGATAAAATACTTAATTTAAAGAATTGCAATCTTTTTTCTCAATCTTTATTTTAAATGAATATCATAGAATGTATTTGTTCTTATCTGGGTGTTTATATTGAATTTCCTACCAATAAGCTTTCAGTTATTTAAAGGGAGTGTTCATATAAAGCAGATATTATGAGAGGTCATCCAGTTGAAGAACTATTATTAGAAGCTTCCTTTAAGCAATAACTAGACAACTACTTTTTTCTTATGATGTTTCAGCCCAGGGTCTGATTGTTTGTTTCATGTTTTCTGTGCCAATATACTTATTGTCATATTGGCCATGTCCAGCTAATTAATGGTGAAGGAAACCCCCAGACATAAGTCCAGGTAAAATCAATTATGCAGCCAAAGACCTCCCAACATGAAAGCTTTGCCCCAAGTGGGACTTAAACCCAAGTGGTGAAGGCTGAGGAGTCTGCGACTCTAACCACTCAGCCATAGCTTCCCTGACTAAAGCCATGTTAGAAGTAGGTCAGTGCTCTATCTACTGCAATATCAGGGGCATTTTAAATATTTGTGATCCCAAACAAGTTTTTAAACTATAAAAAAATGACATCTTCAAACATACTTTAACAGGTTAAATGACATTGCAACTTTACATACCAGTGAATGCAGAACATTGTCTTCATATTGCTCTGGTCTTTCCATGACAAGCATCAGAGAGATGTCAGAGTAACTTTGTACGTAGAGTGTAACATCATTCAATCCCATCATTCCTTGCGACCAGTACTGCGACATTGAACTCCCAGATGAGGTCATGTCACTGTTAAAGGAGCTGGACCCTCCAGGGGATCTTTCCTGCTTGTTTTTCAAATTTGTATTCTCACTTTGTATGGTTTGTTTTCCCTTACTTATTTTTGACCTGTCAATGTTATTAACTTCACCTGCAAATGTACCCATGGTGTTCAGTAAAGCAATATTTCTAACATGTTTTGGAATATTAACTTGTCCCTGTTTCAATGTCTCCTGATTGTGTTCATATTCTTCCAAAGCTTTTCCTTTGACAGATCTGCAAACCTTATCTTTACCCCCTTGTTCATCGTTCCCTGCCGTTTCCTTACATTTTTCACACAAACCAATCTGACTTTCTGTCGGCTGAAGTTTCTCTGTCGACAAACACTTTATACATGACTTAAAATGTCTTGATTCAAAGTCTTCATATTCTGTCTCTAGTTCAGATTCAGCCAGAGGGCTTTTAACAATAGTTTCAGAATCCTCAAGGTCTGACTCTGGTGCAGAAGTGGGAGTCATGAGCACGTTTGCTCTGTGTTCCAAGTCTTCTGTAAAACTCACTTTGTGCAATCCAGCTTTTTTCCTAGCACCATAAGAACTTGAAGTAGAAACTTCCAAAGATTTTTCTGGGGAGGGCTGTGGCGATTCATTTATAGATTGGAACACGTCATCATCTGAATTGTCTTCATTAGGAATGATTTCAGCTACTGATGCAACCAATGACTGGTCATTGAGATCAAATGTTTTTGTTTCTTTTCTTACTTTTTCATCCATCACCCCATCAGTAGAAAGTCTACTTGCAGAATCCCTAGATATATCTGTGAGCCTATTTGCAGAATTCCTAGATAAATCAGTGTATTTAACCTCACCCTGACTTTTATATACATCTTCAGATTTGGTTGTTTCAACAGCAGTTTTAATTTCAGATTCCTTTGCTATATCCTCTTTGTCACACTTATGTTGATCTGACTGAGCATTCTCTACAGATGCCTTTAACATTTTGTCAATCATGCCTAATTTAGATGGCTCATTCTGGAGGTGAGAAACATCCCCATTACCCCCAGTTAGCTGGTTTTCTTGACAGAGATCAAGTCTTAGAGTTTCCATATGTGGATTAGAAGCAGTGTGTTGCCATATTGTTACAGGAGATATATTATCTGTGGTGTAATCTGTGTCTGTAGCATCATCTTCCAGCCTTGCACCTATTCCCTGTTGTGAGCTGAATTTCCTACCATTTTCCCCACGTAATTCCATAGGGGATTCCCCATGGTCCGACTCCCTATCGGAGGCTGACTCTTTGATTGTGATTTCCGACAGAGAGGCTCTGCTGATATCTTTCTTCCAAGGCAGCTGTTCTACTCTTATAGACCCCTGAGAAGATCTTCTGCCTTCGTTGCTATTATCTGCTACATTGTTAGTATTAGCAGCAGAATCAGTCTGTGCCAAAGCCTGCTTATGTATATCTTGAAGATGAGCAGATTGATCTAACCGGATGTGCAACTCAGGACAGGTGTAGCTTCTCATCATGTGTTTAGTGTGGGAAGGTTGTTTCCTAGTGGGGTGGGTCTTAATGTCACGCCTCATGCTAAAATCTGTGGACTTACAATGGCGTCTGGCTAGAGGGTCAAGTGGGATAATGTCCTGTAGCTCATAGTCTGTGAGAAACAGGTTGATCAGTTTGCAGCCTTTAGGTAAGTCACAGTCTGAAAATATTAAAGTGATTGGGTCAGAGTTTGTTTACCTAGGATTTATTTGGATGTTTGAGAAACAAAAATGGGGTCCAAACTGTTGGATACTATTTTTAAGCTCAAGTGCACATAAATTATATATATATATATATATATATCTGTAAGGACAGTAAAAATTCACCAAGATGCACTAAAACCATTGTACATGGCTTTGATTCAGTGTACCATATGACGGGGGGCTAAATTCCATTCCACTGGATGTTAAGAAATTAAGTAGTGTCTATTAGCTGTTTTTAAACTTACAAATTATTAGACCTTAACATAAACACCTTCTCTCGCTTTAAATATATACAACAGTTGTTTTTCTTGCTAGTTAGATAATAAGTATTGTTGCTGAGCCAAAAGGAGGTGCAAGCAATATACTGGACAAATCCTACAAGATGATTGCGGCTTAAAATCAATTATTCACACTACTATATTCTTATATTATGTGGTGCTTAATTGTTCCTGATTTGTACCTCACTCCTCCTCCTATTGTTATTTTGACAGTTTTAGCTCTTGCCTATCATAAATGCTAATGAACAGCATCACAAACAAAATGCATGTGTTTTGTATAAAGTAGGCAAAAAATTTACAACATGCTTGATGATGACAACTAATTGTAATGCTTCAAAATTGATTTGGATCATGTGGTTTATGTAAACAGACTTCACTGACAGTTTTAAGTCCACTACCTGCTATTTAATTAATACATTAGTTTATACTGTTATTTTTTTGTTGTCATATAAACTTTAAGGCTTTTTAATGTTACCCTCAGCAAATTTACACACCAAACAGAAACCAGTCAATCTTAAATAGGTTTGTGCAACATTGTGCCAAGTGCATTGTCTCAAAAAGAATTAAACCCATATAGCACTAATGATACCTATCCTATAAGCCTATTACAAAAGCATTAATAATTATAGTAGAGATGTAAATGGTAATTGTAGACTCGCAAAAGATTACATATTCCATATTATATTAAAAAGAAATACCTTCAGGTTTTCACAAGTATTTTACTACATATGTAACTAAATTTTTTGTCTTACCTGTCTTTTTCCCAATGTGAGGAAGCTGAAATAAAGATGTTGTGACAAGCATCAGGAGTAATAGATAATAGTTGGAAAAGGTAAAGTAAAGAATTTATAAAGAAAAAATATTACTTCACACTTCATAAACCCTTTACCTTAAGAGTCTAAGGCAACTCTGAAGCTTTGTTTGGTCAGTTTAAAAATCACCTTCAAATAAATTTAACTAACTGCTGGAAAATGGTCTCATAAGTGTTTGCTATGTGTCTGTACCTTGCCAGCTGCTCAAAGTTCTGTCTAAACATTAAAGATCATTACATAGAGGTGTATTACAATTTATTGTGAAGTGATTTCTTTGGCTTGCAAATTGTAGCATCAATATTTTAAACTTATGATTGTGTTAATCTTTCTTTGCTTCACCTCCTATTGTTTTCTTGAAGAAAAGTTAAAAAGAAAATACAGATATTAATGTGTACCTCATTTTGCAGAAAGGTGAGATGTCTTGTCAGTCTAGACGGTAGCTGGGAATACAGAACTCTGAAAAAAAATGGAAAAGTATTTTTTGTTTACACTCTGAAATCGAGCATTTGATTATTGTTTTGTTACACTGCACTGCACATTTTAAGTCATATTGGAGACGTCCAGCAAATTATTGGTGGAGGAAGTTCCCAGATATTTGTCTGACTGGCACACCAAAGGTCAACTGGAAGACACAATTAGTCATATTGGAAACATCCACGTAATTAATGGTCAAGAAAGACCCCAGGCAAATGTCTGGGTAGAACAACTGGCATGGTGCAGGTCAGCTGGGAGACATTTACATTTGAAAGTTCTGACACAGTGAGGGGATAAGGAGTTTCATGTTGATGACTTTAACTGCTCTGCCACTTGCGTTCCCCTACAACTAGTTTCCATAGACAAAGAGTGCTTTATCTGAATCGTAATCATTATGACAATGAATAGCAAAAACTGTGGATGAAGACCTCAGGTAAATATTCAGCTGGAGCTGTGTGACTCCAATTACTCAGTCAAGTGAACTTCTGCTCAGCCATGTGGGCCAGCTCAATATTGTTGGAAAACAAATAAAATTGCTGTCTCGGGACTACCGGAATATCTCATAACTGGTTAAACATAGGACTCTGATCTAGTCGTCAGTTCCTCAACCACGTCGCTAGTATATTTTTCCAGATTTACCTTTTTAACCAAAATATTTTGCTTAACAACAGTTTCTGCAGTAAAAACAAGGGGCCATTACTTCATTAAAATCAAGCCAATTAAGATGTGACAGTGATATGTCTGAAAAGGCTTAGAAATCACCAGTCCTGCAATGCTCCATCAAATTCTGACCAATAGTAGCTGAGAAATATTGTGGACAATTCTCATCAACAGACAGACAGACTGACCAACCATCTTCAAAATGTGACTCCATATAAACCTCATATATACCATATATATCTAAGGGTTAAATAAAGACAGTGTCTTAAAAGTATCTACATATTTGTTGTTTTAGAATTTTCTTATTTGCATGAAAAAGGCAATTTCCACACAATGTATAACTGCACAATATTGCTCACAATTTCTTGCACAATATATAACTGGTTGTGTCCTCAAATGAGTGTGTGACTTTTGATATCTGTGTAATACATATAATCTCATGTACAATGTTATTTCATTTTGCTTTTATGTAATTTTTATCACATCAATATACATATATAAACATTTTACTATAATAATATAATAAGATTATCTTTGTTTACCTAATTTTATACATGTGTGTATGTACACTACACATGTATGTGAGTGTTATCAAAAATATACATTTACATTACAGTGCTCTCTCTCCAAACATCACCTCTTTTAGACAAATACCTCTCTTAGAAGTCAGTTTAATTTACCACCTGTCGTTTTCAACATATTTTTCCCTCTTAAGAACGACAATTCTGTAAAACAGCTACTGACACTCATTTTTACTTCGGTGTCGTTTGAATTCCCTCCCTTGAGCGGCCAATGATTTGTCTTGCCAGTGGTCATTAGCTCTTGGCATCTTTCGTAATGCAGAGTGAAATCAGAAATTTTAAAAATGAGCGACAAAAGCTATCTGTGACTGGTTCCCACTTATACGCATATTCCAATGTTGACGGGAACCACTTAGTATAAACTTCAAACCAACATTGTTTTAATACTTTTCTCTTGTGCTTTTACGTAAATGTTGGCCAATTAAGGTAGGTAAACCAATCAAGTAAAGAATGAGTAAAGAAGTGGCTTTTTAATTGCACAAATCATTTGTTGATTCATTGTGAACATCAGTAATGGCGAGTTTTCTTATAAATACCGATCACATGTTTTCTAAATATTTCTATAGTTTGATTAAACATGTTAAAATGTGAATATGTTTTGTCTTGTTGCTGGCTGTAAACATCATAACAATATGTAAAGAAAAAGTACCAAAGACTAAAAATTGACTAAATTAAAAAGTTAAAATTAACGATAAATAGTAATAAAACTATATGAAAAGAAAATGGCAGAAGACATTAAAAAGTTTAAAAACCCTGAATACTTCTGACACAAAAATACATAAGCATATGTAGGGGTTTCCTCTCTAGAGCAACAACCTCTCTTGAACAACCAATTTCTCTCCTTCCTCTTGATGTTGCTTAAGAGATGGAGCACTGTATATCTAAGTGTTTGTGACTTTTTTCTTTCTGTCTCCAAAAAATCAAGAATGTCATTTACTGGTTCTTGGTGAAGATGGACCTTGCTAAAACACAAGGTCTCTACTGGTAGTCCTTAACATTATACTAGCACTTACAGAAGTTATTTTACATTCATCAGCCATCAATTACAATGAGTGTTAACTCATTTCAAGACTCAATCATCACTTACTGGTTCTTATAGAAGATAGCACCAGCCAGAACATACGGTCTCCTCTGGCATGCCTGTAGTAGGTTGGACGCTTCTTGGAACAGGTGACAGGCTGTCTGCAATATTGTAGAAAGGTGTGTTTGTGAATTTTGATGATGCCACCATCAACGTTTAGATCACTTGAGAAAGGCATAGGTGTAGCAACTTGAGGGGTGTGTGGTGTGTGGGGTGTGGGTGGGGGCTTTGCCGCAACTGTCCCAGTCACAGATTTCTATCTACTCTGACTCCATGGTATCTTAACCACATGGCTTGAGTCCCAATTGAACAAAAACTTTCATGTGTAGGGTGTGTGAGTGTGTGTCTTCCAGTTGACTTGCAGTTTGCGATTGTCCTACCTACACATTTGTTTAGGGGCTTCTTTCACTAATACTAGCTGGACATTGCTATTATGACTATAGTTGTGTTGCTGCAAACAAACATAACAGCTACTTAAATGATATGACTATTGTTGTACATTGTACAGTTTGAAACATAATACAAAGATGAAGCAGTTGTTGTTAGGTTTTCATGTTGCACCAACAACATATTGATCATACACCGTCCATTTAGTGCATATGCTAGGGACAGCACATTAAGGTATACACAAATGGGCAGTTACCAAAATCATAATATTGCTTTGGCTGGTTTTAAATAAAACAAATGCACTAAATTATCATCATCTAGTGATTATTAGAGAAGTGAGAAAGATATCCGTGCTCCCATTGATAGACTTGGAGCCATCTTAAAAAAGATGCTTACAAACAGGCCATGTTCCAGTCTAGTGTTGACAGTCTCCACACTTTGCATTCATACAGATTTAGCCGACAAGCTTTCAAGATGCAGATATTGTTCTGCATAATATGTTTTTGCTACACCCCAATGATACCATTATAGTCATACTGGGGATAGGCTGCTAATTATTGGTGGAGTATAACTGGGTAGAACTCCTGGCATAGCATAGGTCAACAGAAAGATGTTTCTACATAAAAGTTCAAGCCTCAAGCAGGAAGTATAGAACATTTATTGAACAGGGTCTCCACCTAAACATTAGACTAACAGCAGTTGAACTGAATCTGTCTGCAAAGTGTGTACATATACTTAAACAAAGACATTTCATATTCTACTGACCTTGGGAAGCTGTAAGTATGGAAGACCCTGAAGGGTCAAGGTCAGATGGGGTTTGCTGGTTGCCTTGGTTACTGAGATGAGTGTCCTCCAAATACTGGCTAGTTCAAGGATGAATCCAGACTTGGTATCTGAATGCCTCTGAAGTCAGATAGATTATGTTTAATAATTGATGATGACTTGCTTGGAATGATAATAACTTCTTGTTCCCTTTACTGGTCATACAAAAAGTACTTAAACAAGAAACATATTTTTATTTTGAGTACTTTATGTAATAGAGTCTGTATCATTTTGTATACACTAGGTCAATCAGAACTCCTCGGGTAATTCCGTCCTCGTGACAATCATCCCTCGTATGTATCTGGTGCAATGATACTCACTGAAATCACAATCATTTTGTTCGCCGGAAGTCGGAAGAAGAAAATGCCTAAGTAGTTCACACAAAACATAAACACTGCCATCGTTTGACAGCTGCATGTCTGCTGCGCTGGGTAAATTAACCTTGTATGATTTAAATTTGAAGCCGCCATTTAGGGAAATGGCTGAGGTAATCCGACTATCTACATACATCCGAAAGATGATTCCTGAATTATCGGAGGTGTTCCTATTGACACTAGATATCACATAACACAAGTGGAGCATCATAACTGCAACTAAGGCCCACATTCAACAAACTTTTTTATGACAAAATTGCTCAAATCTTGAAACTCATGACACATACACAATATTGTCATTGTATTTACACTTGTCTGCAATCATGCATGGCACTTTAATTTGGCTATTTAGGGGTGACATTCACATCTAAACTACAAAGAATAGAATATAATAGATATGAAAATGGTGTCTTGAGTTCTAGTCATGACCTACGAATGGCTGCCTGCCAGTCTAAATCCAGTCCATCATAATAATTACAATAGATTTTATTAGTGAAGGTAGCACATTAGGCAATATAAAACATATTTGCAATATCTTATCTAACATGTGGCCTTCATAGAAAGTAAATCATGAAAATAAAACACAAAACAAGACATGAGATCAACCTTTACCTACATTGTAGAGTTTTTGTTGTTACTTGACAGTCTGCATATAAATGTACTTTATTGCTGCTGTGTTGCCTTTAAAACCTCTTATCACTAATTAGCAACATTTTATAGGCTAAAAAAAAACCTGGTTTGAAAATTTAGATTTTCTATATTCGACTGTTCTGATTTGCAGAACAGTCATTGTTTTCATTATTAGAAATGATAGCGGTATGTATGATATCAATATATCCAACAATTCTCAATTTACATTATATTGTAAGTAATCATTTGAATCACCAGAGTTTTTAGTTAATTTTTCTTGTAGTAATTCTGTCATATTAGCATAATGGAAAAAATTGTTTTCTCAATTCTTACAAACAAAAATCACATAAAAAACAATCAAACATTTAAGATTCCTAATCTAATTTAAAAAATAAGAGTTTGTAACAAATTCTGTACAAAATCTTTCTTAGATATTTTTTATAAAAAGTAGTTTTACAATATTTCAATGATTTTTATATCTTCTTTAATAGAGAAATATTTTGACTGAGAAATGTTACTGGAATTGACAGGTGCATTAAAGTATTACCTTGAATATCACCTTGACCTTGATGGTTGCACTTGTAAATGTTATGTCTGATCCACCTGAGAGTGTATGTCAGGAAGACAGATTAGTACTACTCCTGAGAAGCCATTTATAAAGATCAACCTTTTATATGACCTTGACCTCTGCACTTGTAAATGTTATGCATGACACACATTTTAGTGTATCTCTGTACGTTGGTGAAGTCTGATTTGAACCTAAGGTACTGAAGTACTGAATTTAACTTATAGATGGGACACAAAAATGGGCTGGATGTATATATATATATATATGATTCTTAAGAAGACCAGGTATATGGGGTTTAGGATAGAAATACATTGTAATGGAATTATATTCTACTTTATCCTTAGGCCTGCAGTCTCCCATTGTTGGGTAAATTTCATTTAAATGAAAGACCTATACACAGGAAACTCTAATCAGCTGGCAAAGAGTTCTCATTAATAAAAATAGCTGAACAAGAGACAGCAAGGACACTTGTAAACAGCAATGAGAGTACCTTGCACATAACAAAAGGATCAACCAATCCCTGCTCTATTATAACAAACTGACCACAGATGCAAATTAGCACGCCCAGTGTTATATCCATTGGTTAATCAAGCAGAGCTATAAGTTTGTGTTGTTAGACAGAGTAAGTGTACCATTTCTCACTATTTGTTTATGAGCAGATATTACTCAACCATACAGATTGCATTGTGTTATCACTCTCAATTTTTGATATTTGGTATACAGTTGCTACAGAATTTTATGACTTTTTCCCTCTTTTTAACTATTGTAAATGTTTCAGTCTGCAACTTACACATAAATACTTGTATTGTGGAATTGAGAAAATGACAGATTAAGGACCTGAGTTGTATTTTGAAAATGATTAAAAATAAAAAATAAAAAAAATAAGTCTATCATTACTCCCCATATGTGAGATAAGTAATACGTTCCTTTCAATAAGGAAAAAGGATCATTCATGTGTACAAGCTAGTTCTTACCAGTTTGAGGCTATCCAGACTGCCATGAAAAGTGACGAAGGTTTCATACAAGTCTGTCAGCTGACGTTGAACTATCGAGTCTGGTGTAAAGATACCCGTCTCCATGGCCTTAAAGTACAGAATCACAACAAAGGATGACAAAATAGGACAAAACATACATAACATGGCAAAACATATGTAACATGACAAGGCACAAATAACATGACAAACATGCTAAATAATAATAAGGAAGCACCTAACTCGAATTCAACTACAGAATTCCTCAGTACTAGCTTGGAACTTTAACAAAACAGCTACAACAATTTTCCCAGCAAGGCTCAGAAAAAAAAAGAAGTAAAAACTGGAAGTGTCACTGCTACTCTTCTCTCCTTTCACAATAACCTTCACTATCCATCTCACCAATTGGTCAGCTATCATCTCACTAAAGATTCACCCTCATCTCACCAATTGGTCAGATATAATCTCACTAATGATTCACCCTCATCTTACCAATTGGTCAGCTATCATCTCACTAATGATTCACCTTCATCTCACCAATTGGTCAACTATCATCTCACTAATGATTCACCCTCATCTCACCAATTTGTCAGCTATAATCTCACTAATGATTCACCCTCATCTTACCAATTGGTCAGCTATCATCTCACTAATGATTCACCTTCATCTCACCAATTGGTCAACTATCATCTCACTAATGATTCACCTTCATCTCACCAATTGGTCAGCTATCATCTCACTAATGATTCACCCTCATCTCACCAATTGGTCAGCTATCATCTCACTAATGACTTACCTTCATCTCATCAATTGGTAAGCTATCATCTCACTAATGATTCACCTTCATCTCACCAATTGGTCAGCTATCATCTCACTAATGATTATACACTTTTACACCATTTAAGGTACTTATGCAAACAGGCTACTTCAGTAGGCAGTAACACTAAATGTAAAAGTACAGTCAGCACCCGTTGACATTAATATGTTAGTGTCATTATTCTAATGTTTTTACAAAATCCCTAAGTCCTTGTGTTCTTTATCAATTGGATTTTACCGTTTCATTATTGAAGCACATATTTTTAAATGTATCAACCTATTTCTCAATCCGTAGATGGTACTTCTATAATTTACCCCTTTTTGTCTCTGAGGTGTTTCATTGTTAGATAAGGATTGAAACTGTCCTGGTACTGGGCTGCTTTGATAATCAGTCCAATTAGCTAACTGCGATATGTCCTGGTGTAACATAAATTGCTTTATTACAGAAGCTCATAATTACTTGTATAACTAAAATCACCCAAACTAAGATTAAAGCATACTAAACATTTATTGATATTTATTGCAAAGTACATTTGGACTTTTGACATATTTTTAAAAATGGCTCCTGAAGACAACAACTCAATTACAGCACATGTTTTTACTGCACTCTAGAAATATAAAATTTATGGGAACCTTTTAACTAAGGTTAAATTACCACAGCCATGACAAGGAATGCAGGCTGAACTGGTTAAAGTGCATGTTTATCAAGGATTCAAACCACAGACCTTCCCATTTATCAACAGCATGCTCTACCAACTATGCTATAAAGGCTTTGTGAATGAACAACAAATAAAACTGAATAAGGCACATTGAGGGCAGCTGCTTTAAAAAAAAAAAATTAGGTATGAACTTAACATAGGGGCGCCCATGGCATAGTGGTAGAGTCCTTGATTTGTAACTCCTCTGACTGCTGAGCGTCTCACTGCATGGGTTCAAGTCCCAGTCGGGGCAAAGGACTTAATGTGGAAAGGTCTTCCAGCTGACCTGCAGTATGTTGGTTGTTCTACCCAGACTTTGCTCCATGAGATAGCTGGACATTGCCATAATGATCATAATGGCTGCTGCGATGTACTGAAAAAACAAACAAAAAACAAACAAAACAAATGAACTTAACCTCAAGAAATTAAGTGTTCCCATATATTAAAAAATAAGATCTATTTCAAGATGGTATGTAACTAGTGTCAGAACTGAACATTCATGGTCATCTTCAACTGACAGTTTCTCATTACATTGGTATCTCATAGTCTGAAATTTACTTTGGAAATTCATACATACAAAAGACTGTTTTATGTTCTATTCTAAAAATGTTTGCTACGGCAATGCAATTCTTTTAAGTTTTCTAAGATCATGTAAAAATGCTGTGGAACAATTTTGACCTTACAAATTTGTTTTTCAACAGAAATTAATTAAAATTAGGTTAATACCTAGCCTAGTTTATTGCAGTATAATAAAAATATGTTGTTTCTTCAGTTATCAACATAATACCCATAAACCCTATTTAAAGATTAAAGGTGGTATCTGACAGTTTGGTTTTTCTCTCTTGTGCAATCAAATACTTAAAAAGATTCAGCAAAATTCTGTTTAATTGTGCCCTACATTCATGTGAAATTAAAGCATAAAAGCCCTAATTTTCCTTACATAACTGTATTTCCAATCCTAACATTGCTGCATGGTTAGCTATTTTTAAACAAAGAAAACCATATGACCGCTTACTTTTGATATCACGTTACAGAATCATAATTTATAGGGATTAGCCAGCATTTTGGCTGATACTGCACTGCGACATTTCTATCATTATAGCACAGGGGAACTTATGAGGTGCCCAGGGACTGAACCCGGCCGGTCCATTAATCTAACACGACGAGTCAGGCGTAATGCTGTCCCCTTAGCCCCGAGCATTAGGAGGGAAGCCACTACTACCAACGTTAAAGTTTTTGTTTTGACCCGGCCGGGGTTCGAACCCACGACCTCCCGATCCGCAAGCCGACGCTCTACCATCTGAGCTATTGTGGCCGGTTAATTTATAGGTAATCAACTCTGACATGAGCATCAATTTTTGGATGAAAGTCCTGTAAAGCTTTTTGGAGATTTGGAAATAATGAACACTTAAAAAGATATATTTTATGATATGTACTGTCTATCAACTGAAATTATGTATAACAGACTTAAACTAAAGTATGAGTGTATGCATTAATTGTGTAGACATTTCTTCAGAACAGTGGTAAGATGTTGTTACATGTATTAGATACAGGCAAACTCTGTCAGATAACACTTTAAAAGGATCTATGCAAATGGATATACATTCATGGAGTAACTCAAACTTTTAATCTAATCTTTGAGTCTTAACAATTTTAACAATAATCAACTGAGAGCTATCTATCATGACACAAAACTGTGTACTAAGTTCTTACCAAACTGTATGCTCCTATTCGCTTCAGAGCAAACTTTGTGTGTTCAAATTTATACATGTTGGGTGGTGCCTGGGCCAATGTGGCCTTAAGGAACTCACACATGCCCATGATCTGTCCACATAGGGCACATTGGTCATCTGGCGACACCTGCAATGGAGAAAACGATGACTGCAATCATGTTGAAGATGATAATGATGTTAATAGCTGTTTGGATAATACTGACATTAATACTTATAATGCTGGTGTAATAATTAAAATGATAATGATAGTGATAATTAGAATTATAGTGATGATGACGATGATGATGTCCATGCTGCTGTTAATGATTAACATTATCCTAATAAACAGGGTGATATTTTGTGTATTGTTGGCAACAATGTTCAAACTTCTGCTGCTTAATTATATAAACAAACTTGTACTAAATATGAATAAAAAAAACTAGCAGTTATTATTGTAGTTGCTACGGATGGTAAAGTTATAAAAAAAAGAAAGTTACTATCTTACTGTTTCTGGATAGAAATAAATAATTGCATCTTTAAGGTCATCCTCTTCTTTCTTGAGTAATGTGTGGTCATATATGAAAAACATGAGTTCTCCTTTCCTATAAATAGAGAAGCAATTACCATTACAAGTGCATGATAATATTTTTTATTTTTATCTTCTCAGTGAAAATGACACAAATATGAATGTCAAATCAACTTCTTAATCCTCTATCATGCGATGATCCAAAAGGTGTGGTCTGTAATGGACATGAACCAGATCTCCATACTTACAGATGGACATGTGACACTCTAAGCAGACTACTATAATTATTAGTTTTGGAGCCAGGCATCAACAGTAATTGAGGACTTTACTGAATAAATCCCTTTATAAGGGCGTTTCCAGTGTTTATTTAAGAACCATTCCCGACACCAGTACAGCATCACACGGGCAAAAAGTGTGAAATGATTATTGAAGAACATAATTTGTTTGTCAATTATCCAAATATGGTGACATCTAACTGAACATATTTATTTATTGCTGGTATGGAAAAAATCTTCAACTTATATTAATTCATCTCCAGACAGTCCATTTGCTGGGTAGACCAGTTCTGGAGCAATGTGCAGTAATAGTATTGTTCAAAGAAAAAGGGTTTGGGTTCGAGTCTGGGACTCTCCACTAGATCATGGACGTTCACGGGAATAGGATTCACATAACAGCCATGTTCTAGATTATAGATCTAATTCTAAATGGGATTTTTTAAAGGGAAAGTTAAGACAGAATTTTAGGAAAATATAGAACGTTTTGTTAAATGACAACAATCTTCTTGAAAAATGTAATATTTTTCGATTATGTCAAACTTCTTTCCTGTTATATTGTAAAATACACTACTAAGTATGCATTGAAGTTGTTTTTAAAAGTAAACAAACCTTCCGGAGATAGCCATTTTGAGACTGTCACATGACATTTAAATCACGTGACATAATAAGCGGGATATTTGAAAAGTTACAAAATGGTCCTGAGTTATATGTAATTGTATTATAGGTCTTGCATGTATAGATTTTCTTAATCAGTTACAAACTTCAAATTTGATCCAGTTTTCGTTCTGAGAGCTACAGACTAAACGAGAAAAAGAAAAAATGACGAAATTAAAAACTGATTTGGAACCATAGAATTTGTATGTACTCCGCATATTAGACTTCCAATGTTTTGCCCCAATCGGAACTCCTCGGGTAATTCCCTCATCGGGACTATTCGTAAATTATTCGAGGTGTTCCGGTTGGTTTTGCCCTTCGATAAGCACTTTTTTCCATCCGGATGGAAAACAGCGGTAGACAGGGGAAATCGTTGAAGTCTACACACCGTTTAAGTTAGGTGTCATACTCGGTTAGCCACGCCTTCTCTATGCAGGCACAGTATTCGTCGAAAAGAACCAACACTAGACGTCGGTTGCCAAGATAATGTTTATATACATAATAGTGAAAACTATTTACTGATAATACATTTATTTATTTCAGAAAGTAAGCACACTTTATTTTCGATGGATTGTTCGCACGGTAAACAGTAATAAAATGGTAAAATACAAGTTAGTTACAGCGTATTTGCCAACGAGACGTATTTTCAGTTGAAATACTATCAAGTATTATTATTATTATTATCAATTACCAAATTTATATAGCACTTTTTTCAAATATCAATTTGCTCAAAAGTGTTTAACATAAAAAACATTCAGTCAAGTGAAACAAATGATCACAAACGCTTATAAAATCAATAAAGTAAAGCGGTAAGAATACATTAAAAAACGTGGGTGAACATATGAAGTATGAGCAAATCATAGTAAAAACATTAAAGCATAAGACAGTTCAGAAATACACACACATGCGTCATATCAACCACAAAAACATCCAAAACCACGATAAGACTTATAAAAAATAATTAACTGCATTTTATGGTAGTATTGGCTGGGCTTAAGAACCTAACACTGGTTATTGTTATGGAACTGAATGCATTGACAAAAAAAAGCAACAACAAAAAAACAACAACAACAACAAAAAACAACAACAGCATGATAACGGATGTTCATAACACTATTTCAGTCAAGTAGTATCGGAAATAGGTGTACATTGGTACATGTATAACCATTATAATCCACACACCATTTAAGTCAGGTGGAAATATGTGTTTATTGGTCCATGTTTAGTCATTATAATCCACACACCATTTAAGTCAGGTGGAAATATGTGTTTATTGGTTCATGTTTAGTCATTATAATCCACACACCATTTAAGTCAGGCGGAAATATGTGTTTATTGGTCCGTGTATAGCCATTATAATTTGAACACCACTTTTGTCAGGTGGAAATATGTATTTATTGGTCCATGTATAGCCATTATAATCCGAACACCATTTAAGTCAGGTGGAAATATATGTTTATTGGTCCGTGTATAGCCATTATAATTTGAACACATTTTTGTCCGGTGAAAATATGTGTTTATTGGTCCATGTAAAACCATTACCAGTATAATCCGAACACCATTTTAGTCAGGTGGAAATATGTGTTTATTGGTCCATGTATAGCCATTACCAGTATAATCCGAACACCATTTAAGTCAGGTGGAAATATATGTTTATTGGTCCATGTATAGCCATTAAAATCCTAACACAATTTAAGTCAGGTGGAAATATGTGTTTATTGGTCCATGTATAGCCATTAAAATCCTAACACAATTTAAGACAGGTGGAAATATGTGTTTATTGGTCCATGTATAGCCATTAAAATCCTAACACAATTTAAGTCAGGTGGAAATATGTGTTTATTGGTCCATGTATAGCCATTAAAATCCTAACACAATTTAAGACAGGTGGAAATATGTGTTTATTGGTCCATGTATAGCCATTAAAATCCTAACACAATTTAAGACAGGTGGAAATATGTGTTTAATGGTCCATGTATAGCCATTATAATCCACACACAATTTAAGTCAGGTGGAAATATGTGTTTATTGGTCCATGTTTAGTCATTATAATCCTAACACAATTTAAGTCAGGTGGAAATATGTGTTTATTGGTCCATGTTTAGTCATTATAATCCTAACACAATTTAAGACAGGTGGAAATATGTGTTTATTGGTCCATGTATAGCCATTAAAATCCTAACACAATTTAAGACAGGTGGAAATATGTGTTTATTGGTCCATGTATAGCCATTAAAATCCTAACACAATTTAAGTCAGGTGGAAATATGTGTTTATTGGTCCATGTATAGCCATTAAAATCCTAACACAATTTAAGACAGGTGGAAATATGTGTTTATTGGTCCATGTATAGCCATTAAAATCCTAACACAATTTAAGTCAGGTGGAAATATGTGTTTATTGGTCCATGTTTAGTCATTATAATCCTAACACAATTTAAGACAGGTGGAAATATGTGTTTATTGGTCCATGTATAGCCATTAAAATCCTAACACAATTTAAGTCAGGTGGAAATATGTGTTTATTGGTCCATGTATAGCCATTAAAATCCTAACACAATTTAAGTCAGGTGGAAATATGTGTTTATTGGTCCATGTATAGCCATTAAAATCCTAACACAATTTAAGACAGGTGGAAATATGTGTTTATTGGTCCATGTATAGCCATTAAAATCCTAACACAATTTAAGTCAGGTGGAAATATGTGTTTATTGGTCCATGTATAGCCATTAAAATCCTAACACAATTTAAGTCAGGTGGAAATATGTGTTTATTGGTCCATGTATAGCCATTAAAATCCTAACACAATTTAAGACAGGTGGAAATATGTGTTTATTGGTCCATGTATAGCCATTAAAATCCTAACACAATTTAAGTCAGGTGGAAATATGTGTTTATTGGCCCATGTATAGCCATTAAAATCCTAACACAATTTAAGACAGGTGGAAATATGTGTTTATTTGTCTTCATATTTCCATTATAATCCGCACACAATTTAAGGCAAAGCAAGTGCAAAAGACAATACACAGATTTTGAAAATTAATGCAACTAATGTGTTGTTTACTTTAATGATGACATGAAAGCCAGATTTTCAGAAAATTCTTCATCTAGTTTTGAATTTACAGATATTTTTTTCTTCCAAAATTTATTTAGAAATAAGAAAACTCCAAATATTATATGATATCCCCTTTAGGAGAAATGTTTCGCTATTGCGTATCACTTGGAAACTAATTATAGCATTAGACAAACCAATCAAACATATTGCTTGATCGGTTTTACTCAAACTATCCCAAATATGTAATTAATTCTTTACAAACGCAGCACGTTTTAGGCTAATTTTCCCACTGACATGACTTTATTGAAAAAGTCACCGAGCTCTCGATAGCCAAACGATTTATTTCAGAATTGCCCTAAATGTTCTATATTATTTTGTTCACATTTCAACAAAGGGTTTTATTTTTACCACTTTGAATATATAGGCCTATGCCATAAAAGTTCATCAAGTTTTGTTTTAAAACACGTGTGACATCAGAAATGGTGGCTGTTTATTACTGTATTTCGAATGTTTTGAAATGTCAGAAGATTGTACCAGCACTTTTAATATGATTAGTTTTCTAGCAAGCCTGCTAAAAAACGTATCTTTTGCGCGTGTCAGATATGATGGATAGATGGATGGATGGATGAATGGCTCGATGGATGGATAGATGGATGGTTGGATGGATGGATGGACAACAAGCCAAATATGCTATATGCAAACATAGCACTTTAGAAATACGGTTAGAGATACAGTATAACCTATCTTGTTTTCAGGTTACTATACGCACATTTTGCTATTACTTTTGAAAACAGTTTATAGTATTACCTTGTACGCGCAGCATTTGTTTTACTTATTGTCACTGTGTTGCGATTATGCCCCTTTAAATTTTAACGTATAAAATATACATCATTCACAGAAGAAATGTATCAATTTATCATGTGACATTGTTATTTGACGTTAATGTAAAGTATTGGTCAGATAATGTAACTTTACTAGATTATGATTGACGACATTCTTTATCTTTTGTCCGACTTGTAATTATCCTATTTTAAAATGTTTTGACAAAATACATGTTATTAATATAAATAAAATGGATATGAATGTGATTATGTCCTGTTGTTCATTAGTTTTGCTTTCTTCTCATCATAGTTAAAAGATTGTTATTTATAAATATTTTAAATGAGCAATAAACACTTACATGTCATTGAGTAACAAGGTGTAAGTTAACATATGTTGTTAATTCTCCACATAGAAGAAGTATATACTCAGTATATTGTTTACACCTCTTACCCAAACGAACTTAATGGTGAGCTGCTAATAACGACGACAAATGACCATATGCTACATTTAGTGGTCATATAGCACACTATGTGCACCGCTTATCCATCTGACTTAAATGGTGTGCGGCTTTTAAAGTAACATGGAGCACTCTGCAAACGTTTTATCCAACAGACTTAAATGGGGTGCGGTTTTCAAAGTAATATGGGGGCACTATGCACACGTTTTACCCAACAGACTTAAATGGTGTGCGGCTTTTAAGTAACATGGAGCACTCTGCAAACGTTTTATCCAACAGACTTAAATGGTGTACGGCTTTTAAATTAACATGGAACACTATGCATACGTTTTACCCAACAGACTTAAATGGTGTGCGGTTTTTAAATTAACATTGAACACTATGCACACGTTATACCCAACAGACTTAAATGGTGTGCGGTTTTTAAATTAACACGGGGCACTATGCACACGTTTTACCCAACAGACTTAAATGGTGTGCGGCTTTTAAAGTAACACGGGGCATTATGCACACGTTTTACCCAACAGACTTAAATGGTGTGCGGTTTTTAAATTAACATGGGGCACTATGCACACGATTTACCTAATAGACTTAAATGGTGTGCGGCTTTTAAAGTAACATGGGGCACTATGCACACGTTTTACCCAACAGACTTAAATGATGTGCGGCTTTTAAAGTAACATGGGGCACTATGCACACGTTTTACCCAACAGACTTAAATGATGTGCGACTTTTAAAGTAATATGGGGCACTATGCACACGTTTTACCCAACAGACTTAAATGATGTGCGGCTTTTAAAGTAACATGGGGCACTATGCACACGTTTTACCCAACAGACTTAAATGATGTGCGGCTTTTAAAGTAACATGGGGCACTATGCACACGTTTTACCCAACAGACTTAAATGATGTGCGGCTTTTAAAGTAACATGGGGCACTATGCACACGTTTTACCAACAAACTTAAATGGTGTGCAGCTTTTAAAGTAATATGGGGCACTATGCAACCGTTTACTCAACTGACTTAAATGATGTGCGGCTTTAAAAGTAATATGGTGCACTATGGACACCTTTTATACAACAGACTTAAATGGTGTGTGGCTTTCAAAGTAACATGGGACACTATGCCCACCTTTAACCCAACAGACTTAAATGGTGTGCGGCTTTTAAAGTATTATGGGGCACTATGCACACGTTTTACCAACAGACTTAAATGGTGTGCAGCTTTTAAAGTGATATGGGGCACTATGCAACCGTTTACTCAACAGACTTAAATGATGTGTGGCTTTAAAAGTAATATGGTGCACTATGGACACCTTTTATACAACAGACTTAAATGGTGTGTGGCTTTTAAAGTAATATGGGACACTATGCCCACCTTTTACCCAACAGGCTTAAATGGTGTGCGGCTTTTAAAGTATTATGGGGCACTATGCACACGTTTTACCAACATACTTAAATGGTGTGCAGCTTTTAAAGTAATATGGGGCACTATGCAACCGTTTACTCAACAGACTTAAATGATGTGTGGCTTTAAAAGTAATATGGTGCACTATGGACACCTTTTATACAACAGACTTAAATGGTGTGTGGCTTTTAAAGTATTATGGGACACTATGCCCACCTTTTACCCAACAGGCTTAAATGGTGTGCGGCTTTTAAAGTATTATGGGGCACTATGCGCCCACCTTTTACTCAACAGACTTAAATTGTGTGCGGCTTTTAAAGTAACACGGAACTTTATGAAAGGCAGTGTTGCTTTAAAAGTACTGTTTGGCACTTTGCACACGTTTTATCCAACGGACTTAAATGGTGTGCGGCATTTAAAGTAATTCGGGGAAATATGCACACCTTTTACCCAACGGACCTAAATGATTAGCGGAATTTATAGTCATACAGGGACATCTTTTTAATGTAATATTGTTCACCATGTGCACCAGTATGCAACCACAAAATACCATGGAATATACTTACAAACATTCCACGAAATTTATTTATATAGAAAGTATGCCGGTCACTGTTTAAATTCTTGTACGTGTTTTACCGGATTGACGTTATCATTAAATTACAAGGGCCATTAATCCTTTTCTGGACTTTTCGGTCCATGTTGGTATTTGGATACACGTTTAACTCCGCCCACATAGCACCATGACTCCGCCTACATTACTACTTCTTGAACGGTGTGCGGAGTTAAATGGCGTGGATTTAGCGATTACATGATTGCCTTTTCCTTCTTGTTGAAAATTAATAAACATTTCAAATATGATGTATTTTGACCATTTAAAACAGCTGCACGAATCAGAACTCTATCCAGATTTGAAGCAATTAGTAAGTCCATTTCTTCCTGCTCGCTCAAGCATGAATTAATACACTGAAATGGCCAATTTAACAATTGTCATCATATTTCGCAGTAAAGTGTGTAGTTTTAGATAATTTAATCTTAACGTCTTCATTTTGTGCAGTTTGTTTGTCATGTCAAAAAGGCTCTGCTTTATGTTTGAGCATATTCCAGGGTATCGCAACACAAGTTAATACATCTAGACATTTAATGACATTTGCTAAACTTGTACTTTAGCACAATATATATGTTGATGTTATCAATCCAACTCGAAGTAGATTTCTTGCCTTATATAAACACTGTAGTGTGAGGTTATTGTGAACTGCTAAGTCAGTAATATTATCATTCAAGAGGTGTTAATTGGAATAAACTGTTGGGTGTACCATGGTTAATGTCGGTTATTTTGTATTTTGTATTTTTCAGGGAGGATAAACATGGAAGAAAAAAAAATTGTTACAAATGACTTTAGTCAAGATTTCATATTTGATAAAACATACTTTTTAACTGAATTATGTTGTTTTTATATAATGTTACAATTGGACATAAAGCCTCAATAGGTAACAGTGACTGGGTGCTACCAAAATTAATTTAAATGCATACACAGCTATCTTTTATTCAAGCTGAAGTTGTACATATAAGTTCATGGCTGATTGTAAACCAATTTCTGATTAATTTGTATTTAATACGGATATATGCGAACTTACTTGGAGCATAGAGAGTGTGAAGATTGATTGCCAAGTTTCTTTAATTTATTCAAGATTTGTTTTAAATCATAACTATTTTGCTTTTACATAACAATTCTAAAAGACAATACAGAAAAAAGAATTTTATGTAGACATGTGATCTTTCCTGATTTCCCCGGGAGACTTCCGATATCAGGGGTCTGTCTCACACATCAATTCTCCAACTTTGATGTTCCCGACAGATTAATCTTACTCCTCCTAAAGACCGCAGTCAGTAGCTACCAGCCGATCATTTGATTATGCAATTTAACCTATTGCAAACGAACAGCACCTGAGTGTGCATGTGTGCAGCTAATCAGAACAGATTATTGCCTATCATTGAGCGTACCAAGTGTTCATTGGTCAAGACAATAATTTCGTGCCTCCTCTTCTGGTGTAAAAAGACTGTAATCCCTTGATTGACAATATAACCATGCCCAATCAGTGTTACATGTCCTATTTTCTAACACTGGAAGCAATGCTTAACATATGTGGGAACACAGGCATTGGACTGAGCTTCCAAATTTTAAATGTTCCATAACTTGTTAATAGGGTGCTATCAGAACTATTCTGTATTGCCCCAAATGCAAGCTCAGGATAATTAGTCTGATCATCTTCATTATTTTCCTAATCTTGCGTCAAGGTACTAATTTCCAGCATTATTATTGTGTTTGACAAACCTCCTGACTGCAAAAAGTACACTGATTTCCGTTTACTTCGGTACTCTAAAAACACTACGTAAATACAACTGACATGACAGAATAATTCAAAAACGTTTACCAATGGAACTGCATATGTGCCTTACCAACAAAAAACAAACTAGTGCTAATTATATGTGTGCTGTCATAGCGCCATTTTGTCAGCAGACAATAGCATTTGTTGAAACTGGTTGGCTCGTGTGTACTCATAAAACTTACTCTAGTATTGATTTTTTTCTTAAACTTTCTTTGACTGCTGAGTAAAGTTATTCCTTGTTAAGGCCAGTGTCTAAAGTGGCATCTTTTCTTTGAATTAGAAACCAAAGATAATGAACGAAGCGAGCAGCCATTGTTTCAATTCCATAAATAAGAATATATGACAAAGTCCTATGAGCATTGCAACAAATACCAAAATTTTGAAAGGTGCAGGACAAAGATATTCACATGCAAGCTAAATGTAAAAGTAAATATGTGATGAGTCATTTAACAAAATGAGAACATCCAACGGTTACAATTGAATGGTCAGTCGGCAAAAGGGACCGACAGGAAGAATCACCAATTTAGACTCAAAACCTATACTTAGAACATTTTGCATGTAATTTACATAGTTGGAAATAAACATTGTGTAAAAGTAATAATGTGTATGTGGAATTAAAACAAAAACAAGTTTGCTTGAAAGAGATGAATCTATGAAACAATAACACTGCTGAATACACAGAACTTGCAACATGTATACATATTTGTGCATTGTGCTAAAAAAACAATCGTTGATTTTAATTTGATACTTTGTAAGGCTTTTTGCTAACTGCTTATTATTTAGGACATTATCGGCACTCACAAAACAACACATAAGACATGTAGGCAAGCTTCTAGCCCTGAAACATGTCGGGGGGCAATTAGGAGACAAATCTGCAATGGTCAAAGGAACCTTAGAACAGATCAAATCAAAGAAGTGGAGAACATGGCAGATTTTCCCAACATTATGTGAAGCTTACTTTGACTTTAGATTTTTTAAGAGGAGTAAATTGTTTCTTTACTTTACTTTACAAGTGTTGTTTCTATTTGAAGGAAAATTTGTCTTCTTGCAAATATACTTTCATCATAAAAGTAAATGGTTTTCATGACAGTTGATACCATCTCATTTTGTGCATGAATAGAAAATAAAATGCCAACTATAGACACTTTTAAACATATTTTCTATTTCAACTAGTCCAAACCAGTTGACATCATTTATGTTAAAAGATGATACATTGTCAAAAGATGAATTCATTAATTAATGTACCGTATTCACTCGTGTAATGGTCGCACCCGTGTAATGGCCGCACCCCCAAAATGACCGCAAAATTTGAAGAAAAAATCCTAATTCAATGTAATGGCTGCACCCCCAAAATGACCGCAAACTCAGCTTATTATCCGTCAGTAAACACTTAAACAAACTTTCAACTTCAGTCTGCTAAATACACTAAGCTGTAATTTACTTGGCGTTTCTGTGTAGACTTGCCTCATTACACAGGTCAAGTGACTGACTCTGAGATAAGCTGTTGTCAAGGTGATATCGATCGGAGCAGTTTGACAGTGAGGGAGTGAACGATGTGTTTTTATAAGCAGCTGCCGATTACATTTCTCCATGCACTGTTCCCCGATATATCGTGTACTGTCATACCAGACTTGGTGACGTAGATCAAAGGAATTAATTTCATGCCGCCACGAACTACAGGATAGCAGTGCGACTGAGACTAGAAACATTCGCAACGTGTCAAAAATACAGTCACAGTTTACCAATTAACCCTTTTGTTGAGACAGCATGACTGGTCGACGCTCCTGTTCATTTTCACCTCGTCAAGGAGATTGTAGCCTCGTATCAAAGCTGTGTTGTTTTATCGGCTATACTATAAAATCCTTTGATCTGCATGGTAGTGTGCACATGACAGCTGGGTGAAATTGTTTGATGATGCAAACATTCAGAAATATGAAACAAGAGATACAACTAGGAAGTCATTTATAAATTATGGAATATGTTCACATTGGTTAGACAAAAGCATAGAACGGTGCTATCTCGTTCATATGGTCTGTCAACCTCCTACTTAGAGAGCTAATCTAGACGCATGGCGTCCCAAAAATCGGCAGAATCGTTCTAGAACAAATGTTCCAAGGCCTTACACCTATAGAATGGCCGCACCCTCAACTCCTTAACGATAAAATCGGGTAAAAAAGTGCGGCGATTACACGAGTGAATACGGTAAAATAATTTGAGCTGTTTTTGCATTAGAAATTGACTTCTATATGTAAAAAAAAGAAAAGATCTGGACAGTTATCCATTTACTACTTTTTCATAAAAAAACACTTGTTTGCTATTTATTCTTGATTATTACTATGTCTTCATGCATTCTAAATTCATTTAACTTTAATTTATTTAGGCAATAATCGTATCACTGTGTTTACCACAAATATTTTATAATTATCAAAACTCTTTTGTCACTAACTTTCAAATTAAAAGAAATATTTTTATGATTGCGTACTCATTATTTCTAATTTCAAATCTTAATAAGTACATAAATATTTTCGATGATTTTGTTTAAATTTGAATTTGATGCTAGAATATATTTAGATCACTTTGGAAACCTTTTTTTTTAATTCATTAGTAAGTTCTGTTGACATTTTACTTGTCTACACCATGTTTGACTTCATGTTGAGCCACAACCTTAAAATAAAAGCATACAATTTATGTCTAAATAGTGAACTAAAATATGTTAGATATATTTCAAATTTATTTAAAAATATTAAAATATTCCAAAAATATTCCCCTCCCCCAAATACTGTTTAACAAATGGAAATAAGCCATTGTCAATTTAACGCGCATTCACGGAAATCTCCCTCCCTGGTACCCCAATCTCCCTCTCTGGGAGCCTAAGTCTCCCTCTTTTGGACGGAGGAAAGTTCTCATGTCTGTTAATGACATACATCATAATTTCAAAGAATGGCTAAACTACATTCAAGATGCTAACAGTCAATGTCAATTGCTGTCACTTAACAGTGTAGAATGTACACTATACATGTAGCATACACCTTGGACAAGTTGTCCAGTATTTGAACAGATTTTACCCAGTGCAAGTTGGTTTTATGGAGTTGTCTAGCATTCTCCTGAGGTTGCCTTTATTCAATTTTTAAACACCATATGTCCTCAACATTTTTTAAATAAAGCTTAAGTATAATCATAAGCTAGTTAAGTAACAACTTTCAATTCTTAAACAGGAAACCTTAAAATTTGGGAAATATCGTGTTCGTGTTTAATGTGCACAACACTGCCAAATTTAGGAGAGCATTTTGATTTCCAGTAAAATTATATAACTATGGTGTTATGATTTTTGGGTTTATCATTCCACCAGCAGTATTTTAGATATTTGGAGAAGGTGTCCACTTGATGTCCACTGCCTTCTCTGTGTATAGCATGCCATTAACACCTGTCATTATAAACCAAAAAAACGCCTCATTAACCTGACACTGGGCCGACCATTCATGGCACTACCATAATGTTTGCTTGAGCGTTAGCATGGGAGCCATACCACTAACAAAATGTTGATGACTTTAGTATGTTGTGGCACAGGATTGAAATCTTGATCCTCCTGTACCTGGAGCCAATGTTCTACCAATTGTTCTGCTAGGTACAAGTTAAGTATGCTATGGTCGGCCCCAATTAAATGCAGCAGTTGCATATCATCTTTATCCTTTTCTATTTGTTTCCTATCCAAACATGTCATGCTACTTTAAAAATAACAATATTGAGAGTCCTTTTTAGGACACAGCCACCAGTGAGATTTCAAAGAAACATTTTGTCATATGGTCAAAAGGTAAATGATACCAAATTGTTAGATAAGCTTTACCCTCCATTTGTCTGCAAGTCTTTGAACACCAGAAAAATGACATAAGGATTGCCATTGCAGTTAATTGTTGCATATATATTTCAACTTGCCTGACAAAACTAAGAATATATGCTCACATTGAAATGTTAAAAATGTAGTGTAATTTTCTTATCAACTTATCAATAAGTTGAAAATGAAATTGGTCTTACTGTTACAAATATAAAAAAAAGACGCAAGATATGACCTTACCCCTATGAAGTTAACATTGCTTTTTATACAATTTACTTTTCCAGGCATGTATTGTACTAAGCCTATGTGACAACTGTACTGATGTTGAGGTGCTGAACCTGAATCAGAGATACCAGTGTTTGGTCTACTATGGCAATGCTCTCTACCACTTGTCAGAATTTACAAAAGCAGAGGTGATATTTTTGATACTGTCTATAAACCTTGTCTATATTTTATTTCTCCTCGCCAGCTGTGACAGTACAATTTATAATGTTGTAAAAAATAATTAATTTATGTATTCTTAAGATAGTATTGAACAAGTTGCCTATATCAAATACCTAATACAGTTTGGGGGAGTTTTGGCATAATTTTATGTAAACTCATACTCACTTAGTGTAGGTCTTTCTAAAGCTGAAATATAACACTTTATCAATATTTGTTAGACTGTGCAAACATGAACAAATAGCTCTAAATGTTCATTCTTACCACATCTATAAACAAGCATAATGTGGATTTCTACTCAAAACAGATATCAATTTCAGAGTGAACTGTGAATTATCATGATAACACGTGATCTCAAAAGTTACTAAGCATCTGGTTTTTATAAGATTCAAAATAGCAGCTAACTGTGCAGCTTGGCTAAGGTCATCGTCGGATACCAACGGTTGATTCTATTACGTTACTCTCCATTCATCACCCGTGGGCAAATTGCTACTCATTTCGTCATTTTGTTTGAATAGAACAGAACAGACATTATCCAATCAGATGATAGGTTACAAAATTAAATACTCTTTAATCGGAAGATCAATACGGTGACCTGAGAACGTAAACATGGCGCATCGCAAGTGTAAAATATGTCTGTAAGTGATCCGCGACAAATGTTCTTACAGATCTGGGCACTCCAGCAAGTATTGAAAAATACACGTCGGTTTTAAACGAAATCAGCATCCTTGCCCATGAAGACAGTGATGTTGCTTGTAATTTGTGAATAAATAAACTTAACTGGTGTTGCAAATCGTTAACTTGATTGGTTGGCAGACTCGCTGAATGGTCTCAGCGAACCAATCGGATTGCGGCATTTCATAGTAAACAAAGCGATGAAATGAGTAGCAATTTGCCCACGGGTGATGAATGGAGAGTAACGTAATAGAATCGACCGTGGGTATCCGACGATGGGCTCAGGTAGGAAATACCTATTTGTTATAACGAATGAGGTGTTATGCTTCACTTTTCACATGTTGGACAGTAATAAACATCATTTTGTAGGATCTTTTAGGGGAACAATAATTAACTTGGCTGTGGAAAAGAGAAATGGCCCAGACTGTTGAATACCACTGATTCATTTCATAGCACTGGCATAATTTTGGTAATTCCTAATTAATAATAGCTCTGTGTTTGTGCAGAAGTGGAAAGAAATTTCTTCAGAGTTCAGAGCCAGTGCAAGTACACCTTAATATCATTAACATGTATGTATTGCCATAGTTAATTAAATATTTGGCTTGTCAAAGAGTTTCCAAGTACCTGATTAAAGTAAAAAAAAATCTCAAATCTAACCTACCAGTATAAGATGTTTGAAATTCATCTTAATCAGGAGGTGTTCTTGCTTCAGCCTTTGCTTGCATAATATGTATCCATTAACAGTAAGCAGTAAATGTTTTCATATTCCTTTACAGGACATTTATAAAAGAGCCCTTCTGTTACGGAAAGCCATCAACAAAGCTAAAGGCAAGGCTTCCAATGCCCCCATGACCCTCAACCAGGTAAGTGTAATTAAAAAGTTACTTGCCCTTGTATTGCAGTAGGTCTGGTTTCAGTCCCATGTAGATATAGTCCCAGTCTCTGAGGGTTGTGTTCCAGGGAAAAACATTTGCATGTTATAAAATATGCAGTTGTTCAGATCCCAACCTCACGCTCTGCTTACAAAGATATTTGAATTGATGGTAGGTCCAGCTTCTGGATTTTTTGCACTGACTGGGTGTGTTGAGGTGTAGCAGTATGTCTATTTCATGTGCACCAGTACAGGTGGTAAATGTTTTGGTTTTTAAATAACTATTATCTGAATAATTTTTAAGATAAAACATAACTTTCAATCAGACAAAAATGATGTTTATCCTTTCTTTGTCAGCAGGATATGACATCTGATGTAGAAGTGAAGTACAAGATCTTTCTGTGTATGCTGCATATGAAACAATATAAGGAGGCAATGTCTGTGGTAAGTGAAGATGTCTTTCATCAGTGTATGTCATAAATATCATTTTTTTTAATCTTTTATGTCAGAGTTTATGAAAAATCATTTGGACAATGAAAGCAACAAAATAATCATTATAAATATACACAATCCATGCTTTTTTAAAGAAAACAACAACAAGTCATTGACTGTTATGTTTGTCTTAATGTCTTAAGAAAAAACTAAGATAAATTAAGATTTAAATTTTACCTCAGAATAATTTTATGCTCAATTAACATATCTTACATTTATGCTGGACTACAATGTCTCCATAATATTCAGTTAAACTGCATTATTTTGTAAGTGTAATTATACCATTGTTGTCAATCCTGGCTGTGGCGAGGTAGCTGTCACATGAGCATTCCGATATTGGAGTGCACATGCCCGGATGCAGCCAGTTTTAAAAGTTTTGCCGTACTTATTCTTTTTATTGTCAACTTTTTTCCAGCCTGGGTTTGGGCGGTTTATTTTGTCATTTTTATGAGGTTATGTGTCACATTCAGCTAGCAGGAACCATTTAGGTAGCTCACAGATTAAGTTCATACTTAAGTTCATACTTAAATAAGTGACCACAGTCTTGCTCATCTGACCTGTAACATACATACAAATAGAAGAGCAGAAAACTTTTTCAAACAACTTAGATTATTTTGGTTATGTTTATAAAATGCTAAATAAAAAAATAAATTGTCTTTTTACAATAATGTAGCTTGAAGGCATCAGTACCAAACAGCGATCAGCAAAAATCAACCTTGCACTTGCTAAACTATATCTGAAATCTGGAATGGATCGCTCAGCCATCACAAGCTACAAGGAAGTATTGAGGTAAAATCTCTACCTTTTAAGCAAGGATTTACCTTTGAGTTTTTTCAGCAATCACTTTTAACAATTAACTGCTTCATAGTAGCAAATTATCTGAAATGGTGTACCAGTATACATGTGTCCTATATTTCCTAATCAAGTCTAATATAGTTGGTACTCAGTAATATTGGTTAACTGTGATATTATTTAATATCTAATAAAGAAGATAACTCTCCTTGTGTGTTTTTTCAACCAATAAAGTTGGACATCCTGTATTCTGAGTGTAACACACATGAAATTAGCATGTACACACCAATGTACAATGTTTATTGTTCTATGTTATAGAAAATGTTCTGTGCCTGTTGCACCACAGAATTTTTTAACCTATGAAATGTAAACATATTAAATGCTTATTTTGTTTTGATTCAGAGATGAATCTCAGCCACATTATTATGGTCATTATAATGACATCCAGCTATTATTCAAAGAGATAGACCTCAGAAAAATGTCTGGGTAGAATCACTGGCATACCACAGGTCAGCTGGAAGATCTCCTCACATGAAAGTTCAGCCCTGTCTTGGACTTTTACCCATGCAGGGAGAGGCCATGGAGGCAGAGGAATAACAAAACAGCAACCCTTCTCTCTACGCCACACCACACTTTCAAATTAGTCCTTCTGTTCTTTGTAATACCTAGACTGATACTCAAAAAATATTTTTTAGCACATGTCACGATTTGATCTCCAAGTCAACATTTTCATGTTTGTAAAGCTTAAACTTTTTATGCAATTAAGTTACGATTCTTTCCTCAAAGCAGCCCAATTTAAGTACCTTGCAAGAATTCAGACATATGTCTCATAATACGGTTAATATATCGTCTCCTTTAAATCTATTAGCAATTCTATTGTAAGAATGGTTGGTGAATACCCACTCAATTCAAATAAGGACATAACCTTCACATAAACAAATGACATTATTTTATGTTCCAGGGAATGTCCAATGGCGCTTGAAGCAATCAGTGGTTTGTTGTCCCTTGGATTAAAGGCTCCTGATGTACAGTCCCTGGTTATGGCTGGTCTGCCTCATGGAACATCATGTGATTGGTAAGTATAAATGGGGGTGACAATGGTTGAAGAGTGAAAGACATTGTGAATACTTCCATGTGACACCATCTTCCAGATTACCCATGGTGCATCATTCATGCTGTTATGCTAAAAGTAATATTACCGCCAAAGGTATCTTGTGCTGGTGATGGCCCCACCTTCATCTGCTTAACCTGACTAATTTTAACATGCATGCTAAATAAGTGGTTAAGATAGTGGCTGTAGTAATTGTGGACAACAGATTTTTACTGCTTTGTAAGCATGCCACTCATACTTTCCAGGCCACCTCATTTTATAACTAAGTCAAAATGTTCGAGCCACAATTTTAGGATCCTAGAATGGCTTGCAGTGAAGTCCATAGGTACTGTGCAGGAAAACCCCTCCAGTCTTTTTTCAGAGGAATGATGGCTGCTTTTCCATCTTTTTTTTTCTTCCGCATCAAATACAAAGTTTAAAGACTTAAGATTTTTTTTCATGTACACCGTAAGTATGGTAACCTCGATACTATCTGGTGAAAAAACTGTATCGATGACTGCAGGTTGTACCAGTGGATACGTGCTCAAGGTCTGCAGGTGTCCCAGGAGTACACAACATCCATTACCACATTCAAGCTGCTTGACAACCAGGCTAGTCTCAAGGACAATGTCTACCTACTGACCAGTCTAGCCAGGGCACTGTTTCTAGATGGCCACTACACACAGGCTCTAATGACCTTCCAGAGGGTAGGTGACATTCCAAACCTGTACACACAAAGATAGAAAACTTAGGTGGTGAAAGTATGTTCCTTATTTCTGGAGGAAGATGGAGACCTTGCTGAGTGAACTGACTTAAAGTAATCTAGCTATCTAAATACCTTGCACATACCGTAAGATTCAGTGTACTCCAATTGCTGCTTTACACACCAGCTTCTTAAACCTTTCACTCATACAATTCTCCTAAATTACCTTATGCCTATTGCATGACAAGAGGGTTTATCTGGAATCCGGCATTCATAGGTTAGCTGATGAAGTAGCTAGCCCAGGTTCATGGAGCATTTATGGTATTCAGGGGGTAGTTGATAGTAGTTATGTTTAAGCTGGTTTTTTTCATCTAGATGGAGTTATTGAATTATTATTATGTAAATAAAAAAGTTTTTCAGAAATAAATTTGTTTTCAGATGGCATAATTTTCATATATGTTAGTTTATGTAAAAGTTTAAAAATGGGGGTTGAAGTCAAACAAAAGAAAAATATTTTTTTATTTGAGTGTGATAAAAAATTCTCAAAGACAACAATTGATAATTAAAAGGTGAAATTTTTGTAACTAAGTCATGCTTTTTGTGAACACATTTTTTGACAGCAGCTGGGGTGTGAACAGAAGCCAGAGGTACTCAGAGGGACTGGTGCTCTCTACATCAAAAGTTTATGGACCCAGAATTTTAGTAATCTGAAATAAATGACTGTAAAAATAATGAAGTATTTGTCAACTTAGTATTTTTATTTCACTCACAATAAATGAATCAATAACACAAAAATATGAAACAATCTTATAATTTAATTTACGAAATTTCTGCAGTTCTTCATATTGTTAGTGTGTGTAAATGATAGGAAATCCCATCAGGGTGGAAAGCAAGCTTCGCAGATTTACACAATTTTTTCAGAGCAAACCCTATTTTTTGTTCACTAGGGGTATTATTCAAGGCTTTATCTTAATGACTTAAAAGAATTGACAAGCTTTACAACAAGGTTTCACCTATAATTTAGCACTTAACTTCGAGGATGTTAAATCACCAAACTGTGTGGCTGATGTCATAGTGTAAAATAGCGTTTGCATGAGCCTAACGCATAACATAGAAAATCATGGATCTATGACCCTGGCGCACAACAACAAAATATCGGCAAAGCATGAATGACAGGGTTATTCTAGAGTTGCAGTTGTCCTCTGTGTGGTTTTGTGGTATCTTTAATCAAATTCACTACGGACATTGTCTTGTCATCTTTGAGATAGTAGATGTCATTTTAGTTGAAACATATTTGTTCAAAGGAGTTACTCTGTATATCAAAACATGGTATATAAAAATTAATTTGGATGGATCGTCCAGTAAATGTTTAGGTTCAATAAGTGTGATAGATGACTAGTATCAAGTGACACAGTATTTAGGCTAAAAAATACTTTGGTAACATGAAGCATTGTAGAAATGATTTTTTTTCCAGGCCCATGCAGTAGATCCCCTGCACATACGGCACATGGACTTGTACTCCTACCTTCTGTACAGAGAAAGAAAGTCCAAAGAACTACAGCGGTAAAGAATTGTTTGATATGTTAAAGCCATACTTACTTATCATGAATCTATGTCATTGGTAAAACCCCCAATCAAGAACAAGAAGTATAAAGCATGGTCAGCTGGTGAAAATGATAGCAACTGACTTCTCATTGGGGCTACCTTAAGGACAACTAAATTATTTCTTGAAACATGTTAAAATCCTAACATAGGTTATGTAGAAAGTTGTATGCAGAAATTGTTAAAATTGCAATGTGTATAATTGAAGAATATAAAGATGCATGAATCAAGACCTAATCACACAGTTGTTTAAGTATTGCACTGATTTACAAGAGTCAATGTGTTGTTCCAAAACCAGGCATTTTGTGTGTGTGTGTGTGTTCTTTTATTGCGTTTGGTCTTTTTCTTACTTTTACAATGGCTAGTATATTTACAGCTTCTCATTATTTGACAAATAATGTTTTTTCTCTATCAAAATATTTGTCTAAATACATGTAGTTATAATGCTATTGAGTTTTGCTCTGTTTTGTATGATTAGCCCAATTGAATTTGCTTTTTGATTTGTATTTATATACACTCACCTTATAAAATGGGTGGTACTATGATTGACTGGCCAGGAGTCTAAAAAATATGAATTTGTTTCATTCTAGGCATTCATGACACTTGTTCTTCTTATAGTGCACACTTTTCATAGACTACTTAACTATTCCTAGTAGGATGCCATAAACCACATACCTCTCCCCCAAAACACCAAGAAAACAACAACACTATATCAGAGGTTGGTTAGGTCGTATATTATTATCTTAGCACTGATCACAGGAGTTATAACTTGTGCCATATTTCTCTTGAAAGACTTGTAAGCCAGCTGATGGCAGCCACTGAGGTTGCACCAGAACCCTGGGTTGCAATGGGATACTTCGTCATGGAAACAAAGGCCATCAGGGCAGTCTATTTTGCTCAGAAGGTAATAAAGATTTCTTGGTAATTATATCTTCTTTTTTTTTCTGTGTTTGTTTGTCTGAAATAAGCTAAAATGGGGGTAAATAAAAGGTAGTCACTATTTCAAATCTAAAAGAAAACTATTTAAAAAAACAAAACATATAGAAAACTTCCTAAACAATGAGGCTAAACAAATCTAATTAATCAAATAGAAAAAACTTGTGAACATGCCAGAGGTTACATTTTTAGCCTAATCTTCACAAAACATATTCACTGGATAATAATTGTGTATGCACAAAAGCTTAGATGTGTTCAAAACTGGGTCACAACTGGTCAAAAAATAGGTCAGTTGGTCAAATTGTATAGAAAACTATATGCACCCTTGAGGCCAAATTTCTGAATTGAATGTTTTTTTTAACAAAATGATAGATGAATTGGAAACTGGATCATATGGGCACAAAAAGGTCACTATTTCAAATCATTGAAAAACCTTGTTCACACACTAGCACTGGTCCATTCTTTACACAACCTGGTCATTTTGCTCAAGGTGGTATCAGACAGTGTGGAACGGATTTTTTTCTGGAACTATATAAATTATTGTTACCTGAAAAAAAACACAGTTTTTTCCTTGCCGTTTTTTTCCGTTTTTTTCCATGGTTATTTCCACCCTTGGCAAAAACTTGCCAACCCTGCTGAAAAGATCCCGCTAAGTGCTGTTTATTGATGTCCTACATCTATATGAAAATTGCAGCATAACAGCACACTAGTCTCTACAAATATATATTTCCTTTCTCAGCCACACTGCACAGCTAGGTATTTTTAAACTTAGAAAACAAGGTGACCATTTAATTTTTTGAAAAGTTTATATTATAATAACTGGGTGTTTGTATTGATATCTATTTCAAGCAGAAATCCCCATCATGCTTATTAATAGATTGGGTAAAACTACTGTTAAGAGCGAACTGTTTATGATTTGCACCGTCAAATAATCAAGGTAGTGTTCAAAATCGTCTTTATTTAGAACAAAGAATCAAAGTAAAAGAATGTTCAAGGGTAAGTTTAAAAAAAAGGACATGTATTTACTTTTGATAAACTGTCAGGTACCACATTTAAAATCTTGGATGAGACTTAAACTGGGTCACTTGGCATCAAAAGATGTCTATGGGTGTAAAATTTTAGAAATATGTGGTTGTGTACATTCTATCTTGCAATTAGTTTGTTACAATCAGCTGAAGGCTAGGGTCCTCATGGGGAGCAATTCATTGCCATCCTGGATCTCTTGTTCTTGTTTATCTTATTCTTTGTTAGATTTTTTTCTATTTTTTATGACTTCAGGCCAGCAGTTTTGACTCGACTAACGTAGAAGCCTTGTTGATGAAGGGTCAGGCATTGTTAAACATCAAGAAGACAGGTGACTCCATCATGCACATGCAAGCTGCTCTCAGATTGGCACCACTTAGGTTTGAAGCATATAAAGGTAGGAAGAACATGGATTTGGTTTGATACTGAAACCTTGAAAAGAGATTTTGAATTTAGACCTCAGATTGGGTTACTTAGATTTGATGCTTAACTGGTAAGAAGAAATGTTTCCTGTATTATGAGTATACTAGAAGTATAAAAATATTAAATATTATTTTCAGAAGTATTTTCTGTCCAGAGAGTTATGCCACTTATGTTTGAAACTAGTTAATGTATTAAAAATGTCTGGTGTGATACAGAGGTCCTGATTATAGAACCTGTCATGTGGTTGAAGCAGACATGCCAATTTCCCAAAGCAATAATTGACTAGTGAAATGGAAAGAAACCAAAGTGAGTAAAGCGAGGGTTACTTCTAGCTGATCTGCAAAATGCTGCAGGTTTTACCCAGACATTTATATGGGACGTTCCAGCAGCAGTCTTAAGTGTAGGCATAATTCCATAATGACCATTAATATTTTTAATGACATCCTTTGCAGGTCTGATCGACTGTTACACAGCCACCCACAGGTTTCGAGAGGCTCTGTGCTGGGCAGGCAAGGCCCTAAAAACCCTTGGTCCCAGTGTACGGACTCTTACGGTATGTTGGAACACTCATGGTAGATTCATAATAATTTAAAATGCATTGTTTTAGAAATTACAGCTATGATCACAATAATTGATCATTTTATTATATATGCTTATTTTATTATTATGTAAAATTAATTAGTAACTAAAATAATATCATCTGGTGCATTCATTAAATAAAAGTTAAAAACATGAAGTTATATTAACAGTTTGCAGAATGTCAGGAAAAGAAATCCTAGCTATAGAGAGTTATTCGGAACCTATTCCTTTTACATGATAGAAATGCTCAGGTTTAAACTTGCGTGTAAAAATACAATCAAGCTTATACCTATATAACCAAAACATAGATTAGAATTGAAACTTAACATATGCCTAGTAATGATACCTACTGATATAATCAAGTTTGTGGGGTGGCACGCCCATGGCCGAGTGGTTATAGTCGCTGACTTATAACTCTTCAACCCCTGTGGGTTCGGGTACTGGTTGCGACCATTTTGCAACATCTTCTAGCTAAATTGCGATACACTGGTGGTCTACCTAGACATTTCTCTAGGTTTTTTCTTCACCAATAATTAGCTTGACATCGCCAATATGACCATAATTGTGAAGATGTCATGTTCCAAAAAAATAAACACATAATCAAGTTTGTAGTATCAGTTTTTATATTGTGAGCCATATGACCCAGGTTCAACTGAGAAATTGTTTGTGCATCTACATACAGGTTAGTATTGCAGCAAAGAGCTATAAAGCTTTCTCAATAACCAGAACATAGATTAGACTGAATAATACCAAATATCTTTCTGGGAATCATACCTACTTATATAAGTAAGTTCATTTTTTTTATTTAATTTCAGCTTTATGGTGCTGTGTTGAGTAAAGAACCAGTTAATATGTCAAAGGTGAGTGAAATAATGTATCTTTATGGTAGGAAATATTAGATTTTCTATATCCATGTTTAGTTTGTCAGTAGTATGATTTAAATAAATGTAAGTCTAGTTATTGTGTCACCTGGTTAGCCAGGCAGACACAAAGAGATCATTTTTGTGAGTTGGCAGTAGAAGAGTTAATGGCATTGTTATTCTTTCTTTTCAGGGGTGTAACTTAAACATTGCCTTAATTCACTTGACAAATGTATAACATGTGCAATGTAGAAGCGCAGTACACAAGAACCATGATTCTAGCTCATCTATTCTTTAGTTACTTCCTTTTACTGTTGTAATGCAGGTGACATAAGAGTTCTATTTAACACCCATCTTGTTTTCACTATTAACTGCAGAATGGGTTGACTTTAACCCATCTTGCAGAGCTGTATGCCAAATCTTTCACTTGAGGAGATATTCCAGCCAATTTGTGCTGCATTGGTGGTTTTAACCAGACATATGTCTGGGTTTGCAGGCTACTTCCACTAGCTGATTATAGCTTTAATGTCCATAACTGACCAATCTATGGCTATGCCCCTGGAAATTTTTTCCCTATCACCTGACCAGTTAGACAAATGTCATTCAATGGCATACAGTCACTTGCTTACATTTGACAGCTCTGACAAATAGAGAAATTGTAAAAGCATGTTTTATTCAGTCATTTCATATGTTTGAAGGTATTTATGCTTGGTAATTGCGTTTATAACAGTGTACAAATCCTTTGATGAAAAATACTTTGTGTAGCGCCTGTTTTTGGTAGTGCTTTTGATCAAAACCATGGTCCAAAGGAAAGTCCATTAAGCTCTAGAAACATGCATCCCCAGATCTGTTTCATGCATTGTAAGCAAACTATGTCACCTTTCCATAGCTTTTAACCCATATAACCTAAGAGTACACTGCCTCATTGACAAAACTGCACCACATTACATTAATAATAAATGTTCATGTTTTTGACAGTTCAAACATTGGGATTGATTGTTCAATTGAACAGCTGCAATGAATTCCAAAATATAAAGCAAACATTAAACATGTAGTATTAACCCTAAACCTGGAAAGCACCAATTTATCAGATGTAGAAAAAATAGAGTAGATCAAGATCAGTCAACTGCTGGGAGCTGTCTGATCAGAACTTGCATTTTATGCTGCTAAGTCTCCAGCACTTTGTTATCTGTGCATCCAGTTGTTAGCAAATAACTTGCATTGCTTATTAATAACTTTTGCGTGATAAGACTGTAAGTTTACATGTTTTAACATTTATGGTTGATTTGCAGGCTATGCCGTATCTGGAGAAAGCTATGAAGTTAGACGCCAACAATCTAGAACCTGTGTATCTGATGGCAGAGATACTGAAACACTTCCACAATTATGACAAGGGTGTGGCACTGTAAGTATCAGCAGAAATCAACCTGTTGAAAACTCTAGCAAGCAACAAGGTTATGGTAGCTCAATAAGTAGAGCCTTGGCTTCAGGTAGTGGATAGCCAGAATTTGTTGCCAAGCCGTGAGATACCAAAGTTGTTAAACTTGTATGGTATAAATCTCTTGCTAATGTTCAAGCAAATATGAAGGTAGTTTCATGACTGATTGGCCCAGTGTCAGGATAATGAGACTGGATTTGCTGTC
The DNA here is from genome assembly GCA_007844125.1 of Sinonovacula constricta. Lineage (NCBI taxonomy): Eukaryota > Metazoa > Mollusca > Bivalvia > Cardiida > Solecurtidae > Sinonovacula > Sinonovacula constricta. The sequence continues at coordinate 21,979,458 of CM017571.1, forward strand.
ATGCCAACATTTATGGCATGATATATGCATAGAAGCAGCACTATTTGTGCATTAAGTGGACATTGTATCCAAATAATTGAAATACAGAACTAAATAAACAAAATACAAACAAGGTAAGATGGTAATGTGTGTCACTGTATTAAAATGGTCAAAGACAGTCCTTTTAGAGGAAAATAATAGGTTAATCTTAAGAAAAATTTCAACCAAACCACCCCTTCCCCCAGCAATCTTGGACAATGTTTGTGCCATGTACCCGGTAATTTGAACAAGGATTTGCCATTTCTGTTGTTGCTTGTCATGCATGGTAGAAATGAACAGTCTAAAGTCTGTCCATCCTGACTGAACATTGACCAAAGGACATATTTAGGAAATAAAAGCAAAACATTTTATGCTTTTATCTCAATTTACAACTTCCCTCTAGTAACGAATCTATAAAGTTATGTGTAATGGTGCTTTGTGTGCAGATTGTCCTACTAAAGAAACAGAGCAATTATATCATACTCTGCTCTACTACTAGACTCGATGAAATGCTCTGTATTCTGTATGCAGCTTAACAACCTTACTGAAATAAACAGCTATTCTCAGATTTTCTACTAAAAACCAGAGCACTTAAATCATTGATTACTCTCCTGTACACAATACTGCATACTTTTTGTGCAGGTTGAAGACGTACCTCCAGCACCACAGTACATGTCGTCTGCACCAGCTGCTGGCTGACTTCCTCACCCACACGGGGGAACATCAGGAGGCAATGGATCAGTTCACCAAGGCACTCAGGTAGAAAATGGCTTGTTTACTCAAGTAGATAAAAATTAAATTTGTTTAGCCAGAACACTGGGAGAATTATTGTAAAATTGGTTGAACATGCAATCAAATAGGAAAAATCTGTGGAATTTGTTTACAAAGCATTGTGTAGAGAATAAAGGTTGAATTTGTTTGCTACTCTGATTTATTGAATTTGTTTTCTCTGCACAACGGTTGAAAAAGGAATGCTGAATTCGTTAATCTGACACTCAGTATGTTGTGTTTTCATTTGTTTACCCATCACTCATGTAGGAAGTAATTATGTTGCATTTGTTTACCTGATGCTCAGGTAAAACAAATTAATTTTGGTTACCAGGCGAACATATGGAAAAAGATGATGTTGAACTTGTAACACATCTTGCAGGTATATGATAAAATTAAATTCTTTTCAAAAGCACTCGGGTAGAAAATTAATGCTGAATTTTATTTACATGGCAGTTGAGTAGAAACTAAATGCTGAATCTGGCACAGATGTAGATAAAAACAATTTGAATTCATTTACCTGGCAATGAGGTAGATAAAAAAGCTGAATATTTTTTACTGGCTTCATGTTTATAATATATGCTAAATCTGTTTATGCTGAATTCAATTAGAAAATAAATATTGTTTACCCTGTGCTCAGTAAGAAAGTTAATAAGTAATACATTTACTTGGCCTAAAAGCTGCTGTGTAAACATTTATGAGAACAGTTTTGTATTCAAATGAGGAATTGAAATGATCTCTTTACCTTGTAGACTAGATCCATCCAACACCCGTGCCAGGGAGGGTATTGAGCGTGTAGAGAAACAGAGTGACATGGGGATGGATGGTTCATATGATGTGGAAGTAGAGGAGATGGAAAATAGCGACAATGAGGTTTCTACAATTTTATTCTGGTTAACAAAAAAAACATAGTTGGGCATGTGACTTTTCTGTAAAGAGACACAGAAACAAAATGTTATTACTTTCAATTGTTTCATTCCTATGTCAGCTATTGTGTTATGGTTTTTGTGTGTTTTACTCAAGACTTATCCAATTTGATCCTTGCATGAAATAGAAATCATTCACAATTTGAAATCAATGTCCCAAAATAAGTATATTTTTTTCCTACTCTGTTGTATGCAAGGCAATGACATGTGTTTTCTTGATAGTGAGTTTTGCACGAGTAATTTCTGCACGAAACACTGTACCTATTACCAATTTCCCGTTTATTTGATTCCAATTATGGCTGTCAACAAGATCAATGAAATTGTTCATTTTATCTTTCCTTTACATATTCCTGAGCTATCAGCTTCTGACAACCCTTTCAGTACTTTGGTTTTTGTTAATTTTGTTTTATTCCATAAAATTATATGGTCTGTATTAAGTGTTTTTGACAGTATTTTCAGTGCTTTGATTTCTAGTAATTCTTCACTTTTCTGTTTCATTGTCCTTCATATATTTTAGGCATCATGTGCTTCTACAATAATCATTCCATCTCTTATTGTTTTTGTCCCTTTCAGGCTGACTTTGATGCAAGTGATGTTGAAAGCACATGGTCAGAAACGGACTTCAGCTAACAGAGAAGATCAGCAGCCAGCTATGGTTGTTCAATAAAAAATTGACAATCGGAGTGTATTTATTGTGCTCTCCGAGAGCAGTTGAGTTACCTGGACATTGTTCAACATTGGACTACCTTCTTATATCAGAAAGGTGCATAAATGAAGAGGATAGCTGCAATTTGTAACCTTTCATTGTAGAAGAAATGTCTTTCCAAGTCTAGAGTCTAAAATCTTTAGCTTGCTAAGATGATTTTCAAGCATATAATTGATTGGTTTTTAATGTTTATTACGGTATTTGAAATCTGACCAGTACAATCTCTCAAGGGATCTTAAAGCCAATCTTTAAAAGTTTTGTTACGTTGGATGCTGGCGTTTGATATGAACAGTACTCAAGACAGAGGATAATTGTCTCTAATGTAGAATTATCATGTCCACTTTCATAGATTTATTATCAATGTGCAACATTAATGTTGTGTGGCAATTGTTTTACTGTTGTTTTTTTTTGTACCATTCTTTACCCCTGCCAAAACTTCATTGGATTGCATCATTTTTGTACCAGCTACATTAAGTAATGGTACAATCCCAAACATTATCCTGCATATTTTTGTTGTGACTTTGTTCCATCTGACTTCAACCAATCAGAAAAAAGTGAAAATACTGGTAGGTTTTGCCAGTGTTCAAAGCTGAGGCTAGAAACTAATGACAATTTAATTGTGTATTGACAAAAAAATGGTTGGTGTGTGTTTGAGTAATCAGTTTGTGGTAATATATTTTTGTATTTAAGATGATATTGAAACAAAAAGTATACATCTTGGTGTAGACCAAAAAACGAAAAACCTTTTAAGTTATATATGATGTTATCTTTTTTAAACTTGCATAGATCTGATGTTAGTTCATTGGCAATACATGTAATCCAAAGAATTGAAGTGAGCATGCTTCCACTGATTAACAAAACAAACATGTATTTATTGCGGCAGTTCTAGCTTACTTCTCAGTCCACCACTGAATATGTATTATGATTTAAATTTGTAAAAATTTAAATAACTTTTGGCAAGTAACACATTACATATTCAAAAATAAAGGTTTGTTAAAACAATTTTGGTCACACCACATCACCTGTCACATGATCAAAGACCTGTATAACACTATTTAACATATATTGCCATCATTTTCCTTTTGTTTACATTGTCAGCATAGGGCATCGCCTATATAGATTCACTTTCATATTTCCAAGAATTTAGTGATAACCTTTTCATTAATAAAATGTGTATATAATTTTAAAATTCACCTAATTTTGTTGATTTCATTTGATACAGTTTTAAGCAATTTCTGAAAACATGTATGTGCATCATATCATTACAGATCATTGGCTGAAGCAGTCTACAAATACAAATATACCCTTGATTGTGCAGGTTCTGCTAGAATGATAGTGATTATTGTGTATGCTATGCATGGTGTCATATGGCATATGGATATACAATGTATAATCAGTTAACAGGGCAGTGAAGGAGATGTTAACTTGGGCATTCTTAGCTCACTTTAACATCAACAGATGGTTGAGAGACCTGGTCTGGACAAAAACTTAAATGTTACAATCTCTTCTATCACACGTCTAGTTCTACATTGGTTCTACAGACATTTATTTGGATAGCTAGACATGGATATATGACCAGTTTGCTGTTACAATGAAAACAGAAAAATTAACCGAGTGCATGTAAATATACACACTATACTGATTGTTTTGTTTTTTACAATTAACTTGTTATATTTATTAATAACCCATACAATTTTTCGTATCTGGCTCCGAAACAGATATAATCTATTGCCAGACAAGCAGCAGGAAATAGTGCAGATCCTGATCAGACAGCTCCAAACCAGCCTGCTGATCTGGATCTAGCATATTCACTGAAGCAGTTTGTGCTTAGCAGGGTAATTATTGAACAACAGAAATAAAATTACTAGCTTCATAATTGCAATTATAACTACATTTATTAATGTTCATGAGTAGTTGCATGTAGTGTAACTGTTTATCCTTGGTTGAGCAGAACTCATGGTTATGATATTTTAAGGATCATTGAATGCACTGCTAAATTTCATTTGAAAATTGTCCCATTTTCTTAAGAGCTACATGTTTTCTCTTTTAAAAAATTGCTTATTTTAACCTAAAGAATTTAATGGGGCTGTTTGACCCTGAAACACCTTGCATAAGTAATGCATATATGTGGCAATAGATACATCTTGATGTGCACTATATTTGCATATTATACAATAAAAGATAAAGCAATCATTTTGGTTATTTTTTTAATGGTTGAAATTTGTATATCTATATATTGTGTGTGTATTGAATTTATTTAATATGAATACCTTTTGATTTAATTTTGTTTATATACCCACTTAATCCCTGACTGGTTTGACCGGCTGAAATAGCTCAATTGGTAGAGCTTGCGGATAGGGAGGTAGCGGGTTCAAACCCTGGCTGGGTCAAACCATAAGACTTTAAAGTTGGTAGTAGTGGCTTCCCTCCTTATGCTCAGGCTAAGGGGATAGCATTACGCTTGACTCGTCAGTGTCAGTATAATGGACCGGCTGGGTCCAGTCCCTGGGCACCTCATAAGTGCCCCTGAACTATACTGATAAATATGTCGCTGCACAGTATCTGCAAAAATGCCGGCAAATCCCTTCTCCATCCCCTGACTGGTTTGTCATACAGTGTTAAAAAACAATGTGAGTTGAGGTCATTAGCTCACAGGCATTAATAAACTTATTTACTTTTGTACTCAGAAAAGGCTTTTACTCGTAAAACCAAAATTTAAAATAGAATACAGTTATAAGTTTAATAAAACATGTCCGATATATCGGTTACATACTTAATTGTTTGTACAAGATATAAACATAAGTCACAAATGTTTCATAGTGTCATCCAGGTATTATTACCTGGTCATTGCTAAATGGCATCCGGCAAGGGTTGACAACTATTAATGGTAGTTTCCACCATTTACTGACACTCCGCCTAAATATGTTACTAAACAGGCAGCAACTGATTTTATAGTAGACTACTTATCTCCTCCTATATAATTAACAATATAAGCATGCGAATAAAAGGGAATTTAGGAAAAAAACGGAGAAGGTAGATGGTCAGTCACATATTTTATTGCATGAAAGGCTATTAAAGACAACTTGTCAGATATGTGGTCAGATTACGTATAATATAGAATGGCTAGAAGGGCAACCAGTGAGAGTAGGTGGTCGTATCTGTGTATTAAGTATAATATAGGTGAGTTATTATGGCAACCAACGAGAGTAGGTGGTTATACATGTCTATTATTTATAATTAGGGCGGCTATAATGGGAACCAGTGAGAGAAGGTGGTCATGTATGTCTTTTATGTATAATATAGGTGGGCTATAATGGCAACCAGTTATGAGAGGTGGTAATGTATGTCTTTTATGTAAAATATAGGTGGGCGATAACCAGTGAGAGTAGGTGGTCATGTATGTCTTTTATGTATAATATAGGTGGGCTATAATGGCAACCAGTGAGAGTAGATGGTCATGTTTGTCTATTGTGTATAATATAGGTGGGCTAGAAGGGCAACCAGTGAGAGTAGTTGGTCATATCTGTGTATTATGTATAACATAGGTGGGCTATTACAGCAACCAGTGAGAGTAGGTGGTCATATCTGTGTATTATGTATAATATAGGTGGGCTATTACAGCAACCAGTGAGAGTAGGGGGTCATGTATGTCTATTATTTATAGTTTAGGTGGGCTATAATGGCAGCCAGTGAGAGTAGGTGGTCATGTATGTCTATTATGTATAATATAGGTGGGCTATTACAGCAACCAGTGAGAGTAGGTGGTCATGTATGTCTATTATTTATAGTTTAGGTGGGCTATAATGGCAGCCAGTGAGAGTAGGTGGTTATACATGTCTATTATTTATAATATAGGTGGGCTCTTACAGCAACTAGTGAGAGTAGGTGGTCATGTATGTCTATTATTTATAATTTAGGTGGGCTATAATGGCAGCCAGTGAGAGTAGGTGGTAATATATGTCTACTATGTATGATATAGGTGGGCTATATGGGCAACCAGTGAGAGTAGGTGGTCCTATGTCTTTTATGTATAATATAGGTGGATTATTACGGCAGCCAGTTAGGAAAGGTGGTCATGTATGTCTAATAACATATATTATTTAATGTCTACTATGTAGATCTTTTATATAGACAGTTTATATATGACCACCTACCCTCACGAGTTGCCGTTACATCTTCCAACAGGAAGCAGATCCATCAAATAAAACAACATATCTTGTCCATCTGAAGACAACATTTTAGGCTGCTTCGCAATAGAACGCCATATGTGACATTAACTGTTTCTGATAACGACTTTATCTGACAGACAATTAGACCCTGTATGTTAAATACATCGAATTTGACAACAAACGCCGTTCAGCCGCATTCCAATTGCAAAGTCTTTGATGCAACATGGTTATTGCCGAAAAAATTCACACGGCTTAACCCATCACTGCCTTGGGGTTCCTTGTCTTTCAGCGTGATGCACAGGGTGGTGGTCTTAATGTACCATTACCGTAATGTACCAGGACTAAATGTACCATTTTTGGATCGAATGTACCATATATAGTTTATATAGGGATTATGGTAGGCCTATTGTTCAGTGTGGAGGACCTCATTGAGGGGTGATAATTAGGTGTGAAAATCTCTCTGGGGCATTCTGTTGTGTATTTGTCAATTGATAAACCTGTTTGTTAATATGATAGGCTAGTTTGTAACCATTTATAAATCTGTTTGAAGAATAAACAACAAGTCTTGTATGGGTTTTTAACAATTGTTCCATGTGATTAAGAAATTATAACTTTAATAGTAAAAAATAATTAAAAACAATACAACACATCATCATTTAAACATCTTTGACTAACAGTTAATTTAGTTCGAAATAGGGGATATCAATATTTTCATGATATAATGTCTTAGGTGCGTCATTACTGTGTACTCGAGGATAAATATATCCCTATAACAGTCAATGTCTGATTGGTAACATAATCAGTGACACCATTGTGACACAGAGCTGAAATTCATGGCACTATCCATACACATTTTCCACAGAGATAGGGAAACAAAAACATCTTGTTTTTCCCAGCCAAAATTCAATTTTTCCAAACTAAGATCCAGAGCATTGGCTTACGAAAATAATCTATGAGAATGAAATGTACTTCAAATGTAGATCTCTCTCTCTCTCTCTCTCTCTCTTCACCCAATAGACAACTTAAATCCTTCATTATTATGATAAAACCCACAAAGAATTTCATGGATACCAAAATAAGTGCATATGATGGTAAAATTCCTTATCTATTAATTATTTTTTGAACGGTATTGGTTTTCAGCACTTTGATTACTATAAGCTTAGAGAGTTTTAGCGGGTGTTTTAAATTTAAGTCTTCAATGACTGTTGGGGTTTTTTGCTTTAAATAATGAAAATTAGTAGCAGATTTCATGCAGCAATTATAAAAGTCTGGAAACCCCTTTCATTAAAAATACATGTATATGACTTTGTTTATGCACTGCAAAGGCATAAAATGACATAAGCATAATCAAAAGGGATAAATGGTAAAAATGATTTTGGCATAGAAATGGAAGATTGTAACAAATTGGAAAAGTCCAAAATTGATAAAAGTCTTTTTAAATGGATTCATTATAAATAATGTAACAATAACACTCATTTTCCACAAAGCACATTGCTAATAGCTGTCAATTACATCAGTCACTGGTCACTCGTCGTCCGGGCGGTCATCGGCGAGGGGCAGAGGACCTGTTCCAGTGAGATAGCTGGCCTCACGGAGAAGCCTTGAAGTGGTAAAGGATTCATCCTTTTCATAGGCGTCCCATAACGCCAAGATGCGCCCGTGAGTGTTTTTGTATATTTCTTGCTGGTTTCTGGTCACCATACTCTCAGACACCAGCCTAGCTGCTATGGTGACGTCCCTGGCCTCATCCCGCAGCAGATGTACCATCACGTAGAACGGGAGTGATGCTCTGTTCGCTCGCCCGTTGATGCCGCGATGGTAGCCTTCGAGATCGTTGTTCGTGCGGACACTCTCTCGGAAGACCGACCAGTCATTGGGTCTCCAGGTTCGGCCTTTCACCCATGTGTCCCCCACGTAAGCAACCAGCCTGTCGACCGCGTCGTTTCCCCCTGGACGGAGAGGGTCTCCAGTTCCCGGAAGGCTCCGGTGATGTGCTCGGCCGGCAGGAACGGGAGCGCCAGCAGCTTCCGGATGAAAGCGTACGTCTCGCCCGCTGCCAGGTAGGTCGCGCTGAGGCCCAGCCGCAGCACCATGCGATACACGCACTGTGTCCAGTGGAACACGCAGCCGCGCAGGATGACTCTAGGGAAGACATCTCGTAACGCTTGCCAAGCAGCTAAAACAAACAAAATTCGATTTTTGATTGATTAGCAATACATAGAAAAACATGTGGTTTTGTTTAATAATGTCTAGCTCATTAGGTAAATTTCTTATATACATAAACATGGATACAACAAACTTGAATCACTTTTCTATAGTTAAATTTAATAAATGTATTATAATTAAATTAAATCACAATAAAACGCGATCTTACCAGCCTCAAAGTCTAGCATGATCCACTCTACGGACGGAACGTCAGGATCTAGCCTTCTGAGGAGAGCCTGGAAGACAGCCACGTAATCTCGCTTTTGTCGTCTCGACATCAGAACGAACAGCAGCGGCAGCTGTTTGATGCATGCGTCCTTCTTAAGGAATGCATGTACGCTCATCAGTTGGTAGAATGGCCGGGACACCACCTTGAACGTGCCGTCCAGAAACCAGCGTTTGGCCCTCTGTAGGTGGTACAGCTGCTCTTCTGTTGCGAACATGAGATGTCGCGCCCCGTCCAGCTGGACATCGTCTATCAGGAAGTTGTCAGCATCAATGTACTCCCGGTTGATCTGAAACAAACAAGTAACACTGCGATATTTGCAAATGATGATGACTTCTGTGTGATGTAATAATAGTGTATACTTTGAGATGTGTGGGACAATAATCTAATACATTAAATTGTTATCCATTCCAATCTTAATTTAATTAAATACAAAACACATTTGTGACTGGATTAAATTACGAAAATATAGGTTTATAACCACTTACTTCAAAGAACAAACACAGGTATTTATGCATTTTATTTAAATAAAACTCATTAAAATTTCAATACATACACATTTAAATATCATATACACAAATTTACAACATGTTTTAACTTTATTTGAACTAAAAACAATATATATAAACGTTAACAATAATTCCCTATATATTCTATATATGGTACATTCGATCCAAAAATGGTACATTTAGTCCTGGTACATTACGGCAATGGTACATTACGTCCGACAACCGATGCATAAGCTAATGGTCCTTTGATAAAAAACTGCAGGGGAAGTAACTGCTACCAGAAGGTTGTACGTAGGGGAGATCACCGTCAAAGAGTTCGGCTCAAAGCGGTGTCGAAGTAAACATTGCAATATTCGAGCACGCAACAAATGTCATGGGAGAAAAAATGGAGCAGAAAGATCAGGGGAGAGTCGACATTCTGAGGGAACCGCCTTTAAGATACTTAGGTGAGTGAAGATTTTTCACGTGATAGGAGTGTATTCATATATTTATTACTGAGCTCGTAGATCTTCAAAGGTGCGCCTGCAAGGTCAAAAATGGATTGGTCACTTGACGGTTGCACAGGTGTCATACATCATATTTGTCCTCAAATTGTGGACTAGGTCTTATATATTTGTTTAATGGAGATTGTTTTGATTTGGAATCATTATTTATGATGTAAACAAAGTAAATGCTTTACTCTTCTACTTAAGTCAAAAGTTTAGAATACCTATCAACCAAAATTCAAGAGCAAAAAACGCTGTGCATAACTGTCAACTCGTTCAGAAGCTTCACGTTTTGAACTTAAAGAAGAATATGGTGTAAATTAATGATAACACTGTGGCTTTTTTATGGTGTTCCTGTTGCACATGCAATATTTCAGGAACACACTAAAAGCCTGTATTCCTCGATACATATCCTGGTACTTCTTGAATGGGTAGCATTTATATGAATGCAGGTATTAGAAAATTGTATTATGTATTTTGATTAACCTTTATGATTTGATTTATTTTATTAATGTACAAATAAAGATTTCAAACTGTACATCTTGTCTGGTAATTTAATAGATTTATACTAGATTTGTATACATTTATTGTAGTGTAATTTATGCGGTCAGGGATGGATCCGGGGGGGATGGGGATACCCACCCACCCCAACCAGGTAAAATAGTAGAGTTGTGAAAGCACATACAGCATTATATGTAAGCTAAAAAAATACTAAGCCTTTAAAGTAAATTTTGTCTGATGACTTAGGTTGAAGTTAGGGTTCTTTACTGTGTACTGCGATAAGGTTGAGTGGATCTTGATTCATACCCAAAATATCCCGCCACCACTACCAACAAAATTTTCTGGATCTGCCCTGCATGCAGTGTCTGATTTGTTTTATGCAATGAAAATAGTTAGATATCGGTGCATATATAAGCATCATTTCCGTACTAAGTCAATTTCGACTGTTTGTAGTGCAGTAAACCTAGCTAATGTTTGTTTTTGGGCAATATGATTCACTACAGATGAATAACGATTTGCTACAGTTGTAAAACGATTGTGGTTAATGATATTGATATAGAAAATACTTGCTAATTGACTTGTTATTGGCACTTACTTAAATTTCTCTGCTTTCCACTAATTTGATCTCTGTACACGGTTACACAATAACTAAGTCATTATAATATATATTTTTATTCTTTATTCAATGTTTAATAATAAGAAAAAATACAAAACATCAAAACATGAATTAAATATAATCACAATATAATAAGAAATACATGAATACTAACACTGCCGTAAAGCTAGCCCTGTCAATTTTCTTTAAGACTGCCTTAAAAATAGCAACTCTGGCTGTGAACAGAAAAAAATTCTGCAAGTTCGAAATCTGTGTTCTGTGCATGAGCAACATCAATTGCCGTAACATTAGATAGTTTCCATGTGATGTCATAGGCACTGATAAGACAGTTTAACAGCTTTTATGAAGTATTTTAAATGTCAAAACTATATTTTGATAGTTTAAAAGGTAAAAAAAACAACCAAGAAAGATACACTGTTCATTTTGTTTAAGGATGAGCAAATAATTATATTTATTTCTGTGTATTAATTCTTTGTGCATTTATCAATTTTAAAAATGTTGTATTCTAAAAATTTGAATTTTAAGAGCTTTCCAGTGGTGTAGAGCTTTTTAATTTTTGGACTACAAATGAAGAAATTTCCAGAAAATAAAATTTATGCTTCCATACTATTCACCTGAAAATCCCTTGAAGTTGCCATCATAGATGGCTGCCAAGATAAGGGCTCTTCACAGATATGGGAACTATCTATAGCCTGTGTGAAATGATTTACGGAACTGTATAAATAGCCATAGCAAAAGGATAAATAGCAGGAAGACATTCATATAAACTCAAGTAATTAGGAGTGCCAGTAGCAGAGTGTTCAGACATTGGATTCTAGATCGGAAGATCCTGGGTTAGACACCTGAATTTGGTGAAATATGATTTTGATCAAGACAATTTTCTCTGCATTTCATTGTTGAGATAGAAATGAGAATACTCTGGAAAGATTCATGTGTGAATAAATTTAAGAGAAGAGATCTCTGATTATTGAAATTGTTTACAATCTTAGCATTCATTCTGTATTTTCCTACAGGTTATGCCAACGAAGTTGGTGAAGCATTCAGATCTCAGGTGCATGTAAGCTATGTTCGTGCCAGTTATGGTGTGGCAACATGTTATGTGATTGCAGATGCCATCGACAAAGGGAGGGTTGCAGCTCAGGTGATTATTTTGGAAAGAATTATTGCTTTATTTCCTCTAAAAAATACTGAGAACAACATTACAAGTAGCTTTTAGAAACAGGGCTATACTATTTTTACTATACATCATAAAGTATTTATCTTTGCACAATATGCATGTTAATGGCTTCATGATACACCTTTGCCTGAAAATAAGAGCAGTTACTCAGTATCATATCAGTTTAGTCTAGTGTCTTAAGTGTATTATAATTACAACTACCCTCCACCTCCACAAAAAAACAACAACAAAAAAAAAAAGAAAAAGAAGAGTACTTTGCAAATGAAGACTTTTTCATAGTTCAAAACATATTACCGGATATGAAGGTATCTGGATTGCTGAATGGAGCAATATCCTATTTAGATAAATTTCTTCTCAGCACTGATGGTTAAGCATCATCTCGTAAGTACAGAAGGTCATGGGTTCAAACCTGAGCATTGTCTTGCTCTTTAACACTACTGTCTAGCCCACTATTTCTAGAAGATTGGATTGGAAAACATGATTGCGGGGTGGGGGAGGGGGCTGCCTTTAATTTGGAGGACTAGTTGGATGAAAAAGTAAGTACCTTAGCTACCTTGTAAAAGAGTTAAGGGCCAAGGCATAAAGGCCAAAAAATGACTTAAGACTTCGTAACTGTAACTGGTATAGGTCTTTTCATTTTGTTTCATGGTTATGTGGGAGACTGTTGTATAATGTCAAAGGTTCAAAGCATAAAATTACAGTGAAGGCAGCACTTTGTCTGTTTCAAGTGAAAACCACCTCAAGATCATAGTAGAACTGTTGCTCTTACCACATAATAAATTTGTAACTTGTCAGAACTTTGAGCACTCCTTGTAGCAGTGTTCCAGGTATTGCATATACGTTGTAACAATGGTTTTCTGTTGACAAATCAATGAGGATCTCTACTTGTATTCATAGCTTATTTAATTTTAACAGGTGACTTTTTAATTTTGTTTTGAGAGAGTAGACATATTTGGAAAACAAGCACAGAAGCAAACAATGACAAGACACATTTGGAAAACACACACAAAAACAATAAGGTGACATTTCAATATTTATTTGCTTCTTTATTTGATGATTTAAGAAAAAATTGCTTTCCAGGAAATGAGAAATCTAAGTTAAACTTTTTTTTTTATAGAAAAACTGGTCTTCTGAAGCTAAACGCAATAATAGAGTGCAATGGGCAGTGGTAGACACTCTTATATGGCAGGGTCTTGCATCTGTAGCTATACCAGGTTTCACCATCAACAGAATATGTGCTCTCTCAGGACATCTACTCAGGAAATCTTCCCGGTTCTCCCCAACCGTGCAAAAATGGATCACAACAGCAGTTGGTTTGGTGAGTATCCCATTCATCATCAAGCCAATTGATCAGTCTGTTGATTGGCTGATGGAGTCGACGCTCCGAAGATACTACCACTATGAGGGACCTGTAATGAAGGAGGTGCTTAAACACAAACGCCATGATTGAATGCTGTTAATCACCTGTGTAACTGAATTAATTGCCACTTAGTGTAAATTGGTGTTGTTAGTCATTGGTATTAAGTAGGTAAGCAGATGTGATAATGTAGACACAATTTGGGATTTCTGCATTGTGTTGGTGTATTAATAATTAAAGGCAAGCTAAACCAATTGACTGATACATTTGTGAGATGAAGTTTTTTAATGATTAGTGTAAACTAATGTAAAATGTTAAAAATATTTTAAAATCCAGTTTATAAATAGTATTTTTATCATATTTTGTCATATATATTTTGTGTACTTTTTGAAAGAAAATTCAATCATATTAATAATATATGCTGCTTATCCTTCTGCTTTATGCTTAATTATTGATTATAGAGAGATTAACTGATTATACCCACAGAACATTAAAATGTGTCAATATTATAAAGAAAGTGATAGTTGTCATTTTTTGCTGAAATTGACTTATAAGTATAATTTGTTCACAAATTTGCACCATTATCACCTGGCAACATATCACCGTGTTGTTCAATAATGTGCACTTATATAATGATATTAAGGTAAAGCAAGTGTAATGTACTTTGAAACTGGGGGTTGTAAGTTTGAATCCCCATATGGGCACACAAATGTTTTACTTTCTGCCTTTTTCTTTTGCCTATTACTTATTTCTGTACTACCAGATATGTTTGAATTTTTGCACCTCTATAGAGCCAATCAGCTTATCGTTTATGACTGACATATAAATCATTATTTAAACTACTGCAAGCACAGTTATGTGATATAATAGCTTAAAAAACTGCTAAGATATGAAAGTGCTACAACATTCTTATTATCCTGAACTAAAGACAACAGTGTCTTTTCAAGTTCTGCATAGTCATGCAAAGTCTAGGGTCAAAGTTAATATGCAAGTCATTATTTTTTTGCAAATTTGACCAAATCGCTTTAAATGGGTTGGATATGTTAATATTGCATTAAATAAATATGGACAGTTTAAATTGTACCATTCAGGTAACATTTTTGGCTTGTTAGCCTAATGTTGTCATTTGTTTCCAAACAATACTCAATACAACAGTTAAGAGGAAAAAAAATCCACAAATTTAGAACCGGAATGTGAATATTATTAAAATTTAGCATACATGTATCCTTTAAGGCATAAAACACATCAGTTGTGTTAATTGTTCAGCTCTGTTTATTGTTTATAACAGTTGCTCTACCTTAAAATGCTAGTATGTTGACCTGGGTGTGAAACATATGTAATGTGTTCATGGCAAGTTATTATAGTGGAGGCTGCTCATTATCTGCTTCAAGTGTATACTATCTCCAGACAACTTGGGGATTGTGTATTTGCTGTTGAGATGTTAAAATGCCAATTACCAAATAGGGTTATTACTCCAGAAACTAACCACTAACAGAGAAACATTTTAAGGTGTTTTATTGATTTTGCTATTCTCAGAGTATCAGTCAATGTCACAGTGATGTCTATTGGGCATGGTATGTTTATTTCGACATTTCTCATTGATCAATGTCTGGAACTTTTCTAGACCAAGCAGTATGCAAAGTTACTTTAGCTGATTACTACTTAGATAAACACACACCGACTGTTCACCTAAAAAAATCATCGGGGGGAACATTGCAAAATATGCCACATATCATCAGATTACATATATCTTTTTTTTTATTTAAATATTTAATTGTTGATTTTAAAAGTGATTTTATCTTGTGTTTTAATGTGGTATAGTTTTTTTTATTTATAAAAAAAGACCCCATTTGTTGAAATATGCATGTAAGCATATGTTGTTTAAGTATAAACTTCCTGTGCTTCCATTATTTCTTCACTTACACTACTGACTTATTTAGGTAAAGTAGTGTAAGGAAGGATAACCCTGAGAAGGTGGTTGGTTTTCCTAATGTTGTGTTTGTCTTCGCCAGTCTGTGTAAGTAATTGTAAATAATAAATGATAAGCACTGCTTATTGAGAACTGTATGTACCAGTTTGTAGTTTTCAAAATAAAGTTATGTGTTAGTTATCTCCCTTGTGGGAAAGTATTTTCATACACTTACATAAATATACAAAATGTTTTATATGGAAGTTGCATTCTGAAACATTATCAAAAGGTGATAATGTGGAATTTTACAAAAATTGTTCTTTAGTAAGTATACATCAAATATCTAACCATAAGGGAGATAATACAGTGCAGCTTAGCATGTTTGAGTAATGTCCCCTGATTTACAAAATTTGGGAATAAAAGCTAAAAGTTGGAAATGACTGTGTTTAAAGTTTTCAGGTAATCAGAAAATTTAAACATAACTGTTGGATTTGAATTTTTTTTTCCGGCATGTTCAAATCCACATTAGAAAATTATGTGATTGGTATGGATGGGTCATTTGGGATATTTTTTATATATATTTTTACATATTTATTTTTTTTTTATTATTAATTGTGTGCAGGTGTTTTAATATATTTGTAACAGTTACTTTTTTGTTTAATTAGGTAACCATTATTGTGTATGCATCTTACATGTGCATTTAAATAAAGCCTGATGATATTCACACAAGAAAAATATTAAGTATTTGTTGCTAGTAATATGCACTGTACATTTAATAAAAAATAAAACAGGGCAAGTTTGTTGCTTTCTTAATGTTATTTTTTTTCTGTTTTACCTGAAATGTTACCACTGTGTTCGACCAGTGATGTCTTTCATAATAAACTGTAATTGTAATACATATGGTATCTGATATTTTTTTCAGTTGAAATTCATAACATTTTTAAAACAGATTCTATTCAACCTTTTGTCACTTGTTAAACCTTCTGTACCAAAGTTCTTTTTGATTGGTCAATTCTCCATTTCTGTCTACACATATATGTTTTTTTATTTAAAATATATATTGACCATGCTGATTTTGCTATTTTCTTTTGATTAAACTATTTTTGATCTTGTCATCATTTATATACACCTTTTTGTTGTTAACATATAATTTAGAATTTATGTAATTATTTGAACTTACAACCAATGTATATTTGTAATGGTTTGCCACATGGACCAACTAACTCTGTATTTCTCAAGGGATGTAATGAGGTGAAACTGTTGTACTGATGGGATGGCAGTTACCACAATACACATTGTGGGTAGTATACATACGGGTTTTAAAAGACATATTCATTGAAATAGAAAACCTCTCTTATTAAGTAACATGTGTGTTGGTTCTTAAGGTATGATGATTTCTTAAAAGTCCCAGTTGGGATAGATAACCTTAATGGGATGAGGTCTCCCATCAGACTTGCGGTAGTCTTATCTACAATTATTTTGTACACACTCTACATACAGTATATTACAGCGTATACATATAGTAATAACATCTTTTTTCAGTTTAGTTTTGAGTTGAATTAATCGGATATAATTTAACATACAATTTAACATAAGGGGTAACCATTATTTATTGACAACATTTGTTTTATGTATTAAATATAAACAATGTTAAAACGGACCTGGTAGCGCAATCGTTAGAGCGTCGGCTCCAGGTACGGGAGGCCCTGGGTTCGATCCCGGGCCGCGACATACCAAAGTCGTTAAAAATGGTAGTGGTATAGCTAACACTCAAGTAAATATAAGGGTAGTTCCACGACTGGTTGGCCCGGTGTCAGGATAATGTGACTGGGTGTGGTATCATGCCAGGTGTTCATGGCATGCTATACACAGTGAAGGCAGCACTATATCTACTTCAAGTGGACACCATCTCCAGATAACTGAAATACTGTTGGTGGGACGATTAACCCAATAAACAAACAATAAACAATTTTATTTCACATTTTTCATGTTAGATGTATTTTATGAACAATGTCTCTAATGTTGGTCTTCCTGGACCAAATCTAGAGACATTATAACTAGAGGGCATTATAAACAGACCTGTTCCTATTCTTCTTCAACATTCCTATTGTAAAATAAATTGGTTTGTAGTAAGTGGTGCTTGTACCCCAAACCTATGCAATTTTATATTAAATAAAAACATGCAATATTGTTAGTCAGCTATGTACATGTGATGGTTATTTGAAAATATGTTCATAATTACAAAATAGCTTGCTTTGTTTATAAAAATAAGTTTTCATTTTTTTATATTTATTTATGCTTTCTTAGTTATGTATGATTTATTAACTTATTTGCATACTTTTTAATATTTGATTAATGTTATGCTTTTTTATGTTTCAAAAATTATTTAACATTTAGTTATTAACATTGCTTAAACTATATGCTTTTTTGTTCCGGAATCTTTGCTAAGAAAATTGCAAAACAAGAATTTGCATAGATATCACTGAAGCCATTTTCAAGTGCATTTTTATACAGGCACTTACATGCAATAGATAGTTTCATTGCGATGTCATAGGCACTGATAAGACAGTTTAAGGCAGCCACCTTTGAAGGCAGAAGCTAATGCAGGCCGAAATCTGGAAACATGTGCTGTATTAAACTCGCCACTGTCTTTTTATTTTTCAGACTATTTTACTGAATTTTATATCAAATTTAACAGCTTTTATGAACTATTTTAAATATCAAAACTATATTTTGATAGTTAAAAAGGTAAAAAAAATACAACCAAAAAAGACAGTGTTCATTTTGTTTAAGGATAAGCCAATAGTTTTATTTATTTATGTGTATTAATTCTTTGTGCATTTATCAATTTTAAAAATATTGTATTGTAAAATATGAATTTTAATTAATTCCCAGTGGTGTAAAGCTTTTAATTTTTTGACCACAAGTGAAGATATTACCGGAATATAAAATTTACGCTTCTATACAATTCATCTGAAAATCCATTAAAAAGTTCCCTTCGAAGGTGGCTGCCAAGATAAGGGATCTTCACTGATGTGGGAACTATCTATTTTATAGAAGCAAGTAATTTACACAAAAGGTTTTGCTGATAAGTAAAAGGATCTATATTTATTTTGTTAGTTGCTTAAATGAGCATCTTGCCATATTATTACATTTTAATTTGTTATTTTGTTTGCTATGTTCTGCAAAATACTCAAGTATTAATAAAAGTAACAGTAACTCTACAAAATAAAAAGTATAAAACACCATGATTATTATTGTGTCTTTTTGAATGCCCAGGAAATTGCCTGCAAGTCCATAAACAAGGAGCTAGTTTATATATATCTTTCTAGTTAAGGTTGAATCTTTATATTTTTAATTTAATTTCTGTCCAACCTAGTACATTCTTTTTACATTACCCCCTCCCCTGAAATAAAAAATACACAAAATATTGATTTTAATCAAAGAAATGAGAACAACACATTTTCATTTTTTAAACAATTTTTAAAACTTTTTATTTCTTGTTTTTCAATATAAATCGACTTCTGATAATATAAAAAAGGAGATTCAACATTTTTACAAACATATACATTGGACACTTAAAATAACCCAATCAGATTTCACTAAAAAGTTTCATCCATCTTATTTGAATCCTATGATATTAAAAATGTTCCTGTTGAACAAAAAAAATAATTTAGTTTATCATATTAAGAAAAGTTCCATGCCTCAATAGTGGAAACACACTTTTTATGCATAATTTCTCAGTGAGTCTATACTGCCTCATCTCCAATTTTAGGTAATTTTTCTTAGAAGTGTCATTTGTTATCTATAAACAGATGCTGTTGCATATTTTTAGTATAATAAAAATGGCATTTTCTTTTACAAAACATGATAGGGTCCATGTAATGAACAGCTTAACTGGTTGTCAGCATACAATTAATAAATAAGTTCACATGATAAGAAAACAAAAATAACTATTATGGATAATTTTCTCAAATGATAATGAAAAACTTCAACTTGACATGTTTGGGGTGTTGCTTTAATTTACAAAAAAGTATGAAAGCAGCAAAAGCCAGCTTAAAGGCATATCTATGATATGATGATAGAGACTGCATATTGAAGTGTAATATGACATACCTTAGAAAGGGTTAGAGTCTGATTACGTACAAGATGAAGAGAAAAACAACCAAAAAATATATAAAAGACTGTACAAGGAAGATAGAAGATATGTAAAACTTCTTGTAAAATATGGCTAAAATATTTTTAAAATGTTCATTGTAAATAACATGTTTTTTCCCGTATAGATACAGGTCATGTTAAAGTAACCTGGACATAGATGTCTGCTTTACCTTTCCTTTGTAATATTTGTTTAATATATCTGTTTGTATATCAATACATAGAACATAGTTTATTTCATTTTGTTTTCTTTAGTTTGTAAGAATCAATAACCTTATAAGAGCTTTTAAAACTTGTTCTGCCATTTTAAAACAATATGTAGCTAGAACATGTTCAAACTGTACATGCAAGTGTTAGGTCTTAGATGTAAATTGGTCAGATTTCTGTAATTACGTGACAAATTAAGCACTTTATCTGCACTTAAAATCGACTAAAATGATTGCATCAGTAATCTACTCAATCAGAATATTTTTTATGACTGATCAAAACATATGCTGTAAATTATCACATGCACAGTTCAAAGATGAAATAGGTTGCTGAGCCAAAAAGAACAACAGCTTAACTGTAGTTACTAAGTATTGCAAATTTTTTGACTCTCCCAGCTAGATAACAAAGTTTCACACTTTTCAGCAAAAATTTTTAAAATAAAAATTTGACCATGAAAATGACTTCAAATTTTAAATAAACAAATAGTACTGGCAGTGTATTAATAAAAAAAATAGTATTTAAAAACAAACATCTAAGATGAAAGGAAATTTCTTAATATAATGGTTTTATGAACAGAACTTGGGGAATGTTCTAATAGCTACTGAAATCCTAAAAAAAACACATGGGATTTTCTTAGTTTACATGAGAAAAATGATTAAAGATTCTTTATTGATGCTATTACCTGAGCATATAGCAGTATAGGATACATTTATAACCAACACTGTACAATGCAATGTGAACAACTAAAAGTAGAGAGAAGAATAAATATATTTGCCCATATATTACTATGGTGTTTTAAGCAGTTCATGTAGCAAATGTAGACACACTAATTCCAACAATAGAAAAGACTTCAGAAGAAACACATACATGACTAGATTGAAGAGGTTGAATGCGTATTAAACACAACTGTTAGCTGTAAATTTTACCAAGAAAGCATAAACAGTTAAAGCTGTATGTTTAATTTGAGCCTGCGAACACTGTAAACTGCACTTACATGCATACAATTATTATACCAGGTTATTACGGGAAGATCTGTCATCAACAGAACAGGAATAACTTTTAAAGACCTGATTGATAATAAAATCAAGAATTTAAAGACCTTATTGATAATCAAATTATGAATTTAAAGACCTTATTGATAATCAAACCATCTTTAAAAACGAACTTGACAGTACTTGCAAGAAGAAATAGAAAATGGATGTATATGAACCAAAAACTTGATTACATCAAAAGATGCGAACACAAGGAAAAAAATTGATGTTTCAATTCAATCTATTCTTTTGGGAAGGAGATATAAACGTGACTTGCATGCAAAAGTTACAGCCCCACATTAAGCTAACGCACAGGTGACTGGGATAGCTATTCTTTCATATTCATAGCATTGGCAAAGTGAAAAACAAATATGCACTCAAAGAATCTTTGTGTCTTCTCTGCTGAAAACTTGTAAGCAGTAAAACATGTAAGATATACAAAATTAAATATAGGTTGATAATACTTTGAATTTCAACTTAACTATACAAATTGATTTTGCAAGGGTAAACACAACATTGTGTGTGTGAAAAAATAAGGTCAATCAGGGCTTAATTCCTTTGGACTGCCAAATGCATAGTCTTCATGATATGCATATACAGCTAGACAAAAAGTTATTTAACAATATTTTATGCTTATTCATTGAAACAAATTATTCAATCTCACTTTAGATG
This sequence comes from Sinonovacula constricta, assembly GCA_007844125.1. Taxonomy (NCBI): domain Eukaryota; kingdom Metazoa; phylum Mollusca; class Bivalvia; order Cardiida; family Solecurtidae; genus Sinonovacula; species Sinonovacula constricta. The sequence continues at coordinate 22,001,095 of CM017571.1, forward strand.
ATACCATAAATTTTACTGCAGTTTTCATCCATATTAGAAATGCTGATCTTTATATTGGTGAAATAAACCTATTGCACAAGATTTATATGCAACCAAATGGAATGATCATTAATGCAACTCAATGTATAAATATTTATAATTATGTAGCTTTAACTCCGTATTAGGTAATACAATAGTAAGAAATTGAAAGAGCTTCCTTTCTAATAACACAATTTAAACAATAAAATAAATAAGATAAAAATCCAAGTATGTAGCAAAAGTGTGTTGGCCTTTGTATCTTAAAAGTTATGTATTTGTTTTAAGTCTTATAAATTTCAAATGCTACTTGGTCACAGTATGGCATAGGTACATGACAGATAGAAACAAATGATCTGCAGAATGTTTTAAAAATAATCGTGTTACTACCGAGCAAATCTACATTTTGTTTATGATCGACATATAGCCATGTCATATATTGTTGAATGTGCAGTTTAGAGATATACTGGGCTGTTAAGCTTAAGATGGTTAAAAGTAGTTTAAATGCATTGAAATGTTTTCATTTGCCAAAGGTAAAAAAACACATATAAACAACACAATTTTGGAAAGGACAGCATGTTCACATGTAATCAGGAATATATTTGAATCAATTGTGGTTCAACAACGTTGTGCTTTTTGAAACACAAATTTACAAATTTGCAATTTGTGACCAAATTGCTCTTAAAACATTTCAGAACGACACAACCAACATGACAACAAAAGGCTGAGTCAATGAAAACTTGAATAACTGAACAACACAATTTCGATCACTACTGTAGCTTCAGTTTGTTTTCTTTTCACTATCTTTCTCCAAGTTCTTCTTCTTTTGTTTTGGCAATGTCTTTTTACAGTGGTTATACACTTCATTCAATTCAAAGTCTTTGATTATATTTTGCTGGAAAAAAGAAGAAAATATGTTTCAATAGCTCAATAAATAAATAACTTCAATGTTGTGCATGATGGTGAATTACGACTCATATTTGACAAAAACCTAGTACTAATATTAGAATGGCTATTACTGTGATGTCCTGTTACTTATGTCCAGCCTAAATTAAAACTTGCAAATGTCATTTGACTCAAATGGTTTTGATTTTCTGTAAACACCATGTTTTCTTATCTCAAGCATTACACAAAGAAGGTTTTGTGCTCCATTGGAATACGAAGTAACTTTACGAGTTTCCAGTTGGCACTAAACCTTAACAAAACATGTACAATTTAAATTAAATACAACCAATTGTAATGCATAATTATTTAAGTACATATTGTTAATTTTATTTGCTTCGGATTTGCTAACATCTGCATGAACTAGGTAGATTAATTACTTAATTAAAGAGCACTATTGTTAAAGCATGTTGATTGCCCTCTTTCACATTTATGGTAGTTGCATCAGATTTGCACACCTTTACCATGATCTGCAAATGTTTGTGTTTTGTTTTTTAAATACATTGCAGCAACCATTTATGATCATTATAGCAATATCCAGCTTTTTTGTGGAGAAAGACCCCAGAAACATGTCTGGATAGAATCATTGGTGCACTGCAAGTCAGCTGGAAGAGCTTCTCACATTAAGTCCTTCGCCCCAATGGGGACTTGAACCCACGCTGTGAGAGGCTCAGTAGTAAGGAGTTACAATCTGGCGACTTTATCACTACGCTCGGCTCTGCAAATGTTATGTGAAAAAAACAACTCTTTTTTACATGAGTCACTAATTTAACATATTTTTTTTACTTCAGACATCGATGGGACCCATTTACTTGTTAGTTAATTCAAGGAAACATTTAAGCTGTTTCCCAATTTCAGTGTTTTACCTTAGTGAAAGCAAACTTCACCACTGTCCCCTTAGCACTCATTGCTGGTCGTCTTATCTTTTCTTTACCATCTTGAAATAATACTATTGTAGGTAGCTGCTTTGAGAAGGATGATGTGTTGATTCTGTTTCTGAAATATATCGGATAATGTTTTCAGCAACATGCATCAATAGTTATTAATTATTAAACAATAATTGTGGTACATTTTCTTATCTAATATTGTTTTTATGCAATTTTAGCATGTTGTTTTATGGAAAACTTCTTGTAAGACTGCAGATAATATTCTATCAGAAATACAACATGGTTAAATGACTGATTGAGCTGGTTTAAGAATATTGTGACTGGCTGACACTTTTATCGTCAACATTCATTTGTTGCTTATGGTGGGAGTTATGGAAATGCCAGAAACATGTCAAAGAAGAACCACTGGATCAATGCAGGCCAGCTGGAAGACCTCCCACAATATAAATGAACCCATATAGTGAGGGGCTGAGAAGTGACTTTGACTGTTATTATCTTGTTAAATATTAGAATGTATGGGCATGGTTCAAACTTTCATACTCGTTGTACAAGCAGTACAATATTTGCTTCAAGTAGACACATGGATTATGAATTAAAATTTCTGTATGTGAGATGTCAAAGCAACTTGCTGTATGTCAAATCTGCATAATTATTCAATTCTTTGTTCAAAACAGTGAAGCTTGAACCACAATTAAAAACAGAGTAGCATTTTAACTTTTCAATATCCAGATGTGTTCTCCTTTTGTGTTTCCCCTGATTGGGTGAATACAAAGTGCTTTTCAACTGATATCTTGTGTCTTTTTTCTCCACAACTGTGCGCAAGGTTACATTGTACATGCCAGCCATAAACAATATACTAATTAGCTGAACAGTACACCAAGTAGCTTGATAGTAATGTAATCATTTAAATGTACACTATGAGTAAGAATAACTGTGATGAAGTTGTTTTAAGCCATATTCACATGTATATAAATAACTTGACATATAAATGGTTCTAACAATACATTTTAAAATCAAACAAGTTATAAATTAAGAGTAAACAATAAGCATATTTAATTTCAAATTTAAAGACACTCTTAATTTAGGGTGAGCAAATGTATATCTTACTCTTCTGCAACTGTTGCATATCTACTTATATCCAGCTTCCCAAATTTAAGATTGTCTAATGCATACCTGCAAGGACATTGTTAAAACTGTATCAGAAGAAAGTGAAAAAACGAAAGTAAACATACAAACAACAGAGATAAAATAGCGCAAAGAACTAGCTATTTAATATTCCAACATTTAAAAAGGAAACAAGTGTGAAAATACTATCTTGCATGAGCAAAACAAAATTTATATCAGGGCATGTTTGTTTTGAATGAGTTCTCGAATTACATCTAAATGACACAGTATTGTAACATCCAACTATTCTGCTGGACAAATGTCTAGCTAGAACATGTAAGAGTTAAGTACTTAATACAATTAAGTCCTATGTCCTGACCAGGACTTGAAGTGAAGCTGTGAGAGGCTGAGCAGTCACAAGAGTTACAGCCTAACTTTACCTCACTGTTGTGGGGGAGAATGACTTGTATGGAGCTCCAAAAACAAAGAACTGGTTACTCAGTTTGTACTGGCAAAATAATGCCACATTTCAGCAAAAATTTGTGGAAGAAGTTTATTGTCCCACCGACAGTATTTCAGTTATCAGGAGACTGTTTGTGGAAGAAGATTTTGAAATAAGACACACTGTAAGCAAACTGGAAGGTTTTCTAACCAGATAAAAACCGTTTTCCTGACTGGGACACAATTCCAATTTCATAAGGTCTGAAGTGTTGTCAGATGATGCAACAATGTCTCCAAACCTGTGAAGTCTAAGGATATAAAACTTACAGCTCAGTCCTGATAGAATCTTAAGAATTGTATTGGTCAGATTTCAAAATCCATACAAATCCAACTAATCTTGGGTGTGACTCAGGTTTCAGAACTTTTGCCAGACAGAACACACTTTTGTAAAAATGACTAATTCAAGACTGGATAATCATAATTAGATGTTGATTATGTCACATACCAGTATATGCCTGTATATCTGACAGAGGACCAGGCCACACTTGCAAAATCTCTTCTCATTTGAGATTTTGCTCAAGCTCAAAATTTGAATTCCCAGTATTTACTCATATAATATGTTTAATACATCACAGTAATATAGCAATACTATAACCTTACAATGTTTAGGGTGTACAACACATTGGTAATGAAGAATTATGACCCATTAAGAGGTATTCTTGGAGTCAAAATTTGAGCTTAATCAAACTCTCAACTGACAAATGTTTCTGCAAGTGAAGCCTGAGTTCAAAGTTAAATACAACCTTGCTAAAATCAGTCATTTCTAAAAGCTTATGAAAGGTCAGAAATGGAAAAAGTATCAAATCTGACCAATCAGATAATGGATTCTGGATTTCAACTGAAGCTTTTAAAACCTCAAGTAGAAAATATCTAACAGCCAGTAAATCCACATATATGTAGCCTTTAATTGAGAATGTCATACAGAAAACTGAACACATACTCAGCTGAGAGCTCTGAGAATATTGGAGCCACTGAGACACATGAGGGGGACCATGCAGCATAGAAACATACGAGCCATGTGATGCGCTTGTCCTGGGCTATCTCATTCTGGAACAAACCATATAAAAATATGAAAACTTATTTTTTGGACATGTGACAAAAGTTCATTCGTGACATATATTTGATATCTGATATTGACTTTACCTCTACGTGTAAAGCTCAAGGTGCATGTGAATATTAATGGCGTGACAATAAATGAATCAATTATGCAAACGATCCCAATGTGTGGGCTCATAAAATTAATTCATAAAATAACTTGTTAATTAAAATTATTATTGCAAATAAAATTACAGATTTGCCGGTAATAAGTACTAAGCTTCAATTTTTGCCAAAAAAAAACTGTATGACTGTATCGTTTAAGGTTTTAAAATAAGCTGAATCTCAAACAAATTCAGTACAAATTCAGTACATTTCTGACCTGCAATTTACATGGTTAAGAAACATTTCACTTAAATTTGGAAGACTTTTTGTTTTGGTCAAGACACACAATTGTGCAAGCGTGAAGACTCAAATTTTATTGAAAGGCATGACAGATATTAATTTGCTTAAAATTAAGCAATTACTTGAGACGTTTCACAACTGGTAGGTCCTATGTCAGGATAATGTGACTAGCTGTGTAAACAACATTCTATCAAAGTGCAGGCAGCACTATGTTTACTTCAAATGAATGCTATTGTTGGAAAACTGAAACATGGTTAGACAGGCATTAAACCCAACAAGCAAATATGTGTTTGTCTTTATAGTGGCAATTAAAGAAAATGCCATGCTTTATATATAAATTATAAAACGTGTAATGCAGCAGTTAACCTACCTTTAAGTGAGGACCTCTGAAATAAGTGATGAATTCAGGACCACTGTATTGTGGCTGCGGAATGAACACAAAATGTACTGAAAACATAAATAAAATTAATACTTCAGTTTCCTGTGTAGATTTATTTATTTGGGTTTTACGGCACACTGACACTTAACAGGTCACACGGCGCCGTGTTTCCTGTAGAATGTCATCTTTTGTTATTACCTAATCAATAAATAACATAAATAAAGAACAACTATATTAATTATACTTGATTGTCTGTAGTATGACAGCTTTGCAGTGACCAATTATGATTATTTAAGCAACATCCAGCTATTTTGATAGAGAAAGACCTAGACAAAAGTCCATTTGCCCTGACAACTTGACAAGGACTTGAAACCACATAGCAGGAGCATCTTTTAATATTGTATTAATCAATGAATAAAGTACAACCAACCATTATACATCACTTTCATCTGTTAATTATGTACTAATTTATAAATGAAACATGACTCACAACTGGCTAACCTATAGTTGGAATCATTTCAACATGTCATTCAAGTAGAAAAATAATAAGCAGAAAACTAATAAGGTAAAAAGGGCAGAAATAGTACCATGCATATTTTTCCTAGTATGTAATTTAAAAAAATAAATAAATAAGAAAATTAAATATCAATATAATTTTTTTAACATTTTGAATTCTACCTTTAAAATTAGACAAAAAGTATACTTACAGAGGCAAATGATGGAGTATGTGAATGCATATGTCACATTGGTTTGAAAGAACATGACAAGGTTGAGCACTTTTGCAAACAAACATGCCACAGACAGGTAATCTGTTACACTGGCTGAAATGAAAACATAAAGATCATTGATGCCATTTTAACTACTTTGTGAAGCTAAAAATAAGCTTAGAATGCATTTATGCTCAAATCTTTATTTTTCATGACTTTGATTTTTGTAATTTTAGCTTGAAAATATTTTTACTGAATCATAAGATAATATCAACACTATGGTAAAATTAATTAGTTGCCTACATTTTTTCCCCTCCAGATATCTTACAAAAAATAAAGCAAATCAGTCTCTGGGAAACCTTTGATTAATTCTGTCACTGCTGTAGATCATGCTTACAAGGTCATAGTAAGAACAAAGTTGGAATATGCTTCTACTGTATGCCTGACGCCTATTTGATAGCAAAAGTGCAATGGCAGGCAGCAAGGTATGTCATAGGTTTTCATCATAGTTTTAGTTCAGTCATAGACAAGCTGACTACTCCTAATTGGCCAAGTCTTCAAGCTTGAAGAACCAACGCCCATCTTAAAAAGTTATGCACAATTGTTCACCATCATTTCCCAATCTACCGTAACAACTTCTTTATCCATATTGATCACTGACATAGCAGTGAGCATTGGCTTCAACATATAACATCCTCCTAAGACTGGTATCAATTCTCCTTTTACTCCACAACAATAACACAAGCCTGCTGTTGGACATCAAGCCGGTACAAGTGAAGCCTTTAAGGCTGTTGTCACTATGGCAGTCAAAATGTCCATTCTAATATAAACTTTAAAATTCTTTTTTAATGATTTTATCTCTTCAATTGGCATCAGTTGCTCTATATTATGTGCACATAAACTCTGTTTTCCAATGCCCATGCATAATCCTTAATAAATTGAGGGAGCATAACATACTAAAAGAAGCAGAAGAAATATAGGGTATTGTTAACCTTTTTTAATTGCCATATCTGCAGTAATTGTAAAATAAATTACAACACAATATTAAGTATACAAGTCTGCAGTCAGGTTTAATTATGATTTAGTAACAAAAATGTAAAAACTTTACCATCTATAAACAGTTATATGTTTACTATTATTTGCACAATATATTAAAGTTTTTAGAAGACCTGAATGGTACTGTGTTAAAGGTAAGCACTCACCTTGCTTTCTGTTCTTCATGACGATGATACAACCAAGAAATGTTAACCACTCCCATTGTTTCTAAAGAAAAAACAAAAAATATAAAAATCAATAAATTGCACAAACACAATGACAGCTAGAAATGGTTTGGATGATGATAATGAATGTTGTCATGTATAATGTGTCTTTCCAGCTTAATGCACTTAACACTTTAAACTAAATCAGGTTGATAAATTTCATGTATTACTAATGAGTGAAGGTTGACTGTATAATAATAAATGAACTACACTGAAATGGGTTCACACTTCAGCAAGAATAGACTTTAGCTGTTAAGAGTTCACCATTCTGTTAATCAACAAAGTCAGTTTTAGTGTTTAAAATTGTTAAATGTTTCAGACATGTAATCTTTCCTGATTTCCCCAGGAGACTCCTGATATCAGGGGTCTGTCTCATGCCTCATGCTGAGCACATCAATTCTCCCGCTTTGATTTTCCCGTCAGACTGAATCTCACTCCTCCTTAAACCTGCCCCAGTCAGTAGTTATCAGCCGATAATTTGATTAAGCAATATAACCTACTGCAAGCAACCAGCACCTGCGTGTGTATGTGTGCAGCTAATCAGAACAGACCACTGCCCATCATTGAGCGTACTGAGTGTTCATTGGTCGAGATGGTAATTTCGTGCCCTGCCTACTGGTGTAAGAAGGCAACCATCACAAACTGTAATCCCTTGATTGCCAATATAGCCACACCCATTTTGTGGCCGAGATCATGCCCAATCAGTGTCGCATGTTTTATTTTCTAACAGAACACTATGTCGAAAATGGAAGCAATGCTTAATGCACGTGCGGATGCAGGCATTGGACTGAGCTTCTAAAATTAAAATGTTCTATAACCCATAAATTGGGTGCAATGAGAACTATTCTGTATTTACCTAAACGCAAGCTCAGGATAATTAGACTGAAGATCTTCATTTTTATCAGAATCAAGCCAAGGTACTAATTACCAGCATTATTATTGCATCTGACAAACCTCCTGTCTGCAAAAAAGTACAATGCTTTCCATTTACTTCAGTACTCTAAATAGCTAACACTATGTAAATCAAGTAAATATGTAGAAAAATGGACAAGCATGCACTTGAATACAGGCAACTAACATGACAGAATAATTAAAAAACATTTACTTACTGGCCTGTGTACGTGCCTTACAAAAAAACAACAACAAACTATTGCTAATTATATGTGTGACATCATCGTGTCGAAGAGCCATTTTGTCAGCAGACTAAAGCATTTGTTGAAACTGATGTGCTTGGATGTACTCACAAAACTTACTCAAGTATTTATTTTTACCATGTAAAGGTTAGTGTGCAAAGTGGCATCTCTCCCTAGAATAAGAACCAAAGGGAGTGAACGAAAGCGGACGACCATGGTTTCTATTTCAAGAATTAAGAATATATGACAAAGTCCTATGAGCATAGCAACATATACTTAAATTTTAAAAGGCATAGGACAAAGGTATTCAATCATGTGCAATCCAAATGTAAAAGTAAAGATGTGATAAGTCATTCAACAAAATGAGCAAACAAAACCAATGGCAAAAAGGACCGACTGAAAGAATCTCCAATTTAGACTCAAAACATATACTAAAAACATGTTGCATGAAATTAACAAATTGGAAAAATACATGATGTAAAAGTAAGTTTGCATGAAAGAGATGAATGTATGAAACAATAAAACTGTTGAATACACAGAGCTTGCAACATGTATATTTGTGCAATGTGATACTAAAACCATCATTGATTTTAACTTGATACCTTGTAAGGCCTTTTGCTAACTGCATATTATTAAGGACATTACCAGCACTCACAAAACAACAAATTGTGTAAGACATGTAGGCAAGCTTCTACCTTAAATATGTCGGGGGAATTAGGAGATAAAACAGCAAGGGTCACAGGAACCTTGGAACAGATCAAAGCTAAGAAATGAAGACCATGGCAGAGTTTCCAAAAAATTATATTAAGCTTACTTTGACTTCAACTTTTTTTAAGAGGAGTAAATCATTTCTTTACAATAAATTAGTGTTGTTTCTGTTTGAAAGAAAATTTGTCTTCTTCTCGCAAATATACATTAATCCTAAAAATAATTGTTTACATGACAGTTGATACCATCTTATTTTGTGCATGAATAGTAAATAAAATGCCAACAATAGAAACTTTTAAAACATTTTTTTTCCATTTCAACTATTTCAAACCAGCTTACATCATTTGTGTTATAAGATGATACATTGTCATAAAACGATCTCATTAATTAATGTTAAAATAATTTGATCTGTTTTTGCACTAGCATTATTTGACTTCAATATGTAATAAATAACAAAAACAAATCTGGACAGTTATCCATTTACTACTTTGTCATAGAAAAACACTTGTTTGCTATTTATTCTCGATTAGTACAATGTCTTCATGAATTCTCAATTCATTTAACTTACCACTAATATTTTATTATTATCAAAACTCTTAAGTCACAAACTTACATATTAAATAAACTGTTTTTATGCTTGCATACACATTATTTCAAATTTAACATAAAATTAAGTACATAAATATTTTTTCAATATTATATGTAAATTTTAATTTGACCGTAGATAAATATTTTGATCACTTTGGAAAGCTTTTTCCAAGTGCTGCTGACACTTGACTTGTAATCCACAAGCTTAAAACCAAAGCATACAATTTATATCAAGATAATGACCTAAAATATGTAAGATATAATTCAAAATTCATTAAAAAATATTGTAAAGAAAAACTGTATCACTGAAATTATGATTATTGATAAAAAAATCTGTTTTTCACATAGAAATAAGCCACCAATTTAACGTGAATTCACACAAATCTCCCTCTCTGGCACCCAATTCTACATCTCTAGAAGCCTCTTTGGGGCCGAGGAAAGATCACATGTCTGATGTTGTGGTATCTTAAATACTAATTATCAAGACAATCAATAATTATCTTAAAACTTTAACTGTTATGATGCATTTTAGTTCTACAGTTCTGGTTTACAATCAAACGTCAAACAAGGTCAAACGTGGCATCAGCATAAGCAACGAAACTTCGCTAAAACTTCACCCCACCCACTTATTTACTTACCAACTCTAAATAACATGTGTCGAAAAGAACTTCACAGGTGTACGGAATTGTCTTCAAAGCAAAGAAGAGGACTGAGAGAATTATATTTGTGATGAAATGTGGAACTAAGATTGATTTCAAACCCGAAATCATAGACTTTGGTGCCAAGCCGGCAAAAATGCCGTTGAAGAAATTGCTCAAGGTCTCCATTTTGGGTGTTGGCTATTTCTTACCGAGTACAGGTCTCTTATATCTCATCCCTTATAGGCTCATTTGCATGCTCCCGCCCCATAGCAAAGATCATGTAAAATAAATCAGAAATAGCTCATTATTTTTATATATTTTTATCCTTAAATAAACGAAAATATTCGAAATAGGATATTTCACATTAAAATCAATTTATTTTAGAAGCAATACGTTTTATTTTCTTGGAAATTACCAACTAAATGTTAATTTGCATAATCCCGCCCATAGCCTCATAGGCATTCAGGTTATATAGTTTGTTAGTTTATCGTCCCACCAACAGTATTTCAGTTATCTGGAGACGGTGTCCACTTGAAACAGATATAGTGCTGCCTTCACTGTGTATAGCATGCCGTAAACACCTGGCATGATACCACACCCAGTTACATTATCCTGACACCGGGCCAACCAGTCGTGGAACTACCCTTATATTTGCTTGAGCGTTAGCAAGGGAGATATAACACTACTATTTTTAACGACTTTGGTATGTCGCGGCCCGGGATCGAACCCTGGGCCTCCCGTACCTGGAGCCGACGCTCTACCGATTGCGCTACCAGGTCCGGTTAAGTTATATAGCTAAATCTCATCCATTACAGGCACATAGGCCTGATATAGGTAAATCTCATCTAGTACAGGTACATTCAGTCTGATCTGGGTAAATCTCATCCAGTACAGGTCCATAGGCCTTATATAGGTAAATCTCATCGAGTACAGGTACATTCAACCTTGAAAATTGAAATCACATCGAATACAGGTACATACGGCCTTATTTAGTTAAATCTCATCCATTATAGGCACATGAGCCCTATATATCTAAAACTCACCCAATTACAGGTACATTCAGCCCTAAATTTTTAAATCTCATCGAGTGCAGGTACATACAGCCTTATTTAGCTAAATCTCATCCATTATAGGCACATAAGCCTTATATACCTAAATCTCATCCCTTATAGACACATAAGCCTTATATACCTAAATCTCATCCATTACAGGTACATTCAGCCTTAAATATTTAAATCTCATCGAGTACAGGTACATACAGCCTTATTTAGCTAAATCTCATCCATTATTGGTACATAAGTCTTATATACCTAAATCTCATCGATTACCGGTACATTCAGCCTTAAATTTTTAAATCTTAGCGAGTACAGGTACATACAGCCTTATTTAGCTAAATCTCATCCCTTATAGGCACATACGCCTTATATACCTAAATCTCATCGATTACAGGTACATTCAGCCTTATTTAGCTAAATCTCATCCCTTATAGGCACATAAGCCTTATATACCGAAATCTCATCCATTACAGGTACATTCAGCCTTAAATTTTTAAATCTCAGCGAGTACAGGTAAATACAGCCTTATTTAGCTAAATCTCATCCCTTATAGGCACATAAGCCTTATATACCTAAATCTCATCGATTACAGGTACATTCAGCCTTATTTAGCTAAATCTCATCCATTATAGGCACATAAGCCTTATATACCGAAATCTCATCCATTACAGGTACATTCAGCCTTAAATTTTTAAATCTCATCGAGTACAGGTACATACAGCCTTATTTAGCTAAATCTCATCCCTTATAGGCACATAAGCCTTATATACCTAAATCTCATCGAGTACAGGTACATACAGCCTTGTTTAGCTAAATCTCATCCCTTATAGGCACATAAGCCTTATATACCTAAATCTCATCGATTACAGGTACATTCAGCCTTAAATATTTAAATCTCATCGAGTACAGGTACATACAGCCTTATTTAGGTAAATCTCATCCATTATTGGTACATAAGCCTTATATACCTAAATCTCATCGATTACCGGTACATTCAGCCTTAAATTTTTAAATCTCAGCGAGTACAGGTACATACAGCCTTATTTAGCTAAATCTCATCCCTTATAGGCACATACGCCTTATATACCTAAATCTCATCGATTACAGGTACATTCAGACTTATTTAGCTAAATCTCATCCCTTATAGGCACATAAGCCTTATATACCGAAATCTCATCCATTACAGGTACATTCAGCCTTATTTAGCTAAATCTCATCCCTTATAGGCACATAAGCCTTATATACCGAAATCTCATCCATTACAGGTACATTCAGCCTTAATTTTTTAAATCTCATCGAGTACAGGTACATACAGCCTTATTTAGCTAAATCTCATCCCTTATAGGCACATAAGCCTTATATACCTAAATCTCATCGATTACAGGTACATTCAGCCTTTTTTAGCTAAATCTCATCCCTTATAGGCACATAAGCCTTATATACCGAAATCTCATCCATTACAGGTACATTCAGCCTTAAATTTTTAAATCTCAGCGAGTACAGGTACATACAGCCTTATTTAGCTAAATCTCATCCCTTATAGGCACATACGCCTTATATACCTAAATCTCATCGATTACAGGTACATTCAGCCTTATTTAGCTAAATCTCATCCCTTATAGGCACATAAGCCTTATATACCGAAATCTCATCCATTACAGGTACATTCAGCCTTAAATTTTTAAATCTCAGCGAGTACAGGTAAATACAGCCTTATTTAGCTAAATCTCATCCCTTATAGGCACATAAGCCTTATATACCTAAATCTCATCGATTACAGGTACATTCAGCCTTATTTAGCTAAATCTCATCCCTTATAGGCACATAAGCCTTATATACCGAAATCTCATCCATTACAGGTACATTCAGCCTTAATTTTTTAAATCTCATCGAGTACAGGTACATACAGCCTTATTTAGCTAAATCTCATCCCTTATAGGCACATAAGCCTTATATACCTAAATCTCATCGAGTACAGGTACATACAGCCTTGTTTAGCTAAATCTCATCCCTTATAGGCACATAAGCCTTATATACCTAAATCTCATCGAGTACAGGTACATACAGCCTTATTTAGCTAAATCTCATCCCTTATAGGCACATAAGCCTTATATACCGAAATCTCATCCATTACAGGTACATTCAGCCTTAATTTTTTAAATCTCATCGAGTACAGGTACATACAGCCTTATTTAGCTAAATCTCATCCCTTATAGGCACATAAGCCTTATATACCTAAATCTCATCGATTACAGGTACATTCAGCCTTATTTAGCTAAATCTCATCCCTTATAGGCACATAAGCCTTATATACCTAAATCTCATCCGTTACAGGTACATTCAGCCTTAATTTTTTAAATCTCATCGAGTACAGGTACATACAGCCTTATTTAGCTAAATCTCATCCCTTATAGGCACATAAGCCTTATATACCTAAATCTCATCGATTACAGGTACATTCAGCCTTATTTAGCTAAATCTCATCCCTTATAGGCACATAAGCCTTATATACCGAAATCTCATCCATTACAGGTACATTCAGCCTTAATTTTTTAAATCTCATCGAGTACAGGTACATACAGCCTTATTTAGCTAAATCTCATCCCTTATAGGCACATAAGCCTTATATACCTAAATCTCATCGAGTACAGGTACATACAGCCTTGTTTAGCTAAATCTCATCCCTTATAGGCACATAAGCCTTATATACCTAAATCTCATCGAGTACAGGTACATACAGCATTATTTAGCTAAATCTCATCCCTTATAGGCACATAAGCCTTATATACCGAAATCTCATCCATTACAGGTACATTCAGCCTTAAATATTTAAATCTCATCGAGTACAGGTACATACAGCCTTTTTTAGCTATATCTCATCCCTTATAGGCACATAAGCCTTATATACCTAAATCTCATCCATTACAGGTACATTCAGCCTTAAATATTTAAATCTCATCGAGTACAGGTACATACAGCCTTATTTAGCTAAATCTCATCCATTATAGGTACATAAGCCTTATATACCGAAATCTCATCGATTACCGGTACATTCAGCCTTAAATTTTTAAATCTCATAGAGTACAGGTACATACAGCCTTATTTAGCTAAATCTCATCCCATATAGGCACATAAGCCTTATATACCTAAATCTCATCGATTACAGGTACATTCAGCCTTAAATATTTAAATCTCATCGAGTACAGGTACATACAGCCTTATTTAGCTAGATCTAATTCATTATAGGCACATACGCCTTATATACATAAATCTCATCCATTACAGGTACATTCAGCCTTAAATATTTAAATCTCATCGAGTACAGATACATAGAGCCTAATTATCTTAGATCTCACTGAGGACATGTACATGTGGCCAAAAGAGGCCAATGTCACCAAAATGACAATCAAATGGAACAAAATAAAGAATGCTGATTCAAAGTAATAAAATATTTTATTATAACAGATAAAGCTAGTATTCCAAATATATTACAAGATAATGCTCAATACCAACCCATTCACGAACACAGAAATGATTTCTCTCTCTTGCACCCTCTTCCATATAAATACACAAAATAACTTCCTCAACAATGTAATATGTAAGGCAACATGTATTTTGTCACTTTAAATATCCATAATCATTTTTTGTGCTGATCTTCACACCGTTCATGAGACACACATTTTAAAATTACAAAAATGTTAATCTTTTTTATAACAATAATGATGACAATAATGACTATAATAATTATGATTTTAAAATTATATGACATGCACAACACAATTGAACATCTTAAACAATTGTTACAATTGTGTATAGGCTCATAATACATTACCATCTACATATTTTATATTTGCATAACAATATACAATCCTGTCAATAATGTACATGTAGGGTGTATACAAATGCAAACAGTTGAAGTTATGTTCTAACTTACAGCAAGTTGCACAAATTACACATTTTGCAATATATATTTAAAATGCAGCATAATAAAAGTACATAAGAGATATACTGGAATATGCGATGAATTATAGTATTGAAAGACAAATAGATTATTGACGGTATATGCAGAGGTTTTAACCAATATGCAAACTTGGAAATATTGCCTAAATGTTATGCAGTGAAATAGGTATATCAGAAATTTTGCGCTTTTGCAACAAACATTCAGCTGTAAAACATTAGATACAATGTTTGATTCAACATGTATAGCAGCCTTTTTACCATAAAGTTGTATGTTATCAAACAAGGCAACAACATGTCTAAATCCTAAATTCAATTTAATTCCTTCCTATTGTGTTTCTTTGGAGTCATATTGTGAGTGGAAACACTTAAGATGTACCGGTATTCAACTTATACAGAGTACAAACTAAGCATACTTTATAGTGCAAACTATAAACAAATTTACAGTTTAATACAGAAAATCAAAGCCTTAAAAATAATGTTTCTATCTAAAATTTTACCCAGACAAGCATACAAAGCAAGTTTGGTGAAGATTGGGTTAAAATATGGACTTAAGAGAAAATTTGAAAAGGCATAAATATGCAAACCAGCAAAAATGCCACACCCTTTGGCTGCCCTTTTTTTTATCCGAACAAAATTCTTTTACAACTTTGACAGACCTGCTGCCATACAATGTTTCTGCGAAAAAATCAAATTAAGACAAGCAGTAATGAAGAAGATTTGGAGACGAGTGTTGAGGTACGACAGAAGCCTGACGAAGGATTTATAATTTTATATATATAATATAAATTAGTGACCAGAGCTGGTATTTAAGTTATCATGCATTATCGTTATCTTTTTATATCTTTTTAAATAACATGTACATACAACTGTTTTCAGGGTTCCTTTAAAATGTTATGACATATTTTTTTACTTACTTCCCATCATTTGGCCTTTTGCATACACAGAAAATACCCCTTTTGGTTGTAGCGCTGCTGTATATATACAGGGAAGACCTCTTCTAAAAATTGAAAGAGATACAAAATCAGGAAACACAAATTTAAATCAAGCAAACATATAATTTATGAAGCGTTAATGATGTCAGAGACCAATTCATAGAACAGAGATTTGTTCCTCTTATCCTGCTATAAACAACCAAATTGAACATTTTATTTGTATGCCCCCACTCTGAAAGAGGGAGGCATATAGGTTTGCCTTTGCCCATCTGCCCTTCCCTCTGAAAAGTGTGTAACACATAACTCAAAAAGTATGAAAGCCACAGTCATGACAATTTACAGACGCATTAACTATTATTTGTAGTTGTGCACCTGGAATTTTGTTTTTTGTTAAGACACAAGGTATGGCCCTTTTCAATAGAACGTATTAAGCATAAAATATTGTGTTGCATGTACGCTCAATAGTCACAGTCATGAGACTTTACAGGCATATTGACTGTTATGTGCTGTTTTCACCTGGGATTGTGTTTATGTCACACCTGTTTAGACATAAGTTATGCTCCCTTATGCATTTCAATAGAATGCACGCAGCATGTAATTTTATGTTGCATTTACATATGTAAGTCGTGCACCCACTCTGAAAGAGGGGGGCATATATGTTTACCATTGTCTACCTATCCTTCCATTCTTCTTCAGTCTGTACTTTTGT
Organism: Sinonovacula constricta; assembly: GCA_007844125.1. Classification (NCBI taxonomy): domain Eukaryota; kingdom Metazoa; phylum Mollusca; class Bivalvia; order Cardiida; family Solecurtidae; genus Sinonovacula; species Sinonovacula constricta. Next base: position 22,018,055 of record CM017571.1, read on the forward strand.
CTATCCAAAATTTTGTATTATCTCGTTTTGTTTTAATCAAATTTGTTAATTCTTCTACAACCGGGTTCGATCCCGGGCCGCGACATACCAAAGTCGTTAAAAATGGTAGTGGTATAGCTCCCCCTTGCTAACGCTCAAGCAAATATAAGGGTAGTTCCACAACTGGTTGGCCCGGTGTCAGGATAATGTGACTGGGTGTGGTATCATGCCAGGTGTTCACGGCATGCTATACAAAGTGAAGGCAGCACTATATCTGCTTCAAGTGGACACCGTCTCCAGATAACTGAAATACTGTTGGTGGGACGATAAACCTAATAAACAAACAAACAAACAAATTCTTCTACAGAAATTTTTAGTTTACAAATTGAACTTTATCCATAGACAAAAATAATCACAAGTTGAACCGATGAAAAACCTTAATTAAGCACAACAATTTGCACTATTATTAAATTTTGTATACTGCATCTGTTTTCCGCTTATAGTTTTCAACATTACTTAAACCATGACCCCAATATTGACTTATTGACAGTAACAACTTGCTTCTTACGTAAACAATACTAATAACATGTTTAATAGGATGTTCCTCTATCAGACCCTCAGAGCCAGTAAACATTGATAAGCACCATTCCCTATAAAAAGACACTCTAGAAATTGTGCAATTCATGTGAAAATAAAAAGTTAACATAGCAAAACTTATATTTTTTTGATACAAAAATGTTTTTCAGTTATAACTTGTTTTAGAAAAATGTTTTACCTTTTTCCTGTCTTTACGCAGACTGATTCTTTTGGCAGGTTCCACTAAGATCTGAAATATGATAAATGTCTGCTAAGTCAATACAGAGTAAAAAATCATTTTTTCAATGTTGGCTGGGACTTGGCAAAATACTTTTGACTTATAATAAAAAGATTTAAATAATTTTGAGTCAATAAACAAAATATAAACTGATTTTTTGGATAGTTCTTCTGGTGAAAAGCAAGGGAAGACACTTTCTCATTCTTTATTGTTGTTGTTTGTTTGATAGAAGTATGTACTCATATATACATGAAGACGATTTATTTAACTTGTCAGATATCATGAAAATGGACAATAGCTAAATACATGTATTTATGTTATTATTTACCAATGACACTGTTTTATTTTCCAGAGTAAGTGATAGACTGCAAAAGGTTAAAAGGCTATATACCGTACAATAATGTTTCATTAAAACTGTTTATGAATACAGTTTTCTTGGTGTTAGATTGAAAATAAGTTGTTCTTTTTCTGATCCTCAGAAATGCTTGGTGGAAAGTACAATGAAAGCATAAAACTTAATAAGTACACTGTTTGACAATGTTTCCTTAAAAGCAGAAAATTAAATAAATTTATTTGATTATATGATATAACCTATTCTGTGTTATGGATGTGACATATTGGGTTTTCCCAAAGCACCTGATATTGTATTAGCGCATTTAAAACTCCAATAACAAATTGTATCAGTCAAGCGACAAACTGCAACAGCGCCGTGTATGGTGAGTTTGGGTGTTGACAACTTGACGACCGTAAAATATGATTATGAAAAGTATCAGCATCAGATAAGGGCGACAGAGATAAGTAACCTTTCATTTTTACTATGATTTAATTTTATCAGCATTGTATTGCACTCTTCAATCTTACAAATGACCCTTACTTTTGTAAAGATGGTTTACTGAAAAAAAGTTACAGCAAACAATGAATGGCATAAAATTGTTCAAGGACATAACAATGCTTTCTGAGTTGCCAAGAATCCATGACTAAATACAGATGATATGGCCAAGATTTGAGATCATATGGCCCAGAAATACCAATATTTTGTTTCTTGCTTTGAGAGAGTGGCAGTTTATATGTTCCCTTTTGGATGTGTTTGTGGGTCCCAAATAAAATATTGGCATATCTTGGACATATGATGACTAAGCTGGGCCATATTGACTTCAAGTTGGGCCGTATTGTCTTAAAATGTGGGCCCTATAGTTTGCATAAGCTGGGCTGTAATGTCCGGCAATCTAGGCTGTACCATCTGGGTTATATCGGCGATGGACTGTCAGGTTCTTAATCAACAATCAAATAGAACATTCAATTTTTTACTAAAACGTATGCATAAAAATATTTATTAAATAGGATGTTTCCCTATTAGAAGCTGAGAGCCAGTTAACATTGACAAGGACTATTCCCTACAAAGATACATTATACAGGAATTGTGCAATACTTGTCAAAATTATCAACAGTGAAATTACTCATTACTGATACCAAAAAGTTATTCAGGAATTACTAGAGAATGTTTTATCTTTTTTCTGATTTCTGTGTTTACGAAGACTAATTTTTTGGTAGGTTCCGCTGAAATTTGAAATGGGATTAATGTCTGCTAGTTAATACACAGTAAAACTTCCTTATTTCAATGTTGCTGGGACTTGGCAAAATATTTTGACTAAAAAGAATTTGGAGTAAATAGATTTTACGTAAGTAATAAGGTGAATAGACAATTATTAAAAAATCTAAATTTATAACTGACGAATACCCCCACATACACCTTGTCTCAAAATTTACCAATATTTAGTCTAGAGTATCGTTCTTGGATACTTTGTAAGAATATAAGGGGCAAATCTGTGACCTTGCTAGTATTATGTTGCAGCATTTAACCTGTGTTACCATAAGCAATACAATTTGGAAGTTTTATGAAGAAATATTAAAAAATATCAAATATTGTTCAAATATTGTTCAGTAATGCCTGCGTCACAAACCACTAAATTCCGTAGACCGAGGTTGTAAATGCGAGTTTCCACTAAATATCGGCCGATGGCAGGTCTGTGACGCCAGCACACCGTTAATGTGCCTGTAATGGATGAGATTTAGCTATATAAGGCTATATGTACCTGTACTCGATGAGATTTAAATATTTAAGGCTGAATGTACCTGTAATGGATGAGATTTAGGTATATAAGGCGTATGTGCCTATAATGGATGAGATTTAGCTAAATAAGGCTGTATGTACCTGTTCTCGATGAGATTTAAATATTTAGGGCTGAATGTACCTGTAATGGATGAGATTTAGGTATATAAGGCTTATGTGCCTATAAAGTATGAGATATAGCTAAATAAGGCTGTATGTACCTGTACTCGATGAGATTTAAATATTTAAGACTGAATGTACCTGTAATGGATTAGATTTAGGTATATAAGGCTTATGTACCTATAATGGATGAGATTTAGCTAAATAAGGCTGTATGTACCTGTACTCGATGAGATTTAAAAATTTAAGGCTGAATGTACCGGTAATCGATGAGATTTAGGTATATAAGGCTTATGTACCTATAATGGATGAGATTTAGCTAAATAAGGCTGTATGTACCTGTACTCGATGAGATTTAAAAATTTAAGGCTGAATGTACCGGCAATCGATGAGATTTAGGTATATAAGGCTTATGTACCTATAATGGATGATATTTAGCTAAATAAGGCTGTATGTACCTGTACTCGATGAGATTTAAAAATTTAAGGCTGAATGTACCGGTAATCGATGAGATTTAGGTATATAAAGCTTATGTGCCTATAATGGATGAGATTTAGCTAAATAAGGCTGTAGGTACCTGTACTCGATGAGATTTAAATATTTAAGGCTGAATGTACCGGTAATCGATGAGATTTAGGTATATAAGGCTTATGTACCTGTAATGGATGAGATTTAGCTAAATAAGGCTGTATGTACCTGTACTCGATGAGATTTAAAAATTTAAGGCTGAATGTACCGGTAATCGATGAGATTTAGGTATATAAGGCTTATGTACCTATAATGGATGAGATTTAGCTAAATACGGCTGTATGTACCTGTACTCGATGAGATTTAAATATTTAAGGCTGAATGTACCTGTAATGGATGAGATTTAGGTATATAAGTCTTATGTACCTATAATGGATGAGATTTAGCTAAATAAGGCTGTATGTACCTGTACTCGATGAGATTTAAATATTTAAGGCTGAATGTACCTGTAATCGATGAGATTTAGGTATATAAGGCTTATGTGCCTATAAGGGATGAGTTTCAGCTAAATAAGGCTGTATGTACCTGTACTCGATGAGATTTAAATATTTAAGGCTGAATGTACCTGTAATGGATGAGATTTAGGTATATAAGGCTTATGTGCCTATAAGGGATGAGATTTAGCTAAATAAGGCTGTATGTACCTGTACTCGATGAGATTTAAATATTTAAGGCTGAATGTATTTGTAATCGATGAGATTTAAGTATATAAGGTTTATGTGCCTATAAGGGATGAGTTTCAGCTAAATAAGGCTGTATGTACCTGTACTCGATGAGATTTAAAAATTTAAGGCTGAATGTACCGGTAATCGATGAGATTTAGGTATATAAGGCTTATGTGCCTATAAGGGATGAGATTTAGCTAAATAAGGCTGTATGTACCTGAACTCGATAAGATTTAAATATTTAAGGCTGAATGTACCTGTAATGGATGAGATTTAGGTATATAAGGCTTATGTGCCTATAAGGGATGAGATTTAGCTAAATAAGGCTGTATGTACCTGTACTCGATGAGATTTAAAAATTTAAGGCTGAATGTACCGGTAATCGATGAGATTTAGGTATATAAGGCTTATGTACCTATAAGGGATGAGATTTAGCTAAATAAGGCTGTATGTACCTGTACTCGATGAGATTTAAAAATTTAAGGCTGAATGTACCGGTAATCGATGAGATTTAGGTATATAAAGCTTATGTGCCTATAATGGATGAGATTTAGCTAAATAAGGCTGTATGTACCTGTACTCGATGAGATTTAAATATTTAAGGCTGAATGTACCTGTAATCGATGAGATTTAGGTATATAAGGCTTATGTGCCTATAAGGGATGAGATCTAGCTAAATAAGGCTGTATGTACCTGTACTCGATGAGATTTAAAAATTTAAGGCTGAATGTACCGGTAATCGATGAGATTTCGGTATATAAGGCTTATGTGCCTATAAGGGATGAGATTTAGCTAAATAAGGCTGTATGTACCTGTACTCGATGAGATTTAAATATTTAAGGCTGAATGTACCCCTAATGTATGAGATTTATGTATATAAGGCTTATGTGCCTATAATGGATGAGATTTAGCTAAATAAGGCTGTATGTGCCTGTACTCGATGAGATTTAAATATTTAAGGCTGAATGTACCTGTAATCGATGAGATTTAGGTATATAAGGCTTATGTGCCTATAAGGGATGAGATTTAGCTAAATAAGGCTGTATGTACCTGTACTCGATGAGATTTAAAAATTTAAGGCTGAATGTACCGGTAATCGATGAGATTTAGGTATATAAGGCTTATGTGCCTATAAGGGATGAGATTTAGCTAAATAAGGCTGTATGTACCTGTACTCGATGAGATTTAAAAATTTAAGGCTGAATGTACCGGTAATCGATGAGATTTAGGTATATAAAGCTTATGTACCTATAATGGATGAGATTTAGCTAAATAAGGCTGTATGTACCTGTACTCGATGAGATTTAAATATTTAAGGCTGAATGTACCCCTAATGCATGAGAGTTATGTATATAAGGCTTATGTGCATATAATGGATGAGATTTAGCTAAATAAGGCTGTATGTACCTGAACTCGATAAGATTTAAATATTTAGGGCTGAATGTACCTGTAATGGATGAGATTCAGGTATATAGGGCTTATGTGCCTATAGCGGTGAAGATTTAGCTAAATAAGGCTGTATGTACCTGTACTCGATGAGATTTAAATATTTAGGGCTGAATGTACCTGTAATGGATGAGATTCAGGTATATAGGGCTTATGTGCCTATAGCGGTGAAGATTTAGCTAAATAAGGCTGTATGTACCTGTACTCGATGAGATTTAAATATTTAAGGCTGAATGTACCTGTAATGGATGATATTTACCTATATAAGGCCTATGGACCTGTACTGGATGAGATTTACCCAGATCAGGCTGAATGTACCTGTACTAGATGAGATTTCGTTAAACAAAGCAGTATGTACCTATAGTTGATGAGATTTATCTATATCAGGCTTATGGACCTGTAATGGATGAGAATAGCTAGATAAGGCTTATGTACCTGTAGTAGATGAGATGTACCTATATCAGGCTTATGGGCCTGTAATAGATGAGATTTAAGGCAATTTCTTTTTAAGTTGTATGTCACTTGAACCGATTCAACTTTGGATTAGCTATTTGTATATATATACACGTTCAGATTTAACCCAATATGAACCTTTAAGACAAGAACACGATTAACTGAAACATTTAACCATTTAGCATAGTAAAATTGCACGTAGAATCAACATGAAAAAAACGACTTGTGCACAGCTCTATTCAGGTTATACAATGCCGCGATTTTTTTATCTTTGTTTAAATTTTTTTGCTGATATATGCCCCTCACATTACAAAAAAAACATATAGTGGTTGTAATATTTAATACCAGAACATAATAATGTGTTCAAAACGTAAATAAAAAATAATATTTTAGTTCGAACATGTTTAGTCCGAAATTAGCTGTCAATCACCCCTTCCTCATGAATATTTATGACCCTATAACACCCCCACGGTCCTGTAAGGGATGAGAATTAGTTTTCACGTCCATTTTGACAGCTATGTAGCTAATACGCATGCGCAAGTTCGTTAGGTGTCTCGTTGTCCAAAGAAGGGTGTTTATGGATGTTTCAGTTAAACAGCTACAAGGGATGTTATTTAAATAGCACGATTGTTACAGACTGTAACCAAGGTCTGTATTTGAAGACCTTTGAGAACAGAGTAAATGTTTCTAAAACAAAACCAAGACGGAACAAAAGACAATAAAAATAAACCTTGACTGGGCAACAACTCAACAACACTCGATTTTATTATTTCATTAAGATTTTGAACACAAAGTATTAGTATTTATAAATAATGAAAATGTTATCTTTTATAATTTATCAAGACTTTAATATCATCTTATAGTGTTCAATTATCAAAATGTAATAAATTTTATCTCAACATTCGGCAAACCTAATATAGGAATAATAAGAATTCTTGTGAGTTCAATTGTTGAACTGAAAAAAACAAACAAAGGCATTTCTAAACAGCATTACCATTGCGTGTGTGATTTGTGTTGTGTTTCGAAACAAGGTATGAAAAAACAACAACACAACAACATTCTCTTCAATATTTATGTTTGCCCCCGTTATACCGATTCGAATATACAAACAGTTTTTATTGTGTATATAGTTAGCCACTGTGAGAGACATATGTGATTATAAGGTATTATAACACATCGTTCTTTCCACACTTCGCCCTCTCCAGATTAATCAGCTTCGCTCAAAAGTGAGGCACACTTCGCCCTTGCTCAATAACATGTGGCCTTCTGATAGAAATTTATAAGTCACACTTCGCCCTTGAATCTTAATTTAAGAAATTAAATAAAAATGTATACTTTGTAACTAATTCTATGGTATTCAAATTGTATTTATATCTAATATTAATTTTCTACGACATTCATATTGTATTAATATTTCCTTTGTTCGTCTTCATTATATGGAAGTTATATTATGAACATTGTTTGCCTTAGAAAGTCTGCTTTCATTTATGTTTGCCTATTGGCTAGCGTAATTATTGTGATGATAGCACACATGCTATTCTTGATTGGTAATTATTTGGTGTTTGTCACATCGCTAAATAAAGTTATTTTTACACAAGTTGATATATATATATATATATGCTTGAAATTCATAACTTGATCACATTCAATCTCACAATATACACAAACAATACACAAAGCCAATGCCTACAAATCAAAATGCCTGCGCAGAGTCTATAATGCAAGAGCTGTTTCACGTGACAGTTGCCATAAATGGCACCACATTATATGTGGGGACATCGGTATGTAAGAAGAGCAGTACAATGTGGCAGTCTGCAATGGCACCGATATTGAGTCAGAACATTGAAGTCCAAGGTAACTGAAAATATATTCACTCCAGCATCATATATCATCGCAGACATTGTCCACCAAATTGACAGCAGATCTGCCACCTGCATCAAGGACTGCACCTAGAGTGCTACATATGGCATGTAGTCATGCATGCAAGGGTCTGCGGCCATAAGATCCTACAACTATAGACTAAGATCTATGTAAGAACAAGCATTGTTCTTATTCATGAATAATGTTTAAAAAAAAGTGTGAACATATTTTACTAAAGAAGAGCGAATCATGAATCCTCCTTTCAGTAGGACAAACTGCGACCATTCGAGGGAAGGCTAAGTGTGAAAAGGGCAAAGTGTTACTAATTTGATTATAAGCTTGTACATTAAGGTCCTAGCTTGTGACTCTTGATAAAGATTTCCTAGTATCTCAAAGTTAAGATTCCTTGTCAGTGGTTTAAGTAAATGATATCTATAATATCTACAAAAGCTAAAGACAGTCTACACTGGGTTACAAAAGAAATCAAGCAGATGATAAAGAAAAGAGATTGAATCAATAGAAGAAAAAAGAAATCCAACAACTCTACAGACATTCACAAGATCAAGAAACAAGTCCAACTGAAGATGCGCAAAGCCTACTGGGGTTATACGAAGAAGACGAATTGTCAAAGAACACACAGAAATTTGGACCTACATATAGCACAAGAAAAAGACACTTGAACCATTTAAGGCCTTAAATATGAAGGAAAACAATTTACAGATCCAAAACACATGGCAAATGTCCTAACCAAACAATTTCAGTCTGTATTCTCCCAAACCAGACAGATAACACAATGAGACTTCAAGAATAGCTAATACATGAAAGTCCAAAAGCTACTAGAAAAACTAAATCCTCACAAAGCAGCAGGATCTGACAACATCAAGCCACACATATTAAAGGAATTGGCGAAAGAAATAGCTCCAATACTTACCATATTTTTCAAATTCTCCTGTAACACAGGCCAAGTACCAGATGAATGGCGCAGTGCAGAAGTCCATTCAGTCTTTAAGAAAGAAAGTAAATATGACAGCTCAAATTATCTTCCAATTTCACTGACCCGCAGGAGTTGTCAGCTGATGGAGCGTATAATAACAAGCCAAATAATGAACCATGTTGAATCAATCAACATATTTTATCCCCTCCAACACCATTTCAGGAAAAAGGTGCAGCAGTGAAACACAACCCCTAGAAATCTGAAAATCTTGCAAAAGGTCCAACAGACAGATGTGCTAGTTATAAACTTCACTAAAGCCTTTAATAGGGTTCCCACAGTCTCCATCTACACAAACTACACCACTTAGGTATCCAGGGTAAAACTAACACATGGATCCAGGTGTTCCTCCAAGGTTGAAAGTGGTAAAAGTGGTAGCCCTAGGTGGTTAAGAGTCTGATGCAATCAGTGTCCAGTCTGGGGTTCCCCAGGGTTCGTTACTAGGGCCATCACTCTTCCTGTGTACTACATTAATGATGTGCAGGAAGGCCTACAATCAACTGTTAGACTTATTGCAGACGACACAATTGCCTATCTAACATTTGCATCAGTCAGTGATTACTGTCTCCCTTAATCAGACCTCATTTAAAGCCAATAGCACCATAATTGGGTCACGTGGGTCAAAAAATAGGCCACTAGGTCAAATCTTAGAAAGCCCTTGTGAACACACTAGAGACCATCCTTATGGCCCAATCTTCACTAAACATATCCAGAATGTTTGCCTGCAAGAAATCTTGGGTGAGTTATAATTGTTAGGCGCTCGTGACGTAGTGGTAGAGTCGTCGACTTGTAACCGGCTGACTGCTTAGCTTCTCACCGTGTGGATTCGTGTCCCATACGGGGCAAGGTCTGAATGTGGGAAGGTCTTCCAGCTTACCTGTGGTGTGCCGGTGGTTCTACCCAGACATTTGTTTGGGGTCTTCCTCCACCAAAATAGCTGGACGTCGCTTTAATGATCATAATTGGTCCCTGCCATGTATTTCAAAAACAGAAACTAAAATAGTTATGACAGCAAAAAGGTATTTATTAGATATAAAATGCAGCAGTTGTGTTTAGATTTGATTTATTTGTATTTTCAGACCTAAGAATGATCATTCCTGTGCGATGTTTTACCTGCGGGAAGGTGATTGGAAACAAATGGGAGGCATACCTCGGCCTGCTTCAAGTGGAATATACTGAAGGGTAGATACCTTATTGTTCAAAATTAAAAATTAAAAAACCCACAACAACCCAGCAATAAACAAATGCAGGTCCTGCAGATCTAGCATTAAAGGTCTTCGCCAGTATCTCTTAGAGTATCTTTATATTGATATATTTTTATGTATTTAACATGTAGTTACATGTTTTTTCCTCCATAAACTTTGTGATTTAATTTAACAATGAAGGTGGCTCATATTTTACAGAGCTGTTGTGCTGTTCAACAGGAATAGATAACTAATACTAGCTTGAGCTCTGCGTTACAGTAGTTCTATAGGCATGCACAGTGTGACTAAGATACAGCTTAAGATATATTTCAATATAGAAAAGTTTGGTATACTATTATAAATACTTTGACTTGCCGGCACTGGCTTAACCACCTTATACATTGCAGGATTTTTGCACTTCTAAAACCCGACTCATGCCCTAAAATCAGTAATTTGTGTATTTATGATGGTCTGTTCTAGAGATGCCTTGGATGCTCTGGGTTTGAAGCGCTACTGCTGCCGAAGAATGCTTCTGGCTCATGTGGACCTCATTGAGAAGCTGCTGAACTACGCCCCTCTCGAGAAGTCGTGAATACACATGGGAATATATACACAGTGATTACAGATATCAAATTAACAAAGAGAACATTGGAAGAAACATATGTGAAGATGCACATTGTGATACTCTTTTGAAATGTGAACAGCAATATGTTAATGCCTTCTTTAGAAACGTACAAATAGACTCACAACCCACAAACCAATATTAATGTTATGTGAACATAATATTTTGGATTATAATATCTTTGAACACATGTTTATGTACAAACATTTCTACATAATACCTGTCAAGGACTTAGTTGGAGGAATTAACTTCAGACTCTAATTATAACACAGTGGGACTAAATAATATTATAAAACACAAGATATCAGTATGTAACAGTTGTAGAGAACTTTCATTTTAAGAATGAAGCCTTCATCACAGTCATATTGTTGTAATTTAATGCAATTCTCAGTTCACGGCAAAAATTCACTTTTGTGTATAAATTCCAGCCCAAACAGGGGATTTGTGTGTGGTCAGCTGTTCATTGTGATCAGATAAATCATTAAGTAGGGTAGAGTTAGTGAGCTCACATTTTTCATTTTAGGCTGTTGTTCACCATTGAAGGGATTTTACTCTTTAAACCCTGAGTTAAGACATCTTTGTTTAAAGTTGGCATTCAAAATACATTTTGAAATTCAAAAGACCTGGGATGTTTTACTATATTCTTATTTTGAAATCCTAAAAATATTAGCAAACTCATAGTACTTAATCATGCAATATCACATTATATTGTCAATGATAATGGAAGTTGTGGCTGTGCTATTCAAGCATAAATTGTCAATTTGCTTCAAGTTTATTCATACCAGCACCATTTCCACAGGATGTTTTTTCATAAGAAGGTTAATGTACTAAAATTGCGAATGTTCTCTTTTTCATTTGTAGAACCAGTAATCATGCAGCAACTGCCTATAAACAACCATCGCTTTTCATGTCTAAGACAAGATGTTGGTCAACGGACAAGACTATTTTCTTTACCACATGCTTTGATTCTACCTTTCAAGTTCTAAACCAATCATTTGTACAAAATGTATACTGAAGCACCAGTTCATCTTGAAACAAAATGCAGTACGGCTGAACAGGCAGATTGCACACTTACTAAACATCTGTACATAGGCATCATAAAAAATGCATTTGTAATAAAGTCGTTGGTTCACCAATCATCTCATTTAAGTGCTGTTTTTAAACAGTTGATGGAAATCGGCCATTTTTACTTGTTACCTGTAAATAAAATGTAAATCTAATTTGATCTTATTTGTCTTAAACCCCCCCAAAAGATATACATCATTGTGTCCATTATGTTGCTTCCATTGTATCTAAATAATTTATGTTAATCCAAGGTGCTTTTGTTAGAGTCACAACTGAACAATTGGTACATATCTATAATATACATGGCAAATGCTTGCCAAGTATGATTGTAGTAGCCTATTTTTACCAGTACTGCAGTAGCCTAGAAGGTGATTAAACATAATTACAGATATAAAATGGGTTCAAGTCATAGTCTGCTTGGTATACTATAGACTTGTTTAAATATATGAATATTTTTAATATTTTAACACCGGACCTGGTAGCGCAATCGGTAGAGCATCGGCTCCAGGTACGGGATGCCCCGGGTTCGATCCCGGGCCGCGACATACCAAAGTCATTAAAAATGGTAGTGGTATAGCTCCCTTGCTAACGCTCAAGCATATATAAGGGTGCTTCCACGACTGGTTGGCCCAGTGTCAGGATAATGTGACTGGGTGTGGTATCATGCCAGGTGTTCACGGCATGCTATACACAGTGAAGGCAGCACTATATCTGCTTCAAGTGGACACCGTCTCTAGATAACTGAAATACTGTTGGTGGGACGATAAACACAATAAACAACAACATATCTATAATATACATGGCAAATGTTTACCAGGTATGATTGTAGTAGCATATGTTCACCAGTAGCCTAGAAGGTGAATACACATAATTACAGATATAAAATGGGTTCAAGTCTTAGTTTGCTTGGTTTACTATAGAGGTAATTAACAGCCTTGTATAAATATATGAATATTTTTAATTAATGGTTTAACATCTCCAAGGGTGGTATATATCAGTTGCTCGGTCAGTTTGTTCTCATGTTTTGGTGTCACCACAATATTATGTACAGTACTTGAATCAAACTTCTCATTGTTACAGTCATGTAGTAAAAAATGTGTCGCGCATAGCTTTTTCAAGTGCAAATACTAAGGCTAATGTCATACTAAAGGTCATTTATAAAATCATTCCTTATGAACGGCAAATCCTGCTATACATTTGTGTTTGTGACCATTAAATGTCATTTTTGCATGCATTTTACCAAATTTAGCAATATTACTAACATACTATTAAAGTTGTGTCCGTCATACAATTTGCAAATGCAACTCTTAATGATGATGTCATTTTAAGGAAATAGCATTGTCGGGGACATTTCTTTTTTTTTAACTTTTATTTTAAAAAACTGTTTTCTCATCACTCTGCTCACAATCTATCGTTTAGTTTGGTTAATATAAATGTAGTCATGGAAGCAGGTGTTGTCCTTTAAAATTCCAACGGAATGCTAGACAATATGCCCAGCACATGCAGTGACTGTTTTCGTTGTCATGCTTACTTTGATATTAATGGAATGGAATGGGCATCGTGAGAAAATAAACGTTTTTGCAATTCTTCCTTTTATATAAAATATTACCGAGTTGCTTCCCTTGTGCCAATCACAGTCGTTTCCTTTCCTGAAATACTGTTGTCAGTTCTTATTAACATACTATATAATAATGACTTCCAACCATCCCCGCCCAAACAGAACAACAAAAAACAAACACACAAACAACAACCCCAAAACAAAACACACAAAACAAAAACGACACACAAAACAACAACAACACACACTACCAATTACGTTTAACGTATGTGCGATTTTGAGCTGCATTATTTTATATAAATTCTTTCAGAAAACAACTTATCGGATGGACAGACAAGCTTTTTACAAAAAAACAACAACACAAACGCGTACATTTGTTCAAAATTGTTGTTCACGTTCAACTGAACATCTCTGCATTTAACTTAAAAATATATTCGCATACCATGCATGTATAGATCTCTAGGTAACATGTGCATTTCGCATAAATCAGTACGAGAGGCGGATTAGAATGGACTTACGCCACCATTTAAACTCAGATCCTACAAAACGTACATGTTCAATGTGCAACAGCGGATTTAGAGGGGGTGGGTGTTTTACCCAGGCACCCCCTAAATGTCCCAGACCATAAATAATAAGCATGTTTATTTTACAAAGATTTTATTAAGCACTAGTTACGACAACATCAGTGTTGGGCCACACATTTGAACATATCTTCGGGGTTCCAGAAATCCAAGGTTTTATGGGAGACCTTTCTCCCACCTTGCTCCACACGCCCGTGCCGCCTAATACCAGGTGTATACAAGTGTACCAAAATACGCAGTATCATTCCCTTCGTAATGTTTTGTTTGTGACGTCTTGCCGTTGTCAGGGAGGATATTCCCTTATTCTCCTATTACATGCATATTTCATGGAATACACCGGTTTGAATATGCAATATTTGCATAGTAATGTCGTTAAAGCATACTGTTTCCGCACAACTAACATTTGATACTAGACACTGGAATTTTCATACCCACCCCTCTGGAGTTGATGAAACACGTGTTTTAGCAATGTCTATGAGTTCGAAAACTGGTTGTAAATTTGACCATGTATTTGTTTACAAGCAAAGGCTAATGTCCCAGTTGTGAATAGTGTTCATTGCAGTTGCTAAAAATTAAGGCAAACCACACCCAAAGATGTACAAATATATTATAATCGTGATGAACAGAACACTTCGGAATTCTGCCATGTTACTCAAAGGATTGTTAGATTAAAATTTATTAAATTTTAACCAGAATGTCGTTCGACCCATGCGGCAAAACGTACAAATACATTGCCATACAAATTTATAATTCATTGCCTGTGATTGTATCGAGGTAAGTATTCTTGTTGATTCAACAGATAATTAACTCCTACAAAAGTGCTTTCTGTTAATGAAGTTCCCTTGATTTTGCCAAAGCCACACATATTTTTAATTAATTGCCTTGTACTTATATTGTGGGAAATACGAATAAAACACATTAACCTGTTTCTAAAAATAAATAATTAACAATAAACATTGCTGAGTTTATTGCCACAATGAATTGTTAATAAAACTTGTATTAAAGGGGGTCGTTGTCAGTTGTTTCTCAACTAACATTGTCAGTTGTGCATTTAGCAAAAGCCAGTTTGGATGCTCAACACCAGTCTCAATATTGCCATTTATGCGCCAATAAGTACGCCCATCAAATACATAGAAGGAATGTTTTGTATGAATATTGTCATATAGACGAATTAGTAATAATAATGTTTTAACTAGATGACAAAAGGATGCTTAATTTTCTTCTAAACGTTCGTTCAGTAATGATTTGTGTATGTGCCGTCTTGGTATTCCAGAAAATATGTAATAGTACGTTGCACAAGTATGTAAATGGTTTACGGATGTGTTATTAATAATATATAACAAGAAACAGTTGATGCAGAGTATCATAGTTGTCGGAGAAAATGAGCCAACAGAATGCTGTGGGCAGAGAAGACGTTTGAATAGTAATGCACGAGGCTTGGTTTGCACACGTTTATGTGATCTACAAAAGCATTGTACCACTACATTATTACATCGCACCAAAACCTGCATTCATAATTAAATGTACAAACCCTTAAATTATACAGTGCTGTAATATATAGTGCTATAATAATTACATAATTGAGGTAATCATATAAAGTGTTTCAAACAGTCCGGAAAATGGCATTGATACTTGTACACCCATGTGTCCTTTTAGTATTCCCAAGAAAAATTTTCATGGAATGCCGGCCTTAGCCGGTTGCCTTTGGTACTGTCCGTATTGGCAGTGTGTAATGTAACATATTTAGCCGTATACCAGATGGTTTCCTCAAGGTTGTGCACACGCATACGCATTGATTATTTATGCTGTGCTTGACCTATAAAATAGCTGCTTTTGGCAATTTAATAGAAGCTGGGCTGATTTTAAAATGATGTCAAATATATCTATCTGTTATGCATACTGCGTAACCTTTAGTCTGTAACTAGATTTATGTCAGTTAATTCGAACTGGCACGTTTTAAGCACCAGGTGTTTGTTGTGACTTTTGTTTATGAAATTTAAAACTGATGAAAACACTGAAAGAGATTTAGCTGGAAAAAAAATATAACAACATATATATATAAAAACAGCATATTAACTCTGTCAGCTCATTTTGATATATTGTATATAAAACTTATCAGAAATAACTAGTTTATGAAACAATAAAATGAACCATATTTAGGTGTAACATCTAAAATTCTTCCTATACTTTTTTGTTACTAATTCTTGCTGCAATGTTTTCAGCTACCCCGCAGCTGTTATGTTAGAGAAAATTCTACCGAAAGAGCATTGATTCCTTTAAATGTTCATGCTCATAAGAATAAACGGACAGACAGGGCATAATACTACAAATCTCTCCAGACAAACGTGTCGGCGCAGACCACTACGTTAGCTGAACTGCACTTAGTTATCAATTATGTGAATGCATGCTAGACTACAGTTGTTCGAACGTGCTTATCATCATGTATCATATTCTGGCCATGTTGTTAAAATAGTGTAAACATAGCTGAAGAAATAAGAAAACAAGCCAATAAAGTTGAAAGCCAAAAATAGCACAACAATTAATCTATATTAGATCAAAAAGAAAATAATGTTCACTAAAGATGTCTGCACAGATACTCAAAAGATGGTTGGAATTTTATTGTGCTAGATATCTTAATATCAAACTGATAATGTCAGTAATATCTCCACAGTTTCTCCCACACAACATTCGTCATAAATATTTAGAATAAATTCTTATTTCTAAGGATTGGTACAATGTCTGTAACAACCTCTTTCATGTTCATTCTTATTAATCTTCCAATGTGTGTGAAGTACCAATGTTATTTCTCATATCTTCCTGATTTATAGTCGTTTTGCTATATAGAAAATTAAATAATAATAATAAAATGCAATCAAAGAATATGCTTAACTCTGAACAAACATATCTGAGTGTATGAACGAAAAACAATTATATTAATAAAACAAAAACTGGTAATAAATGAATATCCGTCATTATCGTTAAATTACTACTGGTTAATGCATTTGGTAGGAATCAGTGCAAGTTTGATGTTCGGCACAATTCCATCATTTTGACGTTTACCCAAACAGTTAATGCCTTAATGACATATATAGATTATAACAATTAAAAATCATTCCAAGGACACCTTGGGAATTGTGTTTTCTTAAGGTTCATCTGAATCAATGCGTTTTAGTTTAATTTGCCTTTTTTCACTATAACATTCTTTTTTTAAATAAGCAATGTGGACTTGTACGGATGTTTGTGAATCTCTCCTCGCTTTTTTGAGGTTTACTTATGATAAACTAACAGGAGGTTTCAAACAGAGTTCTGTAAAATGATTTAAACGAAAAGCATCCCGTGAGGGTCTAGTCTATTTTATTGATTTTAATGTCTCATCTCAGTTTGTAACTTTTACATTTGACTGCCAGGTACTTTCGTATTTATGTCTTGTGCCTTTTCAAATTTTTTAAGTTTGTTGCAAAACTTGGAAGACCTTGTCTTATTTTAGTGTTCCTGGTCAAAACCATGTTACCGGTGCAGTGTAAGTCGTAACATATTAATATGCCTATAATATATCTAGGTATCGTCCAGTCAACAGAATGGAAACGTCAACATAGTCTTAAATGCCATTAGATGGACATTCCTGTCATTCCGGTTGAGCAGGTCCAAATCAAGTATAAAGAGAGCGCAAGTACTGACTTACCTGACGTGGTCGAATATGGATATTGGTCTGTTGGTGTAGCCCCAATCAGAGAATACACCGGTTCTCATAAACTTACCTTCTTTGGGTTTGTCGGTAGATAACCACCCAAAAAAATTCATTCAACCTGTCAGCATTGTTACGTGTATTTTCCTTCGATGCACTTTGGCCGTTGGTATTTCAAATACATGTACACATAAACAGGAAGCTACAATTCCTTCACACTGCTCCTTTGGTGGTAATTGTGTACTTTGGTGGCCATTATTATTTTTAATTGCGTCACAGCAACTTTTATTTTATGACGTCATTACTAAGAATTATGTAAACCTTATCCCTTGGGCTGTTTTGTTTAAAAAATATGCTTTATTCACTGCTTGTATAGTCACCACAGTCCGCCCTTTTTGCCGACTGACTGTTGGGGTTACTATATTGTATGTAATGTATCGTCTAAGTTTTAAGCAACTTTTACAATTCAAGCTTCCTGTGAATACTTTTGTTTTGTGTTTTTTTTTTTTCTAATTTGAATTTATATTGCAATACTTATAAGACCCTTAGTAATTAACTTTTAGGCATGAGGAAAAGATGTTAATTTATATATGTCTCAGACAAAGCAGTCATAGGACAGATGTACACAGAACAAATTTACTTGTTGTACTTAACCACTTACATGCCACTGTATGCCGTTTGGACAATTTCATATATGAAACAGCGTCTTCGAAAATACCCCCTTTATACCCGTAATCTGAGGGGTGAGTCATTTATCAATGTGTTGTTGGCATTATACCAATATTGGGTATTTTCCGAGCAAATTTAATGTCAGAATTTGTTTACATACATGTACTTACAAAAATTGGTTTGACTCGTTATATTTGACCTGCCTGGAGGATTATTTCTAATCTGCATCTATTATCAGAAATTTCAAAATGCCCCTCGTATATTATCGCGTCTTGTTGTATGAAATGACTGACCCATTAAGCTTCGCTGATCTCAGCACTCTCTGCTATTTGATCTTAGAGCAGCAGTGACGTGCGTTGGACAACACACATCAGCAATGCATTTTGTAAGAAAATTAAAAATGATATGGATAGTATTGCAGTGAATGACCTTGGAATATCAGAGATTGTTTTCTTTTTAGATTGAAAATAGTTTCTCTTTAAAATCCCAGCACAAAGGTATGTGTTTCGACCAAAAGCTTGCGTGCTTTACTGTTTTACACTGAAAGCTAGCACCTACAGTGTACTTCCACCAAACTAGATGTTAAATTTTTATAAAAAAAAAGACTTGAAAAAAAAGCTTGTATATTCTTCAAACACTTTGTTTTGCTGAGCTTACATTCAAAAGCACATTTTAGTAATGTTATAAATGCATGTTTTGCATCCACTCTGATGGCAACGTGTTTTATTAAAATGTCCTTGTTGGCAATAAGTTCAGTCAAATATTTGAGAAGAAAATACTTTATTTTTGAAGGTTTAGGTAGGCCATTGCGCGCGTCCCAAACCTGACATTGATTTGTAAGGCCAGTGTCAGGATAATGTATTGTATATGGTATCATGTAAGGAGTCCAGTAGATGTTGACGCAGTCCTTCAACATTCAATATACAGTGCATAAAAGGTGAGTACGTTTTAAATGTGTCAGTATACACAAAAAAGACAACACTACTTAATAACCTGGTATAATGGCGAATATGAATTTGAAGACTTTTGTTACCTGATGAATTGTTCATACGATGATAATAAATATTTTGTTAGCTTTTTCTGTTCATGCCATAATTAAACCTAATAATCGAAATATGAGACACATATATCATATGATTTGTTATTCACATGAAGAACTTAATACTGAAAATTCGAGACAATAGCATCAACGTACCTAAAATGTGTATATTATATGTGTAACAAGACTGTAAAAATATTACTGAGATTTTTTTATAATAGTTCGTATAATACTTAAACACAACTATTATAATAAGTTAAAAGCGACTTTGTAGCCTTGTTTCTTTAATATTTATTATTACACAAGTAAATGATGATCTAACTTATGTTGAAATGACACAATAGTAAATGATGATCTAACTTATGTTGAAATGACACATTAGTAAATGATGATCTAACGTATGTTGAAATGACACAATAGTGAATGATGATCTAACTTATGTTGAAATGACACAATAGTAAATGATGATCTAACTTATGTTGAAATGACACAATAGTAAATGATGATCTATGTATGTTAAAATGACACAATAGTAAATGATGATCTAACTTATGTTGAAATGACACAATAGTAAATGATGATCTAACTTATGTTGAAATGACACAATAGTAAATGATGATCTAACTTATGTTGAAATGACACAATAGTAAATGATGATCTAACTTATGTTGAAATGACACACTAGTAAATGATGATCTAACGTATGTTGAAATGACACACTAGTAAATGGTGATCTAACTTATGTTGAAATGACACAATAGTAAATGATGATCTAACTTATGTTGAAATGACACAATAGTAAATGATGATCTAACTTATGTTGAAATGATACAATAGTAAATGATGATCTAACTTATGTTGAAATGACACAATAGTAAATGTTGATCAAACTTATGTTGAAATGACACAATAGTAAATGATGATCTAACTTATAATGAAAGGACACAATAGTAAATGGTGATCTAACTTATGTTGAAATGACACAATAGTAAATGATGATCTAACTTATGTTAAAATGACACAATAGTAAATGATGATCTAACTTATGTTGAAATGACACAATAGTAAATGGTGATCTAACTTATGTTGAAATGACACAATAGTAAATGATGATCTAACTTATGTTGAAATGACACAATAGTAAATGACGATCTAACGTATGTTGAAATGACACAATAGTAAATGATGATCTAACTTATGTTAAAATGACACAATAGTAAATGATGATCTAACTAATGTTGAAATGACACAATAGTAAATGATGATCTAACTTATGTTGAAATGACACAATAGTAAATGATGATCTAACTTATGTTGAAATGACACAATAGTAAATGATGATCTAACTTATGTTGAAATGACACAAATAGTAAATGATGATCTAACTTATGTTAAAATGACACAATAGTAAATGATGATCTAACTAATGTTGAAATGACACAATAGTAAATGATGATCTAACTTATGTTAAAATGACACAATAGTAAATGATGATCTAACTTATGTTAAAATGACACTATAGTAAATGATGATCTAACTTATGTTGAAATGACACAATAGTAAATGATGATCTAACTTATGTTAAAATGACACTATAGTAAATGATGATCTAACTTATGTTGAAATGACACAATAGTAAATGATGATCTAACGTATGTTGAAATGACACAATAGTAAATGGTGATCTAACTTATGTTGAAATGACACAATAGTAAATGATGATCTAACTTATGTTGAAATGACACAATAGTAAATGATGATCTAACGTATGTTGAAATGACACAATAGTAAATGGTGATCTAACTTATGTTGAAATGACACAATAGTAAATGGTGATCTAACTTATGTTGAAATGACACAATAGTGAATGGTGATCTAACTTATTTTGAAATGACAAAATAGTAAATGATGATCTAACTTATGTTGAAATGACACAATAGTAAATGATGATCTAACTTATGTTGAAATGACACAATAGTAAATGATGATCTAACTTATGTTGAAATGGCACAATAGCAAATGCTGATCTAACTTATGTTGAAATGACACAATAGAAAATGATGATACAACTTATGTTGAAATGACACAATAGTAAATATTGATCTCACTTATGTTGAAATGACACAAAAGTAAATGATGATCTAGCTTATGTTGAAATGACACAATGGTAAATGATGATCTAACTTATGTTGAAATGACACAATGGTAAATGTTGATCTTACTTATGTTGAAATGACACAATAGTAAATGATGATCTTACTTATGTTGAAATGACACAATAGTAAATGATGATCTAACTTATGTTGAAATGACACAATAGTAAATGATGATCTAACTTATGTTGAAATGACACAATAGTAAATGTTGATCTAACTTATGTTGAAATGACACAATAGTAAATGATGATCTAACTTATGTTGAAATGACACAATAGAAAATGATGATCTAACTTATGTTGAAATGACACAATAGTAAATGATGATCTAACTTATGTTGAAATGACACAATAGTAAATGATGATCTAACTTATGTTGAAATGACACAATAGTAAATGATGATCTAACTTATGTTGAAATGACACAATAGTAAATGATGATCTAACTTATGTTGAAGTGACACAATAGTAAATGATGATCTAACTTATGTTGAAATGACACAATAGTAAATGATGATCTAACTTATGTTGAAATGACACAATGGTAAATGATGATCTAACTTATGTTGAAAATGACACAATAGTAAATGATGATCTAACTTATGTTGAAATGACACAATAGTAAATGATGATCTAACTTATGTTGAATTGACACAATGGTAAATGATGATCTAACTTATGTTGAAATGACACAATAGTAAATGATGATCTAACTTATGTTGAAATGACACAATAGTAATGATGATCTAACTTATGTTGAAATGACACAATAGTAAATGTTGATCTAACTTATGTTGAAATGACACAATAGTAAATGATGAACTAGCTTATGTTGAAATGACACAATAGTAAATGATGATCTAACTTATGTTGAAATGACACAATAGTAAATGATGAACTAACTTATGTTGAAATGACACAATAGTAAATGATGATCTAACTTATGTTGAAATGACACAATAGTAAATGTTGATCTAACTTATGTTGAAATGACACAATAGTAAATGATGATCTAACTTATGTTGAAATGACACATTAGAAAATGATGATCTAGCTTATGTTGAAATGACACATTAGAAAATGATGATCTAACTTATGTTGAAATGACACAATAGTAAATGATGATCTAACTTATGTTGAAATGACACAATAGTAAATGGTGATCTAACTTATGTTGAAATGACACAATTGTAAATGATGATCTAACTTATGTTGAAATGACACAACTATGCATTCATGTTTGTTTATTATTCACGTCGTATTTTCGGCTGGAGCCTATATTCACAGTAAAAATGTTGTTGTTGTTGTACCACTGTCTCTGATAATTCGAAGTATTTCGGTGCACTGATTAACACCAAATAAAAAAAATCCCGAACGCTGTTTTTAGACATAGGGAAGGGTATCGTTTTTCATATTACGGTATGTAAGACGCATTTAAGAGATTGTTTGTATGTTTATGAGATACCAGTCACGCTACTAGTGATGCCTCATTGGCTGACAGCTGCAAAAAAGAACACAAAGCATGTAAAAACTTTGTTTTCATTCTTATGATCTGAATTTACCATGAAGTTGATAAACGGCAACAAATAGTGGGGGTGGTAGTGGCGACACCAGTCATTCATCATGGACCGGAAAAAGCTGACATGTTTAATTCTTTCCAGATAGGGCCTCTTAAAAACCGGTCAAATACCTCACAACACATTCATAAATATGATCCTTCTGTATCGGGGAGCAGGTGACCACGAGGCCTATAAATAACTTACACCCTCACCGCCGTGACCGCATTTCTGACCACTGCTTAATGATATTTTTTGCATACAGTATGTGTTGCAGTTTACCTTTCATAGGCTACGATAAAAAAGCTTAAAGATTATATCCGACTCTTTGTGCTAAAAAGGTGCAATGTAATATATAATATATCAATAAAAACTATAATATGCTGAAAAGTTTTTGCTAAAAGATGCTGGAAGTTTCCTGGATTTGTAAAGACGTCATTGTGTAACACTATAAATGTATAGACATCAGACTTTTAAGAACCAGCCAACACCCAAGACATCAAAGGATAACCAATGCATGGATGAATTTTTCTATCATTATTGGATACAAACTTCGATAAAACAGTCACAAAATACAAAGGATGTACGACAGATTCGATATCTCGTATAAATAAAAAAAGAAAATCCCAAAAGCGCTTAAAATAGGTTAGGAAATGGGATGAAAACTCGTATTAGCTGGTGACATGATTATACCTAAGGCCAGAAATCGAATTCATGAACTTTAAATCTCGAACTTCAAAACCTCAAAAAGTGAACTCTTAATGCCACAACCTTGTAAAACACAACAACTTGTAATCTAACAAGACATCAATCTGACGTGGAGCAAGTAGATACAAACGAGTACGATATCAACATGGCGTGAGTTTTTGATTTAACAAGTGAATAGTCTTAATAACATCGGCGTGATGTATGCCTCAGTACAAGCCGATAATAAGATTTGATAATCTGACCACAACGAGCAGATGTTGCCCCATAAGCGGTCTGGACACAGATAGGCGCCCACACATAATGTGCAGATTCAATCACAATGGTACATGCTTATGTCATATACTACGTTACAATTTGGGAATCATTTAATTGATGCGTTCGCCTTTAGAAAACTTGAAAGATGCGCATGCGTATGTGAAGATTTACAAAGTTACCGGAAACTTGAACTTCTATTGAAATAACAATTTCGACTGTTTGATGATCCATCTTAAATCG
Organism: Sinonovacula constricta; assembly: GCA_007844125.1. NCBI lineage: Eukaryota > Metazoa > Mollusca > Bivalvia > Cardiida > Solecurtidae > Sinonovacula > Sinonovacula constricta. The sequence continues at coordinate 22,042,338 of CM017571.1, forward strand.
CAATTTTCATTGAATTATGTGTCGTAAAAACATGTAATTACTGGTAGGAATTAAATCCATGATTTATTTGTAACAATGTTTCTTTTTTTGTAAGTAAGTTCAAAGATATGCTAACTTGACTGTCCCGATATTTCTCGGAATGCCAGACAATGTTTACCACATGCTGTGGCTGTTATTTACGCTTCGTTTGTAATTAATTGACTATAACAGGCATATGTAAAAATAATGTACGTTTTTGCCATTGTTATATATAAAAGGCTAACTTCCTTCTTAACGTTATCTTTCCTTACACTCGCGTAAATGAAACTAACCAACAGTGTGAGATAGTGCAAAAAGTTAAAGACAATAGAGTTGTCTCTCTTCTATAAAAGTACCGTTTCTTTTCTGAAATAGGTTAAGGCCGTGTCGGCTACAATTAAACAACAACGTAAAATATTTATTTGTAATAATTTGTACGGATTTTTTATTTCTTGTTCGTTAATAGACAACATAATTATATATGAGCATCTTTGAGACCGAAGAAGTAAAATATAATATAATCATAAAAATCACTCGGCAGTCAGTGCCCTCGTAGACTCAATGATGTTGACTACTGTCTGTGATATGCGATATCAGCAAAATTATGGTGAAAATGTTTAGAATCGTTATGCGACAATGTAACGTGATCATCATATGGAAGTGAAATATTTATTGTTTTTGTTCTTGTTTCGTTGTAGAGATATTAGGTTTAATAGTCAAGATAATTAATTTCGTATGTTTGTTAACAAGACGCGGATCCTTACAAAAGAACCCTATGTGATGTATCATGGTGCCTTTAATGAACACTTTTGCTTAATGTTCGCTCGCAACGGCTGTCAAAATACACGAGAACTACAGTTTGTATATGTTCACCTGTACCAGTAACACTTTTATAACGCCTTTAGCATTGGCACTCCTGACGAGACAAAATCAAAACCAGTTCTTACCATATGCATCACTAACTGCATGGTTAAACCGAGAATAAAGTTTTTCTTTTCACACCAGTTTATGTTGTATTAATTCATTTAATTCTGCCGACCCACACAACAATGTTGATTGATAATTAACAGCTTTCTTTGGCACCATTACATTCCTTATTTATGATTACCTCAATATCAGCAATACATACACATCGTCGATAAAAACGCATCTTTTCTCAAGGCCATATGTATAATTAATATGGCTCATTGCAATCATTAATTACCTGCTTCTTCTTATCTTGTTTATTGGGTTTATCGTTCCACCAACAGTATTTCAGTTATCTGAAGACGGTTGCTTCTTTTTAAGGGCACAAGACAAAACAGTTAACGTAAACAGAGTTGGCTATGAAAGTTTCACTATTCCTCTCAAAACTATAAACAGACAGTCGATTGTATGAATGTGTTTTTGTTTTGTTTTTGATATGCATACCAGCGACTAATAATGATCCTTATAGCGAAATCACGCTGTCAATGTTAAAGAAGATCTCTAACAAATGTCTAGACAGAACCACCGGTGCACACGGTGAGAGGCTAAACTGTCGGGGCAGTTACTAGTCGGCGACTTTACCACTATGCCACTGGCGTCATATGTATAAATATATTCAGTCCCACAATTCACATGCATAATTTATTATCGCAATTTTAAATGTCTAAAATGTCTAGCCTCACGAAACATCTAACAATCATTTTAGCACCAGTTCAGAATTCCAAAGTGTACCTTATTTTCATCTTGTTTATTATCCATTCACAAATTGTGAGGTTTTATTTCCTGTTTTTTTTTCTCGTTACACCCACGTTAAGATGTCTTTAATGGCTATAACATGATAACCGTCACTGATAAACACGTTGGAATAATTGTCCCCTCTTTTGATCGTTCAAATTCCTACGTCTAGACTAAATCATGATACCAGCTGTTCAAGCTGAAATTCTAGCCTCACATGTCCTAAAATCTTGTAATTTAAGATAATAGTCTACACGTGTTGTCTTATAAAACCAATTGTTATTAGTATTAATTTACATTGTAAACATGCATAATATTCTGGCTGCATACCATTGTAGGAACGTGGAGACATTGTTGTTCTTTCTTGGTTTGTAGTTAATTGAACATGCAAAACAAGCGCTCATAAGATGAAAATCTTTAAATAATTTAGAAAAATTTCTTCCACTCACGCTGCCAATTTCATTATTCTAATATCGTGGGTAAAACAGTATTATTACTGTTTTGTTGTCGATGATTAAGATTATGACAATGCTGCTGCTGATATAGAAGGAGAAGAAGAACCTAATTAGAATATCAGTCCAGAGGCCTATTGGTACACAGTAATATAAACATACACAATAATCAATAGTATAAAGGCTCGTACATGCCTACTATTTAGAACATAGCAAGGTTGAATGCTGTCTTTTGTTCGAAGGTTTTTAAACATGGGCAGCCAGTTTCACTTGTACCTGTTTATCTGTATAAGAAAGTAATTCGATAACTTCAAGGTATGATACCCCCCCCCCCCCCCCAAAAAAAAACAACAAACAAACAACAAAACAAACAACAACAACAAAAAAACAAACAAGAACATGGGTTTAATGATTATTTTCTTCAATTCTGTGTATAAATGACATTCTTATATTCAATACATATTTACATTTTTTCTGGTCTTAGTTTTGGTGTGTGCCATCCATTTCTATTTCAAGTAAGGACACAAAGAGCATAGTCAGTGCGATCCTGTATATACTGTCATTGTATCTAAATTGAATGAACACTTAATCAGCAACCAATTTATATGTCGCCTTGAACGCATTGTTAATATGCATTATTTGCCGAATGAAGCAATCTTTAACTCTTTGTTTGAAAACGATTATAAGATAATAGACATGTGTTATTCCTTGGTATAGTCACACTTTACTAAAACCATACGCTTCCAGTATACTTGAACCATAACCTTACGTTTTGTGTATTAATAACTAATTTTAAAAATGTTAATGTTAAAAATAGTCAAATAATATGTCTAAGACCTTTGTAAACATTTTTTGTTTTGTTTATAACGCGATATCATCCGCATACAACAAAATTAAGCTGCTCAATGTTCACACCCTGAAAATCACATGTTTCGAGGACCTGTTTAACATCATTAAAACAGAGAGATCGTAGAAGAGATAAAGCATTGATTGAGCAACCCTACAATCGTGCAGATAGGTGTCGATCAACTTACTATTATATTTAACCTTAGACTCGATTTGTCTGTATATAAATTTTATCATTTTAAGAATCTTTCCTTTAATACCAAATTGTATCAATTTGCGCCATAACATTTATCCACATAATTATACACCTTACGAAAATCAACCGTAGCGATACCTTTTATTTGAATAAGGGTTATGTAATAGAACCATCTATCGCAAAATGTTATAAACTGTTTCCATTTTCTTTCTAAAGGATTTTGTGTCGTTTTATAATGCTTTAATCTTCGACCCACCTACTCAATCTGTTGTCAAGGATACGTGCAAACAACTTGAAAAAAATAGGCATCATAGACATACCTCTATAATTTTCCAGATTATTAACGGTACCATTTTGTATAACGCAGTGACGTAACGTTCTCTCGACTCATTCAGAAGATAAATTGTATGTGCTTTTGTTAAAACCAACACAAACATAATCCTTCAGTTATTTAAAATTACATTTAAAACCTTCGTTAAACATGTCATCAGGCACTGTAGGTTTGCCAGTGTTCTCTGCAAGCCTTACTTATCTCAGCGGTGGTACTTGCGTTATCAAATTCGGTAAACATTACCTGGTCATCGTTGTTTAAGTAGCTCTTATTATAATATAATATCCCCATCCGGCTGAAAGAATGTAGACTCGAGGTTGTTTACTGTTTTAAAATATTCATAAAAAATCGAGGTATCTAGCGTATTCGTTATACCATTTTGAGACGACAATACTTTAAATAAGATCTAATATTGTTTAGCGTTTATATGTTGTTGATGGAATCACTTTTGTTGATGGCAATGGTTACATTTGCAACGGCAATGTTATGTTGTTGATGATAATAACGATGGCGATTATGAAGAAGACGATGAGAATGATGATGTTGATGATGTTGCTGCTGATTGTGATAATGATAAAATTATGAAACCGACAACATGTTCTCTATGTTCAGCCTATGTTAAGCATCTATCTGTCTCAACCTTGTCAAAACATATAACATGCGCATTCAACCCACACAAGCTACATGAAATCGTACATCCACAAACCGAAGAAAAACTGGCCATACAACAATGCAAATATCATAATTTTATACATTTGCGATGAGGTCGACCAAATAACTTCTTTTTAAATTTCGCACAATAAGCTTAAAAACTAAGAATCTGCCGAATTAATTGCGGCAGAACAATGATTTCCTCCTTATTGTCCTATGATGAATTGAGCAAATACATGCTCAATTGCATTTTCATGCGCGAGTTTATGTTAACCGCACACGTGACTTGGGCACATGTATTCATGCGGATCAAATGTAACCTTTAAAGCTGTTTGCGTCTAATTTATTTCCTGCATGAATATGAGAGTCTGTTTATTTTAATTCAACTTTTTTTTTATCAAAAGCCACTTTGTTTTAGAAATAGACAATGATTTTATAAATAGAATAGACAACATTTTATGAGCACCCAGATCTTTAAATCCGAACAATTATTAGATTTTCTTGGATTTAGCTATACTCCTTACATTTATCAGCAATTTGAACAAGAACATGACGTTTGATTTACACCTTTCGTTCCAACTCGTTCGGCTATGATTTTTATTTCAATACCGCGATCTGTGTTATTGCTGACAAAAGATAAAGTATTTAGTCCAAATCTTTTTATGTAGTATATGTATAAGTTTATATAGTATATTAATAGAAATAAATCAGGTTTTAAGTGTTCTTAAAGGTTGAAATCAATTTTCTCCCTAAGCTTAACCATACGGAGGAGCGATTATGTAATGATTTTATATCCTCTAAGAATCCTGCAATATTCGTTGCAAAATCCTTTTTAATGCGAAAAATGGATGTGTCAGACAACCAATTTAACAGTGGATTATAAATCAGATCTAAAAATAAAACAATACTGTAATTATTTACACATTAAAATCAAGTTAAAATGCAATAAATAGCTTTCCGGCTACAACGCAACAATGTAGTTAAACTAGCAACCGCCATCGCTTATCGAGCGAAACGAAGCAAGTCCAAATAGGCCGCCTAATTTGTGCATGCTGGCCTTCGAACATTAACTCACATGGCTTCTGATATGTTGTAACGTTTCCCCATTTTTCGCGATGTTTCTATGTGTCTATTTTACCAGCGTAAGAATCAGTAGTTCAGTCTTCTTATTCCAACAATAAATTATGACAAAAAATGTATAGCATCGCTCTAAGGAACTTTGGAACGACAATTTTGAAGTATGTTATTCATTCATGAAAAAATTATATTTTTTATAGACTATAGAATTATTTCAGGTGTTCACGGTAATCAATTATCGTAAAAACAACAAAAAAAAAACAACACAACAAACATACACTTCAACAGTCAACATCGATTTCGGACGAAAGATTGTACGTTCCCTAAAACTTCTGTTCTTATGTTGCTGCTGCTATAAAATGACACCAGAAGGATTCTTATGTTGCCGCTGCTATCATATGACACCAGAGGGTATAAAACACGAAGCTGGCCGATTAACGGCTTCGTCCCGAAATCCGAGTCCACGAGAACGTGATCCATTGCCACATGGTCACTTGTTGAAGTTTGACAGCTTCATCAAGTGGAGATATTGTTATATCGTAGCGTGTTCAATCGTTTTACATGACTTGATGGTATTGTTGGTTGGGAATCGTGTTCATATCACTTTAAGAATTCTCTTACGAATGATACACTGTTTAGATGATGATTCTCAATTTGATTGTTCTGTGAATAACAACGTTTGTTCAATCATAAGTCCATCAAGGAGAAGGAATATCCGAGTTTATTTTTGATATCGAAGCATATTATATTTCATGATATCCAAACCTTTTCTATGACAGTTCAATGTTTGTCTTAGTTGGCCCCTGAATCATCGGAGGCGTAATTAAACTATTGACTGGCTAATTAATAGGCTGCCTGTATGTTGACGAGTCATTAACAGCTTGGCTGTTGTAAAAAAGAACACAAAACATGACATTGCTTGACATGTGTATTTGCTTTCTTGAGTGTTTTAAATTATTCCCGGTGTTTGATAAACGGCTGCACGTAATGTAAGACATCAGTCATGCATGAACACGCATTTCGTTCGGGAATGTTTCAGGGCAATAAAAAGGTTACAAGAGTTGAGATAATTTTAGCATTTATATAAACATGTAAACAACAGCAGAGATATTTAAAGCATTTTGACCTCAAAACTTTTTGTCTTAATTATTTGTATCAAAAAGAAATCACATCACTATACACATTGTCCAAAGAACAAGTCTTTGTTATAAAATAAAACTATCGAACTTGCATGACAGCAACAATGCCGATGAATCTTTTTAGCTACTTTTTTATTCTGATCTCATAACTTAATGCAGATATTCCAAATACAAATACGATCAAGACTTTTAAACATGGCTAAAATTAAAAAAACCCCAAACATTGCAAATACAGCAATAATTCTTTGGGTAGTGTTGTTTCTCTGAAAAAGACTATCGTTGCGATGCACCGCAGGTCAGTTGGACAAAATCCAAATAGCACATTTTCTGCGAAATGGACCGAAAAGTTATTCGTAACTGACACTTACGGCTCCGTAATAAGAGTCCCACCAAGATGCTTAATTAACTGTAACAACAGGTATAATAAATTTAGTTTCTCGTTCTACCACTACCACTAACTACAACTACGTCTACTACTTGAACACAATCATTCCATGCTAATAAGTTTAAAATTCGGTCAAGCTTATGGTTCTTTTAAAACAACAACAACATCACGACAGTTTCCCATGTGCTTTCAAAGAAAGAAATGCTCTCTCATTTTTAATGCAAATTTGGTCTTCGGCCAGTTGTTTTGGCAACGTCAAAATCTGCGCATAATTCCAAGGACTAATTGAATAATTAATGTCGATGGAGCTAATTTTCTTCCGAAAATTTGCATTTAAATGATGACTCGAGCAACACAGCTAAAGAGATAAAATTTTCGCCGCTACGAATCGACAGGCAAAACATTCTTTGTATAAATTTACAACAACAACAAAACAACAACAACAGAGCTGGACATACACATTTTGACTATAATCTTATTTATGGTTCAGGGCGATCACAAAACGTCCTTGATAACCAAATTCTGTCTTATTTCTGATAACGAAGCAATCTGATTCTTATGTTGCTGCTGCTATCATATGACATCCGAAGGATTCTTATGTTGCCGCTGCTATAATATGACATCCGAAGGATTCTTATGTTGCTGCTGTTATAATATAACATCCGAAGGATTTTATGTTGCCGCTGCTATCATATGACAACAGAAGGATTCTTATGTAGCTGCTGCTAAAATATGACACCAGAAAGATTCTTATGTTGCAGATGCTATCATATGACACCAGAAGGATTCTTATGTTGCCGCTGCTTAAATATGACACCATCAGGATTCTTATGTTGCTGCTGCTAAAATATGACATCAGAAGGATTCTTATGTTGTCGCTGCTATCATATGACATCAAAAGGATTGTTATGTTGTCGCTGCTATCATATGACACCAGAAGGATTCTTATGTTGCCGCTGCTATAATATACCATCAAAAGGATTCTTATGTTGCTGCTGCTATAATATGACATCAAAAGGATTCTTATGTTGCTGCTGCTATAATGTAACACCAGAAGGATTCTTATGTTGCTGCTGCTATAATGTAACACCAGAAGGATTCTTATGTTGCCGCTGCTATAATATGACATCAGAAGGATTCTTATGTTGCCGCTGCTATAATATGACACCAGAAGGATTCTTATGTTGCTGCTGCTATCATATGACACCAGAAGGATTCTTATGTTGCCGCTGCTATCACATGACACCAGAAGGATTCTTATGTTGTCGCTGCTATAATATGACACCAGAATGATTCTTATGTTGCCGCTGCTATCATATGACATCAGAAGGATGGTCACATGGTCACTTGTTTAATTTTGACAGCTCCATCAAGTTGAGAAATTGTTATACTGTAACGTGTTCAATCGTTTCACATGATTTGAAGGAGGTATTGTTGGTTGGGAATCGTGTTCATAGCATTTTATAAATTCTCTTACGAGTAATACACGGTATAGATGATGATTCTAAATTTGATTGTTCTGTGAATAAAAACGTTTGTTCAGTCCATCAAGGAGAAGGAATATCCGAGTTTATTTTTGATATCGAAGCATATTATATTTCATGATATCAAAACCTTTTCTATGACAGTTCAATGTTTGTCTTAGTTGGTCCCTGAATCATCGGAGGCGTAATTAAACTATTGACTGGCTAATTAATAGGCTGCCTGTATGTTGACGAGTCATTAACAGCTTGGCTGTTGTAAAAAAGAACACAAAACATGAAATTGCTTGACATGTGTATTTGCTTTCTTGAGTGTTTTAAATTATTCCCGGTGTTTGATAAACGACTGCACGTAATGTAAGACATCAGTCATGCATGAACACGCATTCCGTTCGGGAATGTTTCAGGGCAATAAAAAGGTTACAAGAGTTGAGATAATTTTAGCATTTATATAAACATGTAAACAACAGCAGAGATATTTAAAGCATTTTGACCTCAAAACTTTTTGTCTTAATTATTTGTATCAAAAAGAAATCACATCACTATACACATTGTCCAAAGAACAAGTCTTTGTTATAAAATAAAACTATCGAACTTGCATGACAGCAACAATGCCGATGAATCTTTTTAGCTACTTTTTTATTCTGATCTCATAACTTAATGCAGATATTCCAAATACAAATACGATCAAGACTTTTAAACATGGCTAAAATTAAAAAAACCCCAAACATTGCAAATACAGCAATAATTCTTTGGGTAGTGTTGTTTCTCTGTAAAAGACTATCGTTGCGATGCACCGCAGGTCAGTTGGACAAAACCCAAATAGCACATTTTCTGCGAAATGGACCGAAAAGTTATTCGTAACTGACACTTACGGCTCCGTAATAAGAGTCCCACCAAGATGCTTAATTAACTGTAACAACAGGTATAATAAATTTAGTTTCTCGTTCTACCACTACCACTAACTACAACTACGTCTACTACTTGAACACAATCATTCCATGCTAATAAGTTTAAAATTCGGTCAAGCTTATGGTTCTTTTAAAACAACAACAACATCACGACAGTTTCCCATGTGCTTTCAAAGAAAGAAATGCTCTCTCATTTTTAATGCAAATTTGGTCTTCGGCCAGTTGTTTTGGCAACGTCAAAATCTGCGCATAATTCCAAGGACTAATTGAATAATTAATGTCGATGGAGCTAATTTTCTTCCGAAAATTTGCATTTAAATGATGACTCGAGCAAAAACAGCTAAAGAGATAAAATTTTCGCCGCTACGAATCGACAGGCAAAACATTCTTTGTATAAATTTACAACAACAACAAAACAACAACAACAGAGCTGGACATACACATTTTGACTATAATCTTATTTATGGTTCAGCGCGATCAGAAAACGTCCTTGATAACCAAATTCTGTCTTATTTCTGATAACGAAGCAATCTGTCACCGCTTCCGTTTTTGTTAAAACTAAATCGTTACTTTAAAGTGAAGTGGTGGTAAACATGTTGTGTCAAATATTATTGGCCACACTCGCAATAGTTTGGAGTAATTGGGAATGCGGTGCATGTACATATATAACATGACCTGTGTTGGTTTAACGGCAGATATTTATTGATCTATTTATTTTTTTCTCTGCAGATTTCCTCCGAGCTCAACCAAAACATTTATGTAGCCTATAAAGGCTAGAATGGATAACTCCTCAATTCCGGAAGATCAGTAGGTAGCCCATCGACACCAGTAATGAGATGTCTAAATTGCCATCCACAGCCGAGACAACCATAATTACTAATAAACCGTACTTAGATGGCATACTTAGCTTTTAAGGTAATATAAAAAAACTGACTTGGTGTCAGGGTGCGATGGTGTCAGGTCTTCACGTATATCAGCAGGCCATTGCAGTAAGGGGAGCGCTTTATATATTTGAAGTTTCGGCAAGCACCATCTTCAAAAGACTGGCAAATTGTCTGTTGGATTATTAACCACCAAAAGAGACATGACATTTTAAAGCCTTGACACTTCTTTAACGGTTTGTTCGAAAGTCGACCTTGAAAATATTGAACATGCAAAACCACCATAAAACTTAGCAGTTTCTTATCTAACTGGGCATATATCTGATTTTAAGCCACGACAAACAAACAATTAAACTTTCCAAACGACGTAAATCTTTGGTAAAGCAACTTAGCTTTACCTCCTACAGATGTTCGATATTGTTTATTTTCATATATTAAGGTAATCTGACTGGAGGTGAAACCGATCTGTCTATAGAATGTGTTGTGTAATTAATTCAGTTTCGACTTCGTTGACACTGATAAGAATTATATACCTTTCGCACCTGCGACAAATGACATTTTATTGTGATTAAAACACCGATTGGTAAAAAATGCAGTCGTAGCAGGTGGTGATTGGAAGGAACGTTATAGAATAGAAGTAAGACGGCATGTTTGAAATGCCAACCGATAATTTAGTAAACTAATTGATTACCCATTGCCATTATGGATTAATAGCGCAGCGCAGTCAGCAGTTCAGCTACTGTAATCATATGCATATTGTTGCGGGAGCACAGTCGCAAATGACTTAACATACACTGAATGTATCCACATAAAACGTTTTATTGCACTAGAGTATTAATTAAGAAATCCAAAGTGTGTATCAATTTTCATTTTATTATTTGTTAATGTACATGTTTTCACACACTGTCATAGCTTTTACATTTATAAACCCCCATTCATATTCACTATAACCATGTCGTTCATGGCTTGAACATGATAGGCCGGGTTGAACTACTATCCTCTCTTTTGGTAGTCAAAATTATTCTCTAGACTATGTCATGATGGCAGCTTAAGCATTTACATGAATTCAAAAGTTGCGAAGGTTTTCAATGCAGTGCATGCGACTGTTCAAAAATAAACAACATATAAGAGAAGATCAGCATACGTTTCTTGCACAGACTTTTAATGAAGGAAAACACTTAAAAAGAGTATATATATTCAACCTAAAATGTTTTTCCTTCTAAACATTAATGCAAGAAGAATTGTGCAGAAAATCTAAATTGCACTGGTTCCTACCAGTTGTATTTACCCCACTTTAACTAACATTTAAGGCTTGGTTGTGATGTCGGATTGTATTACTTTGATCAAACAGACACAGACAATAACGCTGAACGATAGCTAAGTATCTTTTTTGGAATTAAAAAATTCTTAACATAACATAGCATCATGAAACTGACGATGAAGAAGGTAAGATATTGCAATACCATGCTACAATTAAAGATCAGCATACTACTTTGAAGTCGTTTATGATCTTTGGTGGTGCAAACTAATTAATCCAGGAATGAATTTCAAAGTGTTAGTATTGAGTAATAAAAATAAATGTGCAAGAATTTATGTTTGTTTGAGAGAACCGCTGGCGACATGACTTTTTATTTCTTAGATATGTAGTCAGAGAAACAATCCTTCAGAATTTCAATGTGTTCTTCATTTTCTTTTTCGATATTATAAATGCATATACACAATGTTTCGTCTTATATCATTATTAACAGTGCTTTGGCCTAAATATATCCACGTAAAAATGTTATGCTTGGCTAGATCTCGATACCTATTATTTATAAAAAAAGATTTAACCCCTGTCCTCGCTTTTAATTTTCTATTTTTTTCATGTCAGACATTCGAACATAACTGCAGCTACACCATTTCCAGTCTTAATGACTAAATTAATAAAGTTGATTAATGTTTCAAAATTTTATGTGCATAAACTTATATTATTTTTGATACCCCACGCAATCTTCCCTACCGCCTTTCTCAGAAATAAAGTGAGAACAACGGTTTGTTGTGCTACGTCATGCTCAATGTGTTAGAATTAGCCTTTGAATAATTAAGCATTGCTAAGCTGAAAAAGTTTTTAATTAACAACGATTTGTTCTGCCGTCCTGCTGTTTATGCTGTTTACTGTTATATCGACAAAGGAACTACAATCTAGGCTGCTGTAGATGGTTATTGGTAAGAAATAAGAAAAAAGTCCTTTCAAAATTTCCACAGATATTTAAATCTCATCTACCTCTAGACAATGGCAAACAGCGTTAATGTAAATGTGACAAAAACATAGAGACGAGACATAACACACAAAAAGAAAAAAAACACATCAATTAATGCCTTCGAACGGTGTATGATTATGTCAATGCAGCTGCTGATGTTACTGCTGATTTTGGTGATGCTGATTATATTGCAGCAATGATGGCGATGTCGATGGCGACGATGATGTTCATAATAGTTATGATAGTTATGGTGATGCATAATTTATCTTCCTGAATGTTTGTACCAAACAAAGAATGCACATACAACCCAGACATTTATTAAAATATTAATAAAAACCCCAAAAGAATTTGCTAAATTAATATTGTAGAAAATCAATCTTCCTTCAGTATATGATGAATCGAGCCAAAATAAGCAATGTTTTTGAATGTGTGGTTTCAATTATGTTTATGTAAACCGCACTAGCATGAAAACATTAGTTAATGCGGCATGCTGTTCAATTATAACCGAAGGAGGTTATTAAGAGGCTGTATAAGGAAAAGTGGTCTTAATTACAAAAGATTCAGAAGGCTAAATTGTTCTTTTATTTTTTTGTAGACACTAAACTCAGTCTAAATATGTAAGCATTACTGTTCGAACTAGTATATGTTTTGAATATATGAAGCGTTAAAGTAGTTCGCCGTGTGACGTACGAAAAAGTCACGAGTCTGTATCATTCTGCTGTTATGTTTTCACTATAAGAAATTCTAGTATTTAATTTTCTTAAACCACTCTATAGATAGTTTCAACACATTTGTTTGTTATATAATATTTTATGGTACAAAGTGAAATAAAAGAATTGGAAAGGATCATACATTTCATAAGATAAACGTAAGGTAATCAACATACCAACCATGGAATGAAATATACTTAAATGTAGGGTACTTGCATCAAAAAGCGGATACACTTACGAACAACAAACATGTTTTACAAAAATAAAATCATCACTTAAATCTTTAATTGTTCACATAAAGACATGAAATGTCCTGGTACTTTGATCTAACAAATAGACGACTTTCTGAAAAGAAATACGATCTTTCGGTAGGGGAAAATGGAGTGACACTTAGGATGAGTCAGTGCTTACGGGGATTTCCAGACATGATAATGGTCGTTCAGTAAACGCACAATTGTTTCTTCTCCATCTTTTATCTTTATTAAAACTCTTCCATCGGCACTGAATAATAAATACTGGTACCTTTTGGAAATGATGGTACCGTTGAAAGCATACATTACTAACGGAACCGATTCATTTGTAAAGACCACACAAGCCACAAAATTGTAGAATATTATTTCAAACATTTACATCAATGAGTAGCATACATATCCGCCATATTCGTTATTTATATCATCAGCACATATAAAGTGATCTCATAAGTCAGTGATCCTGTGGATTTCTTAGTTCATAAACTAATAACTATGCCACGTTAGTCAAATAGGAAAATATGGATGGAATAATGAGCGGGCAGTGGTGCTTCATTATTTAAATAGATGTAGGATTAATTGTAAGATGTTTGGTTTAGGAAACTGTTGGATACCACCTTTGAAATTTTGAAATCCTTCCTTTTGGGGATAACGAGTGGGTACACCAGGGACGGTGGGTTGGGAGGGGTTTGGGGATGTCCTAGCCGTGATCAGAGATGCTAGCCGTGATAGGGTGTCTAATGATTGGTTATATAGGAAAATGTAGCAGTTAATAAGAGCCTTTTCCTTGAATTTCACATGCTGCTAGAAACATCGAAACTTCTCAGCGACAAAGATAACTATAACTATAACTAACTATCATTTCGCATGGGATGATGGGAGTGGTCAAACTGAGCGAAAGCCATAGGTAGGAACAGGGGATCTGGCTTGCTCCCACAGGAAGAAGGTTGACATCAGACAATTAAACATTATTAATCAAGATAATAAACTATAAATCATTCTGACTGATAACTACAAGACAATTTCGAATACAGAAAAAGTAGCAAACAGCTTTTATTTCTTTTTTGTAAACGTGGCATAAGATATTGGGAAAAGCTGTGTTTTTTCATTCCGCGACACACCCAAGCCTATTTAAAATCATTGACAGACATATGCCCAAAACGCATATCATTTCCAGAAAGTAAACGAGATCTCTATCAATAAAATAGTTAAGGGTGAAATGTCAAAAAGTCGACCGGTGTTGATAAAATATCGGCAAAACTATTGAAACAGTGACAGGGCACTTATCCCATATTTTACAGTTCTAATAAATACCAAAACTGAATCTGGCGTTAACACTTACAGGCTCATAGAAGAACAAGTTATCCCTTTGTTTAAGAAAAATGACCCATCAGTCAAACCAAATTACCAAACAAGTTAGTATTCTACCAATACCTTCGAAATCTTTTAAAAAACTATCTTTTCTCAGCTGTCAGACAACCTTACTTAGACTGTTGGAAGACTGGAATTGTGCGCTGAACAAAAGCCACTATGATGCAGCTATACTTATGGATCTGTCGAAGGCTTTTGATTGTTTGCACGATGAAATTCTGTTATCTAAATTTTCTGTATATGGGCCGAAAGCTCAGTGAAACTTTTATCAAGCTATTTATGTCAAAGAAACCAACAAAAAAAATGAGTGCAACGGTCACTGGCTGAGCTAAGGTTACCAAAGGCAATTCACAATGTTCCACAAGGTTCCATTCTTTTGCCATCATTTTTTGATGTTTTCGTAAATGACAACTTCTATTTAATTAACAAATGTCCTCTGTATAACTATGCAGATGACAACACCTTATCGTTTCGCACCCCATACTTTTAAACTTGAACGTCTATATTACAGTCCAAAAGCAAAACACGAATTGACTGGTTCCGTTTTAATGGTATGCAGGCAAACCCCGATTAATTCCAGGATTTAGCTGTAGGGAAAATCCCCATAGTATGTCCGCATTTCTTTATTGGCGAATCCTCGATAGATTGCGATGATGTAGTAAAGTTGCTTGGTGTTGATATTGACTTCAAATTGTCGTTTGAAGCTTGTGTAAAAAAGCAGTCGTACAGCTGTATATCCAAAAATGTATAAGGTTAGCATCATTAGAACAGAATTGGGGTTTTTCATACATTTATACTCTAAAATATTAGTTTTTCTCCTTAGCATGGTGGTTTTATTCAGTATCAAAATATAAGGAAAAGATACAAAAAGTGCTTTAAGACTTGTGTACGAAGATTACAAAAGGTCGTATGAAGAATTGTTGGCAGAAGCAAAACTTCCAGCTCTTCATATTCACAGAGAGCGGTCAATGTCTATAAGAAACTTTGGAAATTCTAAACAGCTGGGCACCTCATTTGTTACAAGATATGGTAGTAAAGAAAGACGGTACAATAGCTTTAGATATTGTAATATTCTACATGTTTCAAGCGTTTAAACGACAACGTATGGAAAAAGAAATCCTTCAAATTTGCTGCACCAGTCTTGTGGAATTCACTTCCAGAAACTGCTAGACAGTGCACAATTTTAATACTTTTATATTTGAGCTTATGTTTCTTGTTGAAATCTTGCAAACTCGAAATAAATGTTATCCTATCCGATCCTTCCATATCATAACATATCCTGTCTAGAAGGCAAATAGTGTCATTTCTTGCATATCATATAAAGTATGTTTTACACATAAAGTTTAAGTTAATTTCAAAATATTTTAGGCGTAAATATTCGCTTACTCGTCTAATCTAATCTAACAATAATATAAGGCGTAAAATGGACAGTTATATGCATTAACATATATACTGTTCAATGCAGCTGCAGCTTATGTAAACATAGCACAATTAACATGCTTACTACCTCAATCGGTCCATATGTGAACGTTCCATCTATAATGATTGTTTTCGTCGTATCTATGATGAACTTACCTTGCTTTGGAAAACCAATATAGTCTCTCTTCAAATGACTGCAGCTTTTTGGCGCTATAGAGTACAATGAACTCATTTGAACATTCTTTTCAAGGATGAACCTGCTGTGGTGGTAGATAATACCATCATCCTTTCCGTTTAGGGCTTGCCATAATGGTTAACATGATTGTTGAGTTTAATTGTAATTTAATATAGGTAGAAAACCGCAAAACGGTAGTTAAACACGCATATCATATAAAATGATTTAGTTACAGCGATCAACCAAAATTTTCAAGAAGAATCTTTAATGAAAGCATTTCTAAAATTTAAGAGACAGAACAAAAATCCGACCCACTCTGAAAATGGAACTCGGCTCTCCCGCGTGAGGGCCAATGCCATTTACCTCTGAGCTTCTTTCTCGTGTGTGTAGTTGTAAGTTAACCACGTGTGCATCAAAGTTTGAAGTTTAGTTATTTGACCAGTTCCGTTGCACATTATTTGAACATTAGCATATATTTATATCTCTTTTCCAGTCTAATATAAAATTATGTAGTTTTGCACAAACAGACCTGAATAAATAAACGGTTTAGTTCGATAAACCAGATTTTACAAATGATCAGCATATTCAGGCAAAGCGTATTTTTAAAGATATGTATTAAAGAAAAGTTTGAAAGAATTAAGTAGTTTAATTATAGTTTAATCACCAATATATTTATGTTTTACATGCCATCATAGTTGCGAATTATGAAGATGATTGTGAAAACGGGCCATCAATTTCGTGGACTGATATCTTATAAGGATTCATAGGTGATTAACACAATATTGGCATATATTCTGAGGATTCAAGCACACGCATTCTTACTTATTTACATTAGTACCGCTGTTGACATCAAATAGAAAGCGGACTCAAATTGTATTTGTAACAAATAGCTTTCTGTGTTCCACACAAAAATGCCGCTAAAACAACAAATTGGCAACGAAAACCATACCTGTTTGAGCAACGGAGCAGCATTTTTATATACCTATTACACAATAGTAATAACACAATAGTTCATGCGTTCGACAGCCTACACAAGCAATACAAATACAAATTTAAAGAAAGCATGTCTATGTTCTAAGATTTTTTTTTAAAATGGACAATGTATTCCCCTAGAATGTAACTTTTTTTTTATTTTGGTAGCTATGTCATTTGTCGATTTTTACAAGGTAATTTATTTTTTTAAAGGGAGTTGTTTTAGTTAGCTGCCATGGGAAGTCTCATGCCTTATCAACGTAAGCTCACTTATAAGGACCATTTTCTTTCAAAAGATTTTGTATTTCTCTCTCTTTCTTTCTTTCTCTCCCTCTCCCACCCTTTTCTTTCTGTCTGCTTGTTTGTCTCTGTCTGTTTGTCTCTCTGTCGGTCCGTCTCTGACTGTCTGTCTGCATCTGTCTCTCTCTCTCTCCATTTAACACGTATTTGATACGCCAGAGCAAAATATATTATTATCATAAACTAAAAATATGATCATACTTGTTTACAAAACACATTTCAGGCCGTGGATATTACGCATTATAATATTAGGACATGTAAATTAAGTTTTTGCTCGAAATACACGCACGTCAATTTGTGCATTGTTAAAATGATACTGTTTACATTGTGCCTTAAAAGAAAACTGATCTATTGCTTTATTCAACGGATGTTTTCGTGTCAATAAAGGTCATTTATTGAAGTTTAATAACAATATAAATATATATAAGGATTAAAACATGCACTTTGTCACTATCTGCTGTACAATTTAAATACCTAAATTAATTACGCATCTAGTGTGTCTTTAGAAAATATTAACCATTTTTATTATACCTACTTCTAGCCTTTTGAGAGGAGATTAAGTATTTTTCTTTAATATCAAGTTTCGATCTTCCTGCACTGACATCAAAGGAGCTTAAGACTGCGTTTGTATGGCAGTTTCGTGTAAAATCCAAGACCGAGACATACCAGTGCCTTTAATTACTAAAGGTCCTAGGTAAACGTTTAAAAGATTTTAATCGTTTTATTGCCTTATGTTATTAGATGGACAATGTGTTAAATCATACCAGGTGTTCACTGCATGTTATATCGTTGAAAAGCACCGCTTACGGAAGAACAATTGTTGGTGGAGTGCTAAACGGGAATAAAAACACAAACAATGATCTATGTTGCAGGCCGTTATCGCATTGCACAGAGATAAGTTAAACGCAATAAAGAGGCGGTCTGTATGTTTACGTGACACGGACTACGCCAGTGGCAATGCCTGCTTTACTTGACTGCGTTTAAAAAGGAACACATACATGTAATTGCTTTACAAGTGTTTTTTTCGCTTTCGCGTGTTTTAAATTATCCCCGGTGGTTGATAAACTACTGTTCGTAGAGCAAGAATACCGGTCACTCATGGACTCGCATTCAGTTTGGGAAGGTTTGAGGCAAGTTAGATCCGAAAGAGTTAGTTAAAGAAAACATTAAACAAATTTTGCTTTGTAGGTTCAATGGCTATGCCTTCATAATTTGTACCATGGAAAATCACTTTTGATTTTATACAGATACCATTAGATACAGTTTTCAATTGTTGTTACTATAAATTTACCTTTGTTACTATTCTGAAATATTGCACACAATATTGACACAAAATGGCTATTATCAAGTCCTTTAATAATTGTTTGTACAGAAAATGCCAAAATAAATATATTGGAAGAACTACATAAGAAAGTTGAAAAAGTCTAATATATGATAAATTTCGCTCCAACTGAGACTGAAAAGCTATTCGTCAATAGCTTTTCCAGTTCTTTTAGTATTTTGTTTCATTTTATTAAGAACACCTGCTGACAAACATACACATGTCTCTTGATCCCTAACCTAGACCGAGAAATGTTGATATTACCGTAACAACCTGGCCATAAACAGTAAAGCCTTACTACTGTCATTTGAAGAACAACCAACTCCCCGAAGTTCATTTTAAAGATTTCCTTATATTGAATAACTTCAACTTCAATCTACAATCACAATAAATGTTAACAATTGAGTTTCTCGTTGTAATCATCCGCTACGATAAACACGTCTAACCATCAATATAAATAACTTAACAATTTGGTTAGGGGATTATATTTTAAGAAGCAATTAATAGTAACAAGGGTCTCACGGGAGTTCAACGAAAGATACACACTCTCATTTTCAATTTACGTTTGGTTGTTATCAAAAATTAAAGCATTGTCACAATCTGATTTTCAAGGTCAAAATTAATGTTCCAGTGCGATTGGGTCAACCTCCTCTATAGAAGGTGCAAATCGATCGATGGTTAGAGTATAAAATATTTAAGAGGTAAGAAATACTGTGATAAGAAATGTCATGCAGGAAATACTTGGCACGAATTTTGAAAACAACCCCACACATTATGACCTTGGTCAGCTGATAAAATCGAACGTAGATAACGCCATTTAACACGTAGCGAAAAATAAAAGAATAAAAGACCGTATGAATCACGTTCAAATTATTTTCATATTCATCGGGCTTCCTTGTTTACATCCCGCTAACAATATGTTACACGGTATCAATTAAAGCGATATACTTCTACATTCACGGTGCCAAGAACGCCACCTTACAGGTTCTTAATCCGTACACTGGACCGGCAGTATCATAACAAACTGGCCGCAAACAGCGGAGTTTTACCACTACCATTTGCTTTTAATATTGGCGTACGGAAACAAGATCCAACAATATATGCTTAACTTTATTTACCACAAACAGTATTTACAAGGGTGAAAAATAAAAACAAGCGAGAAATGTGAACCCAACTGTAAAAAAAACTTTCCGTCACATTTACAGACAGTGCGCAGTAACTGTAGGGTTTGCTCTATTTGTTTAATGAATCATCACATATTTGTCCTATTGTTTATGTAACCGGTGCTCTAAATGCAGGACTTAACATATACTGCCAAACTCCAGATTGTAGATTCTATTTTATTTCATGATATGAAATAAAGCCTGGGATGAACATGAAAATAATTTCTTAGCCAAAAGTGACATAACTATTATCAAATTTCATCACTTATTTCATCCATTCCAGTAATACTCACAAAAATCAATCACAAAACATTTTCAATTAGGTATGCCAAATAACAAACAAAATACCTTTACACAAATAAAAATATTCCTAACATAAAGTTAAACTCACCAGGCTTCAATGGAGTTTCCAGCTTTTTGAAGTATAGTAATTAAGAGTTAACCTAATGCCACAAGCTGGTTTGCTGGTTAGTGTAGGAGAGATACCTACCCTGTCCCTAATCAGCCCCTTATATAGTAAGTATAGAGTGTAAGAGGTCACACTTACAAGTTAAAAATAGATTAGCTGTAGAAGCTGTTCTCTCACGAGACAGCTATTACACTATAGACACGACAGACATCAATACGTGACAGACATGCAAACACAGGGCAGACACAACAACTGTCAACAGACGATGTAATAATGTAATGATATATTTTGTTTTATATTAAAGTAAGATCTGGAAATATGAACACTGGGTATCATTTACATTTGGCTTGCATGTAAGTACCTTTGACCCGTTCCTTTTCAGATGATGTTATATGTTCCAATGCACATAGGACTTTGTCGTCTTCCCTTATTTAGGATTACAACAATGTTACATGTGTAGAGTGGCGGTTGTAAAAAATCTCCCCGTGCATGTTATGTATGTTGTCATTTAATATATCATATAAGGATTGTTACATGCTTTTCTCGGTTACAGACATTGGGCTTTGGTTATTCAATTCTATCTATACATAGACAGGATGCTACAACCATTTACACTTCTTCTCTGGGTACTTTTGTCATGATTTATACATATAATTTAATAAATTATCAACAATTTTTGTGTAGTTCTTCTAATGGAAATGATACTTCTCTCTCTTCTACGTACCAACGTGGACATTATTTTTCAGTTACGTAACTTATTTAAGACAACGCCAGTGCTTGGACATTTTTATTCAAATAGATCGGTTTACTTTTTATAGCTTGCATTTGAGATATCTCTCAGAAAGTTCGAGGTCAGAGCAATGTAAAACTGATTTAAGCACCCCAGTCGGCCTCTTTTGCCGACTGACAGTACCAAGGCAGTAACTGTTGGGTTTGCCCTTTTTGAGTAATGTCTCACAACAGATTTCTTCTTACCTTTACGTTTGATTAGCATTTGACTACGTTTGTCGTGTGCCTTTTCAAATTTTGGTATATGCTACAATGCTCAATGCCATATTTCCTTATTCAACTCATTACGGGTATGTTCTATAAGTACGTGCAGTGGATTCTAGCAATATGTATATTGGAAAAAAATGTTAGAAGGTCATGCATTGTCAAGCGGTGAGCCTTTGGTTCTATCTACTTATAAATTTGTGTTTTCCTCCACAAATGCATTTGATCCCACTTCATTAATTAATGACAGCAAGATATGAAAATAACCGGAACTTGCAAGAAGTGTAATTAACACAGAATATGGATGTCGCCATTATGAACATAATTGTGTCCGTTGCTCACTGCGATGCATCAATAAAAGGCAAAACTATGAGTCTAAGACATCCGGATTCTTTCCTGCTTCTGTTAACAGAAGTTTGTCCCCCGCTTTATGGAATATTTGCTAATATTGCAGTTACTTTTAATTTGTGTAAAGTAGTTTTAGTTACCTCTTAACGTGTTTATGGTATTGGTAATTCTGTGCATTTTATTAAGGGAATCGCATGTGATAATGAAATAACTCATATTATTGATTCACTATTTTTTACTCAGCCAGATTAATCGGGGATTAATCCGTTCCGAAAAAATGTATGTTTTACCATTTATAGAAAGGTAGTACGAATAGCATCTGCCCAGGTATAGAAAAAATGAACCATTACAAGCATCGAAAGATCTTAACCTTTAAACCGCACCAGATTGTTTTCTTAGCTTATAAATGCAATTCTCCCAGTGGTTGCCAGGTGTCAGGGTGTGATGTTATTTCAGGTCTTCACGCAGACTAGCAAGGTATCACAGATATAGCAACAATATATACTTAAAATAGCGGCAAACATTATCACCAAATGACTGGCAAATTGTTCATACAAAACCTTCAAATCTCTCACATTCCTTGTATTGTTCTTTTTTTAAAACAACCTTAAAACAACATAGTAAAACTCAGTTTCTTATCACAAAATGCATCTTATTTTCAGCCAGTACAAACAAACAATCTTACTATCAAGTCAACGGGAGTATTTGATTCAGGGAGTTATCTATTCAACGTGGAAAAATCTGTTAAAATGTTTAAAATCTTTGTTTCATTATCAAGTGCGCTGCCAGGTATTTAAACAGATCTTTCGATAGCAATCTGTTAAATCTGTTTTAAAAATTCAGTTTCAATGTTATTGACACTGACAACAATGCTAAAACTTTCGCACCTGCGACAAAAGCATTTGAAAATGATACGTGCAAACTCCTTAAATTGTTTATTGTGATTCATATACCGATTAAAATAAGATTGCTACCGAAGCAGGAGATTAGCAGGTACGTCACAATTTAATACAACGGCATAAAGACGATGTTTTTAAGACTCCAAGAGAAAATGCTATGAACTTACTTTGTTTACTGTTTGCTATGTCGCATTAATACACGTTAAGGGTGCCACGAGACGTCCAGCTACCGTTTGATAAATCACCGATCAGCAGAGAAAAGTTAAAGTTTGCGTAAAGGGGGTAATTTCGCAAAAAATAATTTTGGAATTGCTACAATAATTTTTGTTGCAGTTAAGCATCGACGAATAATCAAGCATCTATAAATGTACCTTTACCTAACAAAGAGCGTTAACGGTTATATTGCACGATATTGCACGAACTATTTAACATAAATGCCCCATGTATCGAGAAATTCTCTTTTAATTAAACCTGTTGGTCGGAGAATACTTTTTGTAAAGTACAGCTACAAAGTCGTATATATCCTTTTACCATACTACCAGGTGATGTAGCAATTAAAAGTTTTAGGTTTACTCAATGTGGTGGATTAACGATTATACCAGCGAGAATTTCGGCACATAAGTAATATATACTTGTCCTATTCATCGTAATAGACAAATGTTTCTTGCATTTCGAAGGAAGACAGACAGTTATACAAAAAGAAAAATACAGTGCTTTTAAAAGCTATTTATTAATACACTTATTTAGTGAAGAAGTCAAATGGCATTCCTCCAATCCTGGAACAATTGAGCAGAACGTTAATATTGCACCGGTTACAACCAAATGCATTAACAAACATTTTTGTCGATCATATCGACTTTCCTGTGGTAGCGTTGTGTGTTTCAGTTAGATTTTTTATCCCACCGCTATGCACAAACTTTTGATTGAGAGACGAACTTTTTCTTTGCCATTTGTTTATTTTTGTTAATGATTTTCTTAATATTACATTAAGCCAAATGGTGGTTTTGGGCCAAAAACATGGATACTATTTAAGGCACAGCTGGCACTGTTGAAGGTGTTTATGATCTCTTTATAATGAAACAAGATTAAGCAACGTTCTAAGAATGAACTTCTAAGAACTAATTATGAAGCAATGTATAATGATTGTGCAACAATATGTTTGGGTAAGTGAACCTGCGGCGAAATGGATAATTATTTATTAAGTAGGTAGCCACAAGAAACATTTAATTATCCTCTGAGTATCGGTTCAGAATTCAAAAGAGCACTTTGTATATTGATAGATATTGTGCATAAGCACAGTATTATATAACAATTTACTTTTTTTCGTCAAACGAAGTTAAGAAGCATTGTATCACTAGACCATGTTTACCGCCACGGATAAGCACGTTTAACCCACTGTCGTCCCATTTTTTTGTCTCCAGGTCTAGACGTGATAGCAGCTGGAAAGTGTTCAAGCTGAAAGTTATCTACATTGAGAAACGTGATATTTTCAATAAGTGCATGAGTCAAAAAGTAAAGCACAAAACCCGCCTACGACTTCTGTGGTATACTTCAAAAATGAAGCGTAAAGTCTTAGTCGTCACGTTTATGATGTAATTGATTGAAGAAATAATGTGCAGCTGAGGTCAAACTAATTTATTAATTAAGAAAACTAGATTCTCTCACGCGTTAAATTGGCCCGGATGCTGTTGACAAAATGACACTCAGAACCCGGTTTCTCATATTGTCGTATCTAGGTTACTGTTTGCTTTTTGTCCTCTTTACAACCTACATACCCAAGTGTTAAAGAAGCCGACACCCATCCACAGCATTTGACTTAATTAACATAGACGTGCATCATGCACACAATACAATTATACAACCGACGTGCATTATGAGAGGCCATGAATCATACCTTTACATATATATTCCAAAGAAATAATTAGCATATTCTGGAAAAGTTTTATTGTTCTTTGAAAAACATAAGATATCAAATTTGAAACCTAATTAGTGACTAAAAGATTGTGGCCTTTTTATTTTCTATATCATGTTTTCTAGTTTTGAGATGTGTAACATGGCGTACTGCTTTTATTCTTCATAACAACAACGTTTACACGTAATTCCTGGTAAGAACACGATAACCATCACTGACGGGCACGTCTGGAGCACGTCCGGAGCTTTCCTGTTGTGAATTTTAAGCTCCAAAATTTAGACTGGAACATTAAAGTAGCTTCTTGAACATGCTCATTAGGAAGGTTTAGACTCTTTGAAGGTTTAGTCAGTTTAGAGTTAAGTGAGTTTTGTCATAAAGTACATACTTCTAGCAGTGAAAGCGACATTCTAATTCCACTTAAGATTCCAACGTCAAACCACAGAAATAAAGTGAAGTGAGATACTTTCCGCCGTGGCTGTAAAGTGTTTTTTTTATGTATGAGGCCATAATTCCTTCACATGTGCTGCTATTTTTATTCTGCAGTCATTGTGAATAAAGGCAATATTAAGATCTAAGAGTTGTTTTTGATGATAATATTATTACTGCTGATAATGATAATGCTGATGATAATGATGGCCAAGTATGATATTGGTTAATGATAACGACAACAACAACAACGATAATAATAATAACTATAGCAGCAACAACAACAACAACAACAACAACAACAACAACAACAATAATAATAATAATAATAATAATAATGATAATAATAATAATGATAATAATAATAATAATAATAATAATATAAATTATTGGCTGATTATAATGATATTGTTGAAGATAAAAATGAGATCTTCTAGGTAACATGCAGCGCATCGGTAGTTTGTGGTTTCGTCCTCCAACATGCTGAAGGTCGTTCAAATGACAATATTTCTGTCTATATTAACAAATAAATAGACTAGTCAAACATATTTTACAAAAAACAAACAACACACACGTTATTTTTAAACGTCAAATAAATAGAACTAGTAAAGCAAATTTTTGCACATGTCTCTTCAGGCTCATCGATATGTGTTTACAAAACATTGGGTACTAACTTTGACAACAAAGAAATTGGATGAAATACTTTGCATTCATCATATTTCTGTCTTTTGAAGGTTAATTACGCATCTGACGTAAGAAAATGTGTTCATAACGACCATAATAATCTAAGCTATTCATCACATTTCTGCATCTACATGACAGTTTAAACAAGCTAATTTTAACAAGTTAGTTTTCATCGGCAATAAAATGCGCCAACGACCTTGAATAAAGTCTAAATCCATAAATTCGTCTGCTAAATAGCACCATCCTTTCAATACAGCGGTTTGGCAATGTCACAATATGCACATATGTTCAAGGACAAGATAAATGTTCAAGTGCGATTGGGTTAATCTCCTCTTTTGAAGGTGCAAATCAATCGATGGTTCGAGTATAAAAAAGTTTTAGAGGTTACGCTGATATAAATGTCAGGCAGTAAATACTTGGCATTATTTATGTAAACCGCAGCAATAATCCTTGCCAATTAATTATAGCTGATAATGCCATTAAAATCACACGGAGAATCTCTTAAATCAATTAGCGTTTAATGTTTCACGTTTAAGTTATGAACTGTTCTTCTATTGTATTCGTTTAAATTCCTTCCATATTCGTAAATATTTCGTAGTGGTATGCAATTTAAGCGATATACTGACGCCGCCTTCACTCGGCACGCACGCACGCACGCACGCACACACGCACACACACATATATATGATCTTTTAATGCTCTTTTAGAATAGATGTAAATTGCCTAGTAGCATACGAACTGGAACATTTATAGTTTTGATTGATCAAGAATGATGTTCAGAAGGTTTCAGAGAAAAGATATAGACGAAATGTTTAAGACGCTTATTTTTTAAAAAAAAAGCGTGTACAATGTACATGTATGTAAAATATTTATATATATCTACACTGTACCATGAAGTACATACCTAGATTCTGGATAATATTGAAAAAGGAGATGTCAAGCGATAATCTTGTGAACCGATTTTTAAAAACTTTTTGATATTTTTCATTTATTCCCTTACCGTAGCTTTACTGGCATTTTAGCTTCTGTCTTCAGAGTAACAAGGTAACCCCTATCAGCTGTAACTTGTTATATTATGAAGAAAGTTAGAAATCTCCAGACTGATACCGTCATTTTGCAATTGCTACTCTATTACGATTCTGTTGTAGATAACTAAACAATCTACTAAAACTTATATTGGAATGTAAACGGTTACTGCGCATATACCCTTAACCTTGACCAAATGCACAACGAGAAAATCTCATTTTATTAAAATCTGTCTAAAAACAAAAATGTAATTTCAGTCAATGTACAATGTTGATTCGACATAATATATTTTCTTTAAAACAATTTACGTTTTGTAATCATTTTCCTCAGGTCAAACATTGCATCATGGTACCATACATTTTTGAAATACCTGTTGATAGCACACAAGGATTTTCTAAGAGTTAACCTGACAGTACTAGTTGCAAATAGTTCCCCACTCCCAAATGACATAAAATTATGAATTCGTTTGTGGTGGCAAATGGATCATTACACTTTATATATATTAACATTAAACACTCCTTTGAGTATATATTCAGAACTTCAAAGTATACATCTAATTCCATTAGTTTATATTTTAAGCATCAATTTACATCCCACCTTCGTCGCTAAAACTACGTTAATTCATGACTAACACTTGATAGCCAGTACTGAAGTAAGGTTGAATTACCGGCTTCTCTGTTTGAAATCTTCACGTTTGACTGTAATATGATAACAGATAAAACAAGGCTACAGTTGGTTGTCTGCGCGTTCGAGATTTGAAAGTCCCGAGGATTTGCAGAATTACACAACAATTGTTTAAATGACTCATCACAAATTTGTTTTTACTTTTCGCTTGGCTTGCATGAGAAATACCTTTGTTCTGTGCCTTTTCGGAGTTTGGTATATGTTGCAATGCTCATAGAACTTTGTCATATATTCTTATTCTGATGTTTATGTTATCCGTCTTACCTTAGCAAATAGAATTCAAGCGTCATGAAAAAAGTATAGTGAATGAAATCAATTGCTCTTTGTCGTCACGCGTACTTTGTTTAAAAAGAAATAAACATCGTGTGGTTAAGATAAAAAGTGTATTGCCTAATAAGAAATTATATTTCTTTCGTTTGGGCTGATTTTTTGCATTCATTGTGGACGAAGGCGATGTAACTACCGATATTGTTAATTAAGATAAGAAAACAAAGCACAACAAATTAGGTCAGAATGCCTTCCACAAGACCTGCATTGCGTCAGTGGTTCTATCCAGATGCATGTCCGAGGCCTTCTTTCATTAATATTCTTCATTTCTTGAATGATTTTGTTACGTAAATACTCACACGGAAAATACTACATATTTAACTCTTTTCAATCTACATACGTCAAATGGGATTGCATCAATGCCAAAAGAATTGTGCAGAACATTACAATTGCACTGGTTCTTCCTACATGCATTAGCAATTGTGTGAACGTACAATGAAAACACTTCCCTTTGACATCAGTGTTTGTTATACTTACATATTTCATTCCGCAAAAATGGAAACAATTGCTGCTGAAGAGTCAAGAATTTTATTCGATACTAGTTTATATGTTATTAAAGCTGTCCTCAATATTACAGTAAGAAAACGACGATGATACCAGTGGGTTTGTGCAATAGCAATGATACAATGGAAGTCAGAGCATGCCGCTTTGAAGGTGTTTAATATCTTTAATGGTGCAATATGATTTTAGAATTTTCTAAAAATAAACATGAAAGAGTTACAGAAAAATGAATAATCATTTTGCAAGGGTATGTTTGCTTGAGGAAAATATGAGGCGATATGACTGATTTGGGCTTGGATATGTAGCCACATGAAACACCTAACCATCATTTAAGTATCGTTTCAGAATTCCAAAGTGTATATTATTGTCTTTTTGACATAACGAAAGGTTCGAGTTGCGGTGGGTGCGAGAGTCTTAATGTGGGAAAGGTTTGCAAATGATATGAGGTGCGCCAACAAACTAACAATAAACAAACAACCACAAACACTTTAGTCTTAATTTACTGCGTTTGTCTTTTTCGTTCTTCATTATCGTGCTTTTGATAGATTATGATATCCACCACGTTCTGCCACTGTCCTCTCTTCTGATTGAAAGAATTCCTCGGTCTGGACAAAAAAGATATAAGCTAAAACATGTTTAAGCTTAAATTATTAAAAGTGTAAAATTGTTTTTGATCAAGTGAAGAAGGCATGGCCAGCTGAGTACGGAGTAATTTTGTAAATTAAGAGATTACGATTCTTAATGTGTGCTACTATTTAGAGTGTTTTTATAATTCCGTCATTGCAGGCAAAGGCAGAATGTTGTTGTAAAGAGGACAGGGGTGATTGCAATGATAAACACAGCTTATAAAAGTTGTACATCTTTTTATAAAACCAGATCTGTATGCATGGTTATTTTTTTTACAACTATCTTTAGCTGGACGACATCATATCGTCAAAAATAGTGGAAGTATTTACAAAACAACAAGTTGTGGACAGAAAAAGAACAATCGACAATCTTTTAATGTAAAGTATGTTTATGAGCATAACTAAAATAGTAATCCTACTTTAGATTCCAGCAGGATTTAGTGGCAGTAGGATGTTTTTGTCTTGATGTTTAGATTGTACTTAATTAAAATAAAAGAAGCAAGATAGACATAAATGAGCGTTGTTAATAAAGAGATGGTGATTCTAGCTGCTAGTTTTATTCTGCAGCCATTATGGATAAAGGCAATGCAGATTGTGATGATAATAATAATAATGGTGATGGTGATAATAGAGATGGCAGAAAATATAACGATCTTATAGTTGTTGTTGCTGCTGTTGTAGTTAAAGATGATGTCGTCTGGCTGGCCCACGTCTGTGGTTTATTGTGTCTTCATTCATCTGCATAACACCGGCAGTAGACGCAGTGACAATAATTGTATAGCTGCGAAGTTTATATTAAGCAAACAAAAACACCATTTACATATTTTACACGCGCCTACAACCCAAACATTAATTAAAACTCGTCAGAATATTTTAAAGAAATGGAATACTTGAAAAAAAAAACGTGGACAACGAGGAATTTGTTTGAAATAATAATTGCCTTAGTTATAATGATTTATTTCATAGATAAAATGACAAATAACAAATGATGCAATACGTTTACATTAACTATCCTGAAGCTATAAGAAAATGTGTTCATGAGGTTAGAATGTAACCTATTTAGACATAAATCAGACTTCAAACCAATGTGAGTTTGTACAAATATGGCTTTTGTTTACTGGTTAGGCAATAACATAATATTTTATAATGTCCAAAATCATCATCGTCTTCACAACATGGAAAAGACAAATACAGCTCTTAGAAAATATATATGATATTTTTTCTAAATCCCCGAAGTGAAGAGCAAAGTTTGTTTTCAAGGTCTTATAATTTTAATTTTAACCAATTAATATAAATTGCAAAAGGTGTTTCCTTATGGACTACGTAATTTTGATCGAGTACGACTAGACGAAAGCTAACGAAAGCTAACTATCCACGAGCATACACTCACATGTTAAGTTACATATAAAGGTGACAAACACCGAGGCGAGATATTATACAAATGAAGAAACCTCAATATTTGCTGTTTTATAACGGTTAGTTATGTTACGATTGTGTTGACATGCATAAAAATGGATAGGAATAAATTAATAAGAAAAATTACACTATCGATTTCATATTATGAAGGCCTATGTATTAAAATAGAACATTAAATATTTAAACTGGACTACTATGTGAACGGACAAGTGGTAAAGTAAGATCTCAGTTGGTTCTGCAATATGTGCTAAAATCATTATATGTACACGTAACTAATATCATTTGTGCCTATTTTTATATCGATTTTGAGCAATGTTTAAACACACCAAAGCTAAACAATAGTGATTATTTGCGCATAGGGATGCCATAAAAAAGTATGTAAATTTCAAGCAACTCCGACCCGCATGTAAATAAAATTGCCAACGAAAATCAACAGTCTCAGGCACAACAAAAATGTTCATTAGTAATTGATTGGCCATGTTGACCTCCATGACATAAGCTGACATAGTTTAGTCTATGGATCTGTTTTAACGTGGACGACAATAACATGCATTAAACAACTCAGATTTACAAAGGATGTTGTAGTAGTTTTAATAGGCTCCAGTATGATGAAATATTCACTTAGGGTGTTGATGTTGGTTATCTAGTCTTATGAAAGCTACGGCTGGCAAATATAGTCACTTCAGAATTCAAGTTGATAGATTTTCTTTTCTTTAAATATCTCAGAACCTACTGACGTTGTACTCCTCACGTTATTTAAGCGTTTCCTTTAAATGCTCACACCTGTAAGGGAATTTTCTCGAAATCTTACGATTGGAAGTGCATATTCTGCAAAAGCCAAAAGGTTTTGTCAAAATGCATTTCATTTAAAAGTTCATTATTACCACCAAAAACTCAAGTTGGCAACGAATTAACTTCAGTAGCTCAGGATGGCAATATATTTAATTTTAAAGCCCGGACTTACATTGTATTTCCTTTGCAAATGATTACTGTGTAGGTTCATTTGTCAATCCATTTTCTTAAAAGGTTATGGTTGACATTGTCTGGCTGCGGATATGGCTGTATATGTACTTATGTCTCATACAAATATGGTCATTTGTCGGGTCAGTATCAGGATAACGTAAATGTGTTAGGTATCAGAGCTGTTTACAGCTTGCCATCGCAGTACTGAGAACACATTGCCACATTGAAATGTTAATGTTGATGAAAAGTCTATCTTTGAACAAACGAACATTTATTTTACGAGATGATATCCTATAACAAAACCAGGTAGTATTACTAAAACGCTCTGCTAAATAAGCTCTTACTAAATATTTATAACACGTTGGTCAAGATAGCTGCAATGACTGCTGGGAAAATTGATCACAAAACATGCATTTTGCTCAAGAAGTGTTTAGTTCTAATATTTATAGTAGTCTGCTTGACAAACAACAGCAAGCAGTGACTAAAATGGGTCATTAGCGTGCGATCAGCCTTTTGGAGATGTATCAATGGCAGCAACGAGTCGCTTGAATTTGGTTCATTTCTGCAATTATTTGTTTATGTAACCAATGCTAATAAAAAATTAACAAGAATATTATGTATGAAAATAAAAGCAGTTTGCATTGTAGAAATTTGCCGATAGTGCCTTAAACTGCCATTCTATTAGTTTAAAGCAACGTGTAATTAAGAATACCATTACCTATGTTGAAAATTTAACTTCAATTTCTGTTGTACGAGCAATCTGAAAAAGTTGAGAATGATGTAAAATGTAAAATCTCAACAAAAACTTTTTTTTAAAATGATACTGGGTCATTCACGTTTACCATAAGTGGCGATTTCTTTAAAATATTGCGGTTACCTCCTTGTTGGTAAACAATCAAAACCTTTTCCTTTCATTTTTTCTTCATTCTTTTTCTTCCCAAACCCCTTAAAAATAGAATTGAATTGTGTCCCTTTATATAATTAAGAAGTCCTTACATTTAGGTTTCTTTGGTTAAAATAACGACTGTTACACGTTGCAATTATGAACACGTCTTAAGCATCTCTTGATAAGAATCAATGTGGCATTGAAAGCGCTATTTCAAAAGTGCACGGCAGTAAACATTACATATTCAGTTGAGAGGTATGTTCCCAAGACTGATTTATCAACTGCGTAATAGTACAGTCCCAACACATGTTTGCCACATGTAAGCTTTTATTCAAACTATATAGCAATGCCTAATTCCGCATATATTTTCAAGGACCTTGTAGTAAAAGTGCTAGTCACTCTCGCTGAAAGGGGTTGAAAATCAGTTAACATAAATTAACAAATAAAAGCTAGGGAGGTAAGAACAAAAAACTAAAAGGAATTTTTATTGGATAATGAAAGGCACATGGTTTGAAAACACATCAAAAACCTTAGGTATTTTTGAATGGATAAACGACACTTAAAACACATGGCGAAAACTTTTTAAGTACGTAAGATTAAGTGTATCGAGTTTAAAATGTTTTAGTTCTCTTACTTAATTTTCTGGATTTTTTGTTAACCGTTCCCCCAACAATATTTTAACATACAAATGGGGGTTCCTTAAAGCGATAGAAGATGCATACACCGCGATATAGGACTACACGTCTCGTTAATTAGGTAACGAATACGTCTGTATATCTTTCCGTCACATTCAAAGACAGTCAGGAGTCGAGCTGTTCATAGCTTTGAGTCAATACCTTTATAATTTCACGAGGATTTGAATACTATAAGGATAGGATGCATGGATGATATTAAGTCAACATACCCTCGGTGTTTCTAACCAGATATTAGTTTAAGGTTCTTCCTCTACGAATGCAGCATTTTTTATTTCGTTTACTTACATCAACTACTGAACAAGTATGCAACAAAAGGATTACTATTACTGATACTGTTACTAATTACTTACAACAACAACAACAACGACAACAACAACAACAACAACAATAATAATAATAATAATATTAATAAACTGCCAATAAGTGCTGGACGTAACCATTACGATGACAATTTTGTCGGTGTTTCAGTGCGATATATAAATAAGAAGAAAACAAAAGCAAAACAAGTTATCTTACACATCTAGTAACAGTCTCATTTCCTCTTAATGAAGTATTCTGTCCTCTGCTTCCTGGAATAGTTGCCAAAACTGCACTGGTACTTTTTGGCGTGCTGGTTATTAACAGGTTTTATTGAATGGTATTGGTCACACTCACCACTGAGACAGAAATGGGATTGCGGTGCGTGTACACATAGGACGTGTCATTTCTATATTAAGCGACATATATCTATTGATCTAAGTGTCAGCTAGTTTCCTCTGATGAGATAAACTTCAATATTTTTTTATATATAATTCGCTGATCTTGGGAGTGCAGTGGGTAGAACGTGAACACGCTATCACAGTTAAGGCTGCACGATGCATGTTTAAAGTATCGTAGTTTGGTTTTGGGACCATAACCCACCAAAGCAGTCATGAAATTGTAAACCGAAACATTTATTAAGCCGCTGTCTTTAGAATTTAACCGTGAAACAACCGAACGTGCCAAATACCTTGAAAAACGATAACTCGACATACATAATTTGTAATCATTTCAAAAATTCGTTAATATGTACTATCAATACGACATAAATTTTCGATCACCAAGCTATCTAAGATTGTTCAATATCTTTAAGCATTTGCTAGAAAGTGAAATTCTTTTTTTTCCTGAAAGTGATGTGTTAAACATATGCTATATATATGTCAATGTAATTGCTTTAATAAAGTGCTAAAATTCGTACATCAAATGGCACCAAAAAAGAGATACGTTCAAATTGCGTATTTATTTACTAATTTTGTTTATTGCTATCAAAACAGTAAATGATATGCAATTGCAGCCGTAGCAGGAGTTAGTAGGTACATCACAGAATAGCATACAGACGACGTTTAAGATTCCAAGCGATTATCTTATGCGCCTACTTGTAACATTGTTTGCCATTACGCATTCATTCATCTTACTGGCGTTACGAGAGGTCCGTTCTTGTACGTTACAATATCCATCATCAGTGAATTGTTATAGCTTGACTAATGGTGAGTAAGAGTTACATAGTTTATAAAAAAAATGCTATATATATCATTCAGGAAGCATCTGATGAGAACCAAATGTTGATAAACATTAAATCTTGTTAAAATTATAGCTACAATATAAAATACACGTTCACTGATCCGACTATACAATACAGCTCAGCACGGTCATCATCAGATGAATTTCAAACATCAACGATACATTCCTTGCCTTAACACAGACTTGACATGGAGCATAAGGTTATTGCATGAAACTTTCAACAACATTAAGTTAACACAAATAACCTCTTGATAAAAAACAAAACACAAACACAAATAAAAAATCAAAACAACAACAAAAACAACAACACAAATCAAACAGTAACAGTACAAAACAAAAACAAGCACAAACTGTAATTAAAAAAAAATAATTAAATATGTCTATCAACGATTGAACGAGTAGCAATACTGTAACTGACATAAAAACAAGTGAGATTTTCCAAGATGCACAAACCACATTAGTGGTTGACAATAAAAAAGCAATAAAAAGCTTCCTGAACTACTAGTTCTTTTTATATTAATTCAACATTTATTACGCCAATACAAATAACAATGTTGTTTGGGAATTATGCCTTTTCATTAGTGTGATTTTTCGCTTGATTGTTATTTTTTCAATTTAATCATTTGGCACCTGTGATGAAAATTTGTTATGGAAAGGAATTGCTACAGTTTCAACAATACAAGTTATTTTATTGGCCACATCAACTTCCATTCTGGCTTCTAAAATGTTGATCGAGACTGGTTTTTATAAAAGCTAACCTGAAAACTTCGTTTTGAAAGTTTCCGTGCTGATATATGCTATAAAAATTTATACATTTGTGTAATTATTTTAGCAATAGCATAATGTACAAAGCGACACATGAACGCTTAAATATTTATCCGCATTAAACATTTTACAATTTTAAAATACCTGCTCAAAATTGCAAATTTGAATTTGATTACGTACATTTCTTTCACAAACTATGCTAGCATTAACATGAATTTACTGTCTTTCTTCTTCGCTATAACAAAGTATATCATGGTTAAAACATGATACACATAACTGATAGGCACTTTGGTTCATGTTTTGCAAATTCCTAATAATAATATATGACAAAGTCCTATGAGCATTGCAACATATACCAAACTCCGAAAAGGCACAGAACAAAGGTATTTCACATGCAAGCCAAGCGAAAAGTAAGAACAAATTTGTGATGAGTCATTTAAAGAAAAGAGCAAACCCGACAGTTACCGCCTTGGAACAGTCAGTCGGCAATATGGACTAACTGGGGTGCTATATGATATCAGTTAGACTCATAAGTCTATATGATATCAATGAGACTATGTTCAAGCTAAAAAAGTTTAAAAATCTTTAGTCGTAAGAGATTTAACACACCCCTTTTATGATTCCTGCGGAATATCACATTTGGAGAATAATAGCAAGGTGTTTTTTGTCGTCACATTGAGTTTTTCAAATTAATTGATAAAAAACCGGCGCAACTTAAAATATTTGCAAATTCCTTCACGCGTGCTGATGTTTTAAGTATTTCAATAATTTTGTCATTGTAGGTAAAAGCAATACTTAGTATGCATGTACCAAATGTTGCTATTGATGAAAAGGATAAGTTGAGTGGTAAAAATGAATTAAGAAGGTATCCATCTTAAATGATTCTGCGGTTCTACCCAGATATATATCTGGGGATTTCAAATAATAAGTTTTAGCTGGAAGACGTCATATCACAATGCACATTTTATATGTTAAAAACAAAAATTTCAGTCATACACAATAATACACAATCTTTATCCATTTGGTTGCCTCACTTAGTATTATCTACCTTGATCTACCTCCCTCACTCCTCTCTCTCTCTCTCTCTCTCTCTCTCTCTCTCTCTCTCTCTCTCTCTCTCTCTCTCTCTTCCATCTCCCTTTAATTACTGTTATGAAAATGTGTACACGAAGGCTTTCACGTATCTCTATGTGCTGCCACTTCAGCTACATCTTGCACTTTATGTCTAACATATATCATGATGTCGTTTCATCACCAGTCATACACTTATTATAAGTCCAAGAACAGTAGAAATTGGTCGTAATTTTATATATGATTCTGAGCCTCATCAAAAAGTTTTTAACGCAGCTTAGACACTGTCAAGTCTTAGGACGTTGAACATATCTAACGACTTGCGATGAATGACACCCTAAACGCGGTTACATTTATCTTCCTATCTTTGTCGGTGACTGCTTTGGGGATTTTCCCAATCGTATTAGCATAAGCCTCAAAACTGTTATAAAATTGCCTCTCGCCCTGAAGCAGCATTTGGAAACAGACAACAATGTAGCTGTTTGTCACGAATTAATTATGCCTGTATATGTACAGCCTTCACACGTTACAGTAGAACTTTTATTCAGCCGTTGAAAAACAATGGACATATCCAGTTTACAATACGCCATTACTAAACGTTAGATTGCCACATTATGTCACAACGAGCATGGAAACGTAATAACTACTTGAAAGTCGACCTATGTTCAGCATGCTTATTTATTTCTTCAATGACGAAAAGAGCAAAAAAGAACAACAACACACAATGAACATTTTGTTGTTTCATTACTTTATATTAATCGTCTTGCAGACTTAAGGAATGATGTTGCTAAATAACTGTTTTAGCCTATGCATAGTTTAATAACATTCTGCATCTTATGAGTTAGAATTTATTTAAATTGTTTTCACGAACAGACAATGCCTTTAACAATATTTTATGGTGAGCAACATCATCGATTAAAGATGTGTGATATTTGAAGTTATTAAAATTTTGATAGCTATTATAAGACTTATCCCATCGAGTGAGTTAGGTGTATGTTTGTTATCTATATTTTACACCAATTGACAGATATGCGAATAATACATAACAGCCTTAATTTCTAGCAGAATAGGCATTTCGATCATAAACGACAAAATTTTGTCTACAAAACAATATAGTAATTTTTACGCATGGAAATGCAATCAAAAGAACCACAAGCTCCATGCATTCATGTCATTAAAACACTAAATTGGCAAGTTGAAACATACCAAAGCTGGTCAAGCAAACGAACAATTCTAAACCAGACCACTAAAGTATATTTGTAGGCGTTTTAACACGTGTAAGCATGGTTTCCGTTACGGTTTTATGATGTTAACATAAAACGCTGATGTCTGATTTACCATCGTAGAATGGCGGTGGCAGGGGGTCACAATAGCAGATCGTCAAAGGATTTTGTTAGAAAGTATGGAGGTGTTTTTCTTAGGTAGGCTTTGTGTTTATGGTACTCCTTTTCATATTGTCTATCTATGGCGTTATATTTACTTCAAAGGCTCACGTCAAAGTACTTTCTTTTTTAAATTGTTTAAGTCAGCAAAAAGACTTCTTCTCAAAGCTCATGTAGAATAATCTATTTACTTCGAAAGCTCAATTTGACAAATGTATATCCTTCACGTACTTGGGTTCCATTTATTTAGCTAATCATGCTGGCAATGAATTTCCTTTAGAAAGGAAATGCTGGCAATGCAGTTCCCTTTTATGTTCCTGTTGTTTGTATATTTATTTATAGCTGATATTACTTTTTCTGCAAAACTTATGTTGTCAGTGTTTTTCCACAAAGGTTCTAGTTGTGAATGTGCTTTTCTTTCAGATGTTAGTTTATGATTTCTCTCAGACATCAAGTTAACATATTATTTAATTCATGTGCTCAGATGTCAATCCATTTTCACTGATTGTGTTAGCAGTATATTTCTTTAAAATGTTATTGTTGGCAAATTACATGGTACATATACATATACATTTTTTAAAGATTAGATCAGGCCAGTGTCATGGTGGTGTAATATTGTGTGTGGTATAATGTCGGGTATAATGTCGGGTGTTAACATCATACAACGTAAATAGCTTAATATTGTTGTTAAAAGATTCAAACCTTTTTTGTTTGTTCAGTATTTCTTGCTCCTAATCCAACTGCATACGAATATTATAATTTCAATATTCAGGTTATCAAGGTACTTTTAAGGGAAAAAATGGTAATACATATGAGGGGCAAACATCAATCTAACATTTAAACGTTAGGGAGGTAAGCAGAACTTCGATATGAATTTTGTATCAGGCATTGGATGGTACAGTCTTTAAAAACACCCGGATGACCTTGCTTATCGCATATGATCCATTAGACCAGACAGCGTCCTTTAAGAAACTATCAAAGAAAATGGTATCAGGTGTATCACATTTTTACAGGAAGTATTAATTTTACTGCTTAAACTATAATTATATTTGGTTAATTTGCTTGATAAGTTTCCCCATTTCACAAAGAATCTTTCATTCGCTGTTTTCACTAAAACCAGATAAAGTCATCCCTTTCGTTTGAAAACATACCGTCTATTCATGAAAAGATACGTTTCGCCATATTATAATAACATTGGGCCTTTAAGTCAAATAACTTCCCTCATTAGCTGAGCGCATGCAAACAAGCTAAATATATCAAATTCAAATAAAAACCTTCATCGTCTATTTCAGCACATGTGGACAGTGTCTTACCGTCTCAAGCTCACACTGACATTGACTAGCCATGTAAACCCAAACCTGAGAGTATTTCTTCTGACAGTTTACTTTATGTATGGGAATTGATAGCGAATACTTTAGCTCAGGATGACAATGTAGGTGTGTCTCTTGTCTCCAACACGGCACAAGTGGCAATTAGGTGAGAAAAGTGCGCAGGACACAAATCAATGTGTGAACACCATCAGCTGATACTCCAGGAAATGCCAACATCAGTGTAATCCACTTATTATGAAAAGTTATGACAAGGTAAAGGATACCGACTCAAGCATTTTAGCAGCAATCTTTCAAGGATAAAACATAATTTTTAAAGATCAAACGTCCATTACAATCTGTTGAAAAACCAATCTGACATCACTGGAATAAATCAAAAACAAATAGCAACCAAGAACTATCTTTATAAAAAGTTATGCGGCGTTGTTTATGATTTGAAATCGGTTATTTATAAGGAAAATGAGAAAGTATCCACTAAGACACCAAAGGCCATTTTAAGATATATAAAACGTGTAAATTAGAAATATTAAGTTTAACTTATGTGTTTACGACATTATTATAAATGTCGTATAACAGTGTAGAAGTTTATATATACTTCATATATATCTTATATTCTTATATATCCTTTAGATATACTTTATATATACCTTAAGATACCATATATGTACTTTATATGTACTTTATATAATACTTTATATATCAATGGCTTTTGGTTTACAAACATATTAATGAAATTGCGTAACATATATTAGTTTTGTGATATTTACTTGACTCCTTGACTACTCCTCCTTCTCATCCTCCATATATTCCTCATCATCATTAAGTCCACCAATTATATGCTTATATTCCTAGTTCTCGTTTAATAAAATAGAAGCAAGCTCGAAGAATCACGTGCTTTTAGCACAACACTTTAATCTTATTTAGTTAATTACAAACAAAGCGTGACGATGACAGAACGTCCATTGTCTGCCAGTTATTGCTATGCTGCAGAAATCCTAAGCGGGGTTATACTGTTTATATTGTAAGATAAGACCCGTAAGATAAGCATTATGAAACAACAATGCTGTTGTAAAATACCAAAACTATTCAGCATTTGATATAATGACTTTGTCCCGTGTTACTTGTTAACATAAGTGTATCAGAAGAGAAAAGCAATACTGTATGATAAAATGCCGAAATTGTGAAAACATGATAACCTTGATAAAAAAATTAATACATTTATTAATAGTGTACATATGTGCTATAAATTGGTAATAGTTTTATAGAGATATATATCTCAGTGCTAAGGACTATCACTACCCGACACATGCATTCAAATATGTGATTATTTGTTATATCAGCTTAAGGAGTGTTCAAACTTTTAAAATTAATATTTAAAGTATATTATAAAATTATGCCTAAATCATAGAATGCCATACGGAGATAAATTACTCCTCAACTTCATTCTTAAATAAAGCCTACAGCATGCACCTAGCTTTACAGATAAGTAACTTTTCGAGTTCATTCTAAACTTACTAACTTATTACATGTTACTATTGCAAAACTGCTTATAATCGTATGTGTTTTGTTTCTAAAATTGTTAAGAACGTTATAACTGAAATTCTTAATCGTCGAATCAACATTGTTTGGCATATTGACGGGAATGAATGTATAAATGAGACAAACATTCGAAAGTCAGAATCATTTTACATTGAGGCCCATGCATTTGATAAGAAAATCGCTTGTGCTGCTTAGATCCAATCTCAATATTTCCAATAATGCAGTCAAAGATGGCGTCCCATGTTGATGTTGATAAGATATTAAAAATTATTTTGTAGACTTTAATTTAAACGAAACTAGCGAAATTTTTTCGTTGCATATGTACTTTAAAACTATTTTTTCTTGAAAGATTAGTATGGGTGCTTGTGGCTGAGTGGGCTGGTTCGATTCCATTTCTGATTGCAAACCGTCAGCAGACAATATGTTCAAGCTGACATTTGTTTGGGATCTTCGTCCAACAATTATAGCTGAACGTGAAAATATCGACCATAATAATATGGTTGTGCTGGTTGTTTTTGGAGCACAACAAAAGTAAATGCATGTAGTGTATGCGATCCTTTGAGTTTGTGAAATGTGCCTTCGTACTTGGTAAATATACTTGAACAATTAATGGATGTCCGCATTAACCAGCGATCACAATTTAAACAGTCAAATTATATCAATTCCAAGATGACTGTATGCAAAAATTTCCTACTACTCTACATGGTACTGCTGATATGATTGTTTTGACGTTTCCAGAAGTATTCACCTTGTATCTGTTAGCGGAATGTTTCTATTCGCTTTTCTCACGTATTTTTGGTTATTGCCGTATTTCCGTTGGTTTTATTTAAAGAAATGTTGCATAGTATTCGGACATTTACTTCTCCACTGCTTAGCCACTTAAAGCATGGATTCAGGTCATGTGAAGAGGTCATTCAACTGACCTGCGGGGCGCCGTTGGTTCTACCTAAAGCTATGTATTGGGTCGTCATCCATCAAAATAGCTGAATGTCGCTATAATGATCATAACTAGTCGCTTTGATCAACAACAACAAACGACCAACAAATACCGTTCT
Source organism: Sinonovacula constricta (assembly GCA_007844125.1). Taxonomy (NCBI): domain Eukaryota; kingdom Metazoa; phylum Mollusca; class Bivalvia; order Cardiida; family Solecurtidae; genus Sinonovacula; species Sinonovacula constricta. The sequence continues at coordinate 22,083,800 of CM017571.1, forward strand.
TAAAAATATATGTTACAAAGTGAGAGATATTGAGACAATGATGGGTTGAAAAATGAAAATATTTGAGTACACCTGATATTTTTTCCTTCATTGTCTTCAAAACTATCCAAAAACAACTGCGTTGCAACTTCGGGACATTATTGAATCGTCCTTGAAAATAATTAAGCCTAAACGGCTTCGTCTTAAAATAACATTTTACATGATACTGGATAAATAATGGTTTGTTATTTAATGTGTATTTTGGCAAAATGTAAACAAGAAGATTTATGAGATCATTGCGAGGCATCTCAAAAACGTCAATTGCATGCTAAGCTGTAACGAGCCTACTAATAATCTGACACGGCTGCTATATGCTAGACAATGTAAATTTACATATTAATCTCAATTTCAACTCCCTTGCACGTCTCCCTTTAAATACCGTCTGCCACACATGGGCCAAAGTTTTAGCTTTCTTATTAATCCGAACAAAATGTAAACACTATTATTTACTTAGTTACATACGGCTAAAGGAAAATCGGTTTCATTCCTGGCAGCATACCGGAAGATAATCGAACAAACAAATAATCTCGAACATATGCTTGAGTTGGTTTTAAATGACTAAATCAAAGACTTACCTCGTTTTGAAAGTTGTATCGTTTGTTTATACTGGCCAAATAAAACAAACAGAAGGAATTCGGGCCAGATAACAAATTGTAGTGTTTTAATTTGCTTTGCGCGTTCGTTATTTTCAAGGTCAAGGTACAGGGAATATTTTAAGACTTATATGTTAGTTTTATTGAGGTAATATGCATGCAATATCAATAAACGTTAAAAGAAATGAGTACATTCTATGATTTTTCATCTTAGATTAGTTTTTGTTTTGTTTAGTTTTGGTGTTATTACATTCGCATTCCTGAACACCTGATACAACCTCCTTACAAGTAATCGTCAGTTGTGGAACTACCCGTATAAACCGAGAAAGAGACAAATACCACAACCAATTTACGACTTTGGTTTGTCCTCGGCCTTCTCCTAAACATGAGGCAGTCAGTATCATTGTTCGACGCTCTACAAACTTTGCTACCAAGATAAATAAATATTTAAAGGTGGTAGTTGGCGCATTGCGATTAGCATATACATGCGACTAAAAGTAACTATAGAAAACTTCTGTATGCGTGTGTTTGAAGCGGTCTGTTTTTGTTATACACATATATGTACTAATACAGCGATGGGTGTCAATCAGAGTGATTCTTAAAATGTGTTAACTCTCTTGTAAATGTACCCGGATCGAGTCCTATAGCCTATCATGTAAAACAGTGTCAACCCTCTTGTAAATGTACCAGGATCGAGTCCTATAGCCTAGCATGTAAAACAATGTCAACCCTCTTGTAACTGTACCAGGATCGAGTCCTATAGCCTAGCATGTAAAACAGTGTCAACCCTCTTGTAAATGTACCAGGATCGAGTCCTATAGCCTAGCATGTAAAACAATGTCAACCCTCTTGTAAATGTACCAGGATCGAGTCCTATAGCCTAGCATGTAAAACAGTGTCAACCCTCTTGTAAATGTACCAGGATTGAGTCCTATAGCCTTGTATGTAAAACAGTGTGAGTCCTCTTGTAAATGTACCCGGATCGAGTCCTAAAGCCTAGCATGTAAAACATTGTTAACACTCTTGTAATTGAGACAGGATCGAGTCCTATAGCCTTGCATGTAAAACATTGTAAATCCTCTTGTATAATATGTACTATGATCGAGTCATATAGCATTGTATGTAAAACAGTGTAAACCCTCTGGTAAATGTACCAGGATCGAGTCATATATCCTAGTACTTAAAACAGTGTAAACCCTCTTGTAAATATACCGGGATCGAGTCCTATAGCATAGTTCTTAAAACAGTGTAAACCCTCTTGTAAATGTACCAGGATAGATTCCTCTAGCCTAGCATGTACAAAAAGTAAACCCTTTTGTAAATGAGACAGAAACGAGTCCTATAGCCGAGCATGTCAAACTGTGTAAGCCCTCTTGTAATTGTACCAGGATCGAGTCCTATAGTCTAGTATGTAAAACAGTGTAAACCCTCTTGCAAATGTACCAGGATAGAGTCCTCTAGCCTAGTATTTAAAAAGTGTAAACCCTTTTGTAAATGAGACAGGATCGAGTTCTATAACCGAGCATGTCAAAATGTGTAAGCCCTCTTGTAAATGTATCAAGGTCGAGTCCTTAGCCTAGCATGTAAAACAATGTAAACCCTCTTGTATATGAGGCATGATCGAGTCCTATATCATAGCATGTAAAACAGTGTACACCCTATTGCAAATGTATCGGGATCGAGTCCTTTAGCCTAGCATGTAAAACTGTGATAATCCTATTGTAAATGTATCAGGATCGAGTCCTTTAGCCTAGCATGTAAAACTGTGTTAATCCTATTGTAAATGTATCAGGATAGAGTCCTCTATCCTAGCATGTAAAACTGTGTTAACCCGCTTGTAAATGTACCAGGATCGAGTCCTTAAGCCTAGCATGTAAAACTGTGTTAACCCTATTGTAAATGTATCAGGATCGAGTCCTTTAGCCTAGTATGTAAAACAGTATAAGCCCTATTGTAAATGTACCGGGATCGAGTCCTATAGCCTAGTATGTAAAACAGTGTGAGCCCTCTTGTAAATGTACCAGGATCGAGTCCTATAGCCTTCTATGTAGAACAGAGTAAACCCTATTGTAAACCTACCAGGATCGAGTCCTATAGCATTGTATGTAAAACAGTGTAAACCCTATTGTAAATGTACCAGGATTGAGTCATATAGCCTTTTATGAAAAACAGTGTAAACCCTCTTGCAAATGTACCAGGATCGAGTCCTATAGTCTAGTATGTAAAACAGTGTGAGCCCTCTTGTAAATGTACCAGGATCGAGTCCTTTAGCCTTGTAAGTAAAACAGTGTAAACCCTCTTGCAAATGTATCAGAATCGAGTCCTATAGCCTAGTATTAAAACAGTATAAGCCCTCTTGTAAATGTACCAGGATCAAGTCCTATAGCCTAGTTTTTAAAACAGTATAAGCCCTCTTGTAAATGTACCAGGATCGAGTCCTATAGCCTAGTATGTAAAACAGTGTGAGTCCTCTTGTAAATGTACCGGGATCGAGGCCTACAGCCTTGTATGAAAAACAGTGTAAACCCTCTTGCAAATTTATCAGGATCGAGTCCTATAGCCTAGTATCAAAAACAGTGTAAACCCTCTTTTAAATGTACCGGGATCGAGTCCTATAGCCTAGTATGTAAAACAGTATAAGCCCTCTTGTAAATGTACCAGGATCGAGTCCTATAGCCTAGTATGTAAAACAGTGTGAGCCATCTTGTAAATGTACCAGGATCGAGTCCTATAGCCTAGTATGTAAAACAGTGTAAACCCTCTTGCAAATGTACCAGGATCGAGTCCTATAGCCTAGCATGTAAGACAGTGAAAGCCCTATTGTAAATGTACCGGAATCGAGTCCTATAACCTAGTATGTAAAACAGTGTAAGCCCTCTTGTAAATGTATCAGGATCGAGTCCTATAGCCTAGTATGTAAAACAGTGTGAGCCCTCTTGTAAATGTACCAGGATCGAGTCCTATAGCCTTGTATGTAAAACAGTGTAAACCCTCTTGCAAATGTACCAGGATCGAGTCCTATAGCCTAGTTTTTAAAACAGTATAAGCCCTCTTGTAAATGTACCGGGATCGAGTCCTATAGCCTAGTATGTAAAACAGTGTGAGTCCTCCGTTTAATGTACCGGGATCGAGTCCTATAGCCTTGTATGAAAAACAGTGTAAACCCTCTTGCAAATGTACAAGGACCGAGTCCTATAGCCTAGTTTTTAAAACATTGTAAATCCTCTTGTAAATGTACTGGGATCGAGTCATATAGCATTGTATGAAAAACAATGTAAACCTTCTTGCAAATGTACCATGATCGAGTCCCATAGCCTAGTATATAAAACAGTGTAAACCCTCTTGCAAATGTACCAGGATCGAGTCCTATAGCATTGTATGTAAAACAGTGTAAGTCCTATTGTAAATGTACCGGAATCTAGTCCTATAGCCTAGTATGTAAAACAGTGTAAGCCCTCTTGTAAATGTATCAGGATCGAGTCCTATAGCCTAGTATGTAAAACAGTGTGAGCCCTCTTGGAAATGTATCAGGATCGAGTCCTATAGCTTAGTATGTAAAACAGTGTAAGCCCTCTTGTAAATGTACCAGGATCGAGTCAAATAGCCTAGTATGTAAAACAGTGTGAGCCCTCTTGTAAATGAGACAGGATCGAGTCCTATAGCCTGGCTTGTAAAACAGTGTACACCCTTTGATAAATGTGTCAGTAAGCGTATTGCATGCTTACATTTGGGAAATAATGTAATCGGATCAAAACAATAAAAAACAAGTGGTATATGGCGTAACCGACTTACCTGAACGATAGCAACTGACCCCTCTCTTTCCTTTTGTGAAACAAACTGATAAGCTCTGGTTGTTGCCCGTCAAAATCGTAAAATATGTTATTTTCAATGCTGTAGGTAAGCACCCTGAAAATCGCGATGTATAATTACACTACATTTAACACGCATAAACTTAGTCTTTGTGACAAAGTCAGTAAATAAATGGAGAGGCTTACATAAGACTAGCTAGCATTTATTTATTGCTTCTATTTAGATTTTATATTTTCTAAAAACTTGTTTTCCATAACTAAGATTTTTATAGTTCTTGATTAATGGACAGATATGTTTACTGGAAATATTTAACCAAAACATGTTATGAAGAAGGCAAACAATTAGTCGGAGAAAGTTATTATGATATCTGTACGCAATATCTTCCTCTATTGATACCTCGACAGTTCTTATCGACTTCACATCTTTGTCGAGTACTCGAAAACAATATCAGATACTAAAAGCCCATGTTCGTTTGTATTAAGTTTGTCAACCATTAATGGTTTAATTACCCAAGTCGGTCCCTATTCTCTTTTAGACGTCCTTGTTGAAAATGATAGTGTTTTCTCCAGTCACTTTATTCAGCGAACAAGGCGAAGAAAAATAAACATACAGTATGAAAACATTGTATTTTCGGCTTAAGTATGACCGCAAGATTTCAATCAAAACTTAAATTGGTAAATCTGCTAACAAGAGGAATGAGTTTAGTAATGAAATTTTGTCCAACGCTAAATTGATTCCGATTTCTTAGACAGCAAAATAGTAGATATAAAGTTTTACGTAGGAAGTGGTAATAAAAAAATACAAGCAACAACAACGCACCTTCAATAAGGAAAAAGCTTTATGTCAGAGGATCCTAACTCCGGCAAACTGATTTAGGTTGGTTATCATAATGCTTGTCCTTTTATGTCAAACATGCCATTTTCGATTTGCAATGTTTTAATTACATATAATATTGCACACATTTCTGGATATTAAGCTCCTCTTTAAGCATCACAAAAGAGAAAAGCATGCACACGACAGGGCTGCTTTGTCCACTGCCTTGCTGTTTGTTAACCATACGAATAATTGCAACGATGCATTGTTTTGTGTCTTTTTTGCAGCGGAAAGGCAAGCAAACACAGCTGCTAGCGGAGCCGATGTCTCTTATACATGCAAGAAAACCAGGCATACTTACACAGCACCAATATCAGGACAAAAGTCGTGAAACTCCTTTTTTATTTGTGTAAGCATGTCAGCTATTTCATGTTCGACTATCACTTTAAAACGGAAAGACTTTTATATAACTCGATCTTTGATGAAACCCTGTGTCTTCTTATACTTAACAAAGACCTTTGACCCCCCCCCCCCTTCATCTACGTTTAAGTCCCAGATTTGTTATTTTACATTTAGCTCACATGTGAATACATTTTAACCTGTGCCTTTTCCAAATTTTAGTATATGTTGCAATGCTCACAGGAATTTGTCATATATTCTTACAAACGTACAAAATCACATAACCTTGACAACGTGGATCGCACTAACAACAATAGTTACCTGGGTTTACATCACTATTTGTTATGTCATGTGATCTTCCGCCGTCCTTGAGAGCACTGCCTCCTATGAAATAGTTCTAATGCGTTTAAAAAGAAGTAAACAGGAATGCACAGCTGTTTGACAAAGTTTAAGTGGGTGTTTAAAACAGCTAGATGTTTGCTGAAAACAAGGATTATAAGATCAAATGAGGCTGAAATTTGTTTGTTTCTTTTCTGTTTATATATATATATATATGCTTGTTGTTCAATGCTGTTGTTCGATGCGATGCAAAAATAATATATATATATATATATTATTTTTGCATCGCATTGAACAACAAGCACAGTTATAGTCATACATAAAACAATTGCTAATATCTAACTTATCATCGTTAAACCTTTGTCTTTAGCAAAACATTCCCAACCTATTGTGCGTTAATGAATGACCGGTTTCTTCCACTACTTGCAACCGTCTATTAACCATGGAGAATTCCACAAAACACAACGGATATAAAACAGCAACACCTGCTTTCTTTTTCGCAGCAGACAGCCATATTGCGGATTTCAAACCTACTGGTGGTGTGCGTTCATCAAGCCCATAAACTCTACAATGCTTCTTTGGTTTGGTTTAATGTCCAACGAATGTCTCAGTTATCCATAGGATACTGTGTATAATTTCACCGTGATAGCAAAATGGCTAGACACCACATGCAATTACATCATTCTTACATTGCTCCACCAAACACTCGTCATGTTTGAGACACAGGTTCACTGCAGACATCAAAACAAACATCACACTCAGATTTGTAAAGGAAAATATATCAAAGCCACTCATAACATTTCAAGAAAATTCATTGCCATCTTTGCTTATGCAGGATATACATAATGGGCTTACTGTTTAAAGGAAAATTTTAGCCCATGCCTTTGATGAAAGAAGCCAAGTTGGCTTTAAAGTAAAGCCACTGCAATCTCAAGGCTTAGAAGGGCATATATTGACATCTTTGTGACTTGAAGGAAATATTTTTCAAGAGAGTAAACTGTCATTTCAGAGGCCCATTTAAACTTGGATATATAATTCCATTCACCCCTTAATACAAATTTGTTCTGCATTATTGAACACATAGCAATACTATTCTAAAAATAATCTCCTACGCAACACTAGCTAACAACGTAAATATTCTAGTAAAGTCCATGTCAACTTGGTCAAAGGTCATCATTCATAATTACGTGTTCTCAGAATATTGAAATGATAAGCTTAGGTCTGTAAAGGCATTCTTTGACAAAGTCATTTCACTGACTGATTTGCTGGGCAAATAGAGAACTTATTTGCATTTTATGTGTAAATGATGACTGAATTTCTTCATTTGAACTTCATTTTCAGACATATTGTTTCTCTGCCAAATCTATGACCAGTACATTGCAGAGTATAGTAATCGGAATAAGCAATGCACACTTATTATTCAAATCACATCTAATCAGCCATGCCAATACACATTTGTCACAATATAGCTTTTCTTTTAGAATAATGTATGTCTCAAATGCAAAAATAAGAAAGTGTAACTTTGATTCTAGTATAATTGTGATCACACTTAAAACTGCTCAATCTTTATTAAACAGTAATTTATCAGAGTCGTTAAATTCATTTTTATTCAGGAAATAGCAAACAATTCAGTTTATGTTCACGTCTGTGGTGTATGTGAACTTGGAATTGAAGGATCACGGGTACGAACACAGGTCTAAACTTTACACAATGTTCCATGTTAGTTAGTACTATGAAAGAGGACGCCGAGAGGTATATTAATATCTTATGTAAAAATAATTGGTTTAATTTCGGTTAAAAACAACAAACAAAATGCACATGAATAAAAGAAGAAAACATTCTTCATAATAAACAACGTTCCGATAAATATTTAAAATGAAATTAGATTCATTCCTGGAAGGCAAGATTAGCCTCGAACAAATAAGCTCAGGTCGGCAATTAAAACAAACGAATGAAATGTCGTCTTCACATTTCAACGGTGGTTTTATTGTTTGGACCAATTTGCAATTTAAGGAAGAAAGTAATTTCTCATGTGAAATTAATCTTTCAACATTTTTTTCCGTTTTAAAGTTAATGTCGTTTGTTTAACAGTAACATATTCATGATCTGAATGTACAACTTCACGATATTTAGACAGCTGTCGCTTAATAACTAGATATATAAGTTGTTGTGAAGCAGGTGTAGCTAGACTGTATGTGAATGTTTTATATGTAACAAACGGCATTGTGGTTTGGTCGCATGTTGAGGTAAGAAGAGAGATGACTTTCTAACAGTTTGTGATTCGGTATTCTTGTGATGAAAACAATGCTCCGGGGAAGACTGTTGGAGAAATGGTAAGACACGTGCATTCACTGCTCCTAAGGCACTTGATGCAGACGACGCTGCAGTTAACAGAGACGGAGGAAATAATTGGTGTTGCAAATAAGAAAAAGAGCATGTTGTACGTGCGTGTTTCAATTTGAACTTTGTTTTTATTTCACATCACAACGATACAATATTGCCCAGTTAATGTCTGAGGAAAACATCTGACACATTTATCTAGACAGAACTACCGATGTTCTACGAGTATGTTTTTCGTGAAAGTCTCCCTGCTTTAATTATAACCAAATTAAGTATCATTTCCCGAAAATTGTGACGTGTGCGAAGAAATAATGGTCTCGTAATGAACAGAACACTTTCATCTGTGTTTGTTTTCTTCTGTTTAACTAGAAAAACATGACAACGAAAAACAACCTTAAGTCTGACTTATCTATTCCTATGGTATGTTCCAAGAGCTCAAATTGCAATATTCACGAAAGAAACATTGTGGTGTTATATTTATAATAAAAGTTTAGTAAGATACAACCTAAGATGTAAACCCACTCCATCTCATGATTATATCTCTTTCAAATGGAACATGTTCTTCCTGGTATGATATTATAATCTAAAATTGGAAGAATGAAGACGGCGATCATAGGAGGTGACAAACACGCGTATCATTTTAGCGTTCCATATTTCGTTCACGACTTACTCATACACAACTTGTTACCTAAATAAAATACCACGTATTAAGGAAAAAGCAGAACCATTATTGTAATGAAGATAAAAGGAACATTCCAGAACTTTCAGCATATACTTAACGATAGTGAAATTGCTAACTAGCCGAGGTGTCAACGAGTCTCTTTATCAGTGATTCTGTCTAACAGGCAATTTATATAGTTTTATAAGTATCCCGAACATCGTTGTTGGTTTATAGCTACGTAATCGCATTTCAGATATAATTGATCCAGTATATATTGGTACTAAAGAAAAGATATGGATGAATATATAGTATGAATGAAAATCAGTTAAAGTTCGTGTCTATGAATCAAGTGAGAAAATCACAGTGGATGACCGATAGAAGTCTCTCTTTTTTCAATCCTTCAGCTAAAGATGAAGTTCTTATTGACTTAAACAAATAAAAACTGAAGTTTTTGTGTGTTTCCTTTACTACACTACAATCAAATGAGTATTGCTTCTGATGGTGAATAATCGTATGCACTTCTTGTAATGGACAAATTCATTTGTAAACAGAATCTGTTGTATTTCTTTATTATTTGATTATAAATGTCCCATATAAGTCACTAATGTTTGTATATGGATAGATGAATGAAGAATTGTTCCCCTTTCGTGTATAGTTTGTGAACTGCATATGGTTTTAAAAATTTTCTTACTGAACTTTAATCGAAGTATTTCCATAGTAACTACAGTGGAGGATCATCCTTACTCAAAATATTTTAAATCAATGTAAATTTTGGGGAAAAACAACGTTAACATAACTGCACGTGATGATCTATTGTATGATTGAAGGCGTAAAGTCAATATATAAACAAGCAGATTCGTTAGGATCATCGCGTGGCATCAACAATATACTAAGGTGTAACGTGCCTCTGTAACCATCTGATACGGCTGCTACATTATGCAAATCGGTGTATAAACCACAATTAACACACCTAGTCAGAATGTAACAACGCAATTTGCACAAAACCCTTTTCAAATACCATTTGTCCCGGTATCGACAAGTGTACATTCTTATCTATATCAATAACATTTCAAACACTATTAATTCCAACACTCTCACAAATGGCTACAATAAGATTGTTTTCAATTCCTGATATCGCAATCGAAGATAATCGAACTAAATGCTCTCAAATTTAAGAGGGGATGGCATTAACTGGAGAAATGAAAGATTGATGTCGTACTGGCAAATTAATTGTTCGTATATACTGGCTGAAGCTCAGACGGAAGTCGAATTCGATAACAGTGTTGTGTTTTATTGCGGTTTTCACGTGGTTTGCACGTTCGCTATCTTAACCGTTGAATTGAAATAGAATAGAAGAAGAAATATTTTGTGGTTTATTTTTAAGTTTTGGGGTTGTTATGACGCACTAACATTTTCTTCGTCATCCGAATAATTGAAGTACGAAAGTTCTGCAATAACTGTGATAGACTGACCACTTGTGGAACTACCATTATAATCATATACACGCCAGAGACCAACAAAACTACACTTTAACTACTAGGAAACTCACGCTGGGAGGGTGTAATAGTTATACATTGTATGTTAGCTTCTTAATCACAAAAGACAGTAATCATCATCAAATATAATAGTGAATTTTAATGAACAACGATTCTCTTCACATTTACGAATGTTATTTTTGGAGAACTTCTGTTTTTCGTAGATCTAAGCACGAAATAATGTTACTGTAGTTAAAATAGAACGCTCGTCACTAAGATTACGTAACTGTTTGCTTCTGTTACCTCTGCGGATTCATAAAGCACTTGACCAAATTGGGAAACACGCTTTCGTTCATAGAAATCAGTGTCAACGTATGAGTTCATTTAATTGTATGGTAATATAGCCTAGTAAATCACGTTTAAGTTCTGTTCGGCTAATATTCAGTGTCACTTTGGTTCGACGTAAAAAAGAAACATTGTTTTGAAAATCAAGTGACCACTATTCTAGTCTAGCAGAGTCCAAATGCGTTTGTCCACATGTTAAAGGTAGTTCAGCATCGAGTCAGCCAAAAATCAGGATAATGTCTTTCGTTGTTATATAACGTCAGTTGTATAACATCCATATCGTAGGGCAAAGAAGCATAAATAAGATACTTTAAATGAATACACTCGTCAGATAATGTTTTAATTTTATTTAATTATATAAGAAAAAGTTGTGATTTGTCTGGCTTTATTTTCGTTTATATTAGATTAACTTTTTTAAGTAGTGTCGTCTGCGTCAATCGTTATTTTAAGTAACAATGAATTAAAATAAGTGTTTTCAAAGTATTAGCCGTCTAATGCCCCACACAAAGTTCCTATATACTTTTTACCTTCTTTACTTTTAAATGTATAAGCTCTTTAATTGCTTCGTACCCCAAGCAAGGATATTTATCGCACTTCAAATAGGGTCCTTGGACATCTACACAGACTTAGATATCGTCATACCCTTGAACAAAGAGTCTTTTATTGCGATTGAAGAGCAGAATGTTTATGGTTTATCTATTTCTGAAATGACATGGAGTATTTGACACCATTGCGCAGCAGTTTAAGCAGTCTGTAAAGGGTGGCATTTATCCGGAAGGTAAACTCGCGTATACTGAAAGGTTATGCTTATAGGAATAGTGATTCTTATCAACAAAGGTGCATTGTAAACAAGCATTACGATTTCAACCTTGATATTTGGAACGATCATTTGATGAAATTGATTCTATTGGGTACCACAACACATATATAATTAAGATATCAGTAGAAAACGGTATATAAATGCAAGTTATATGTTAAAGAGACAAGACCACTGAGACGAAACATTGCGCTAACCCATTAGTCGCCGCTTGCCACTATCAAACTATCAATCGGTAAAAGACTTTACTGGGGTGCTTAAACCAGTTAACCAGTTTTCTAACCTAGCACATCTTGCATTCTTCTCAAAGACGCGGTGTAAGAACAAAAACTCAACTTAAACCAAAAGATTTTTAAGCGATGATGAATTGTACAATACTACTACGATTTTAAAACGTCCCATTGCACAACCTGCGCAGGCGAATGCTCACTGAGACTTATTGATGCCTAAAAACGACGACGCAGACAAAACTCAAGTTTTAGACTGAAACAGAAAGATCAGTCGCTACTTGCGATGTCATCCACAATCTATGACCTAGGTTGATCGTAGAGATGGCAATCAGTTAGAAAACCTCGTTGTTTCTTTTAATCGGAATGTATACAATTATTTTATAATGTCTTACGAAATCCCATTATTGTCAAAAACCAAACTCACCAAGATCCTGACATTGACATTATGTGGCCATTTATTGTTTGCTAAGGAAACAAATCTAGACATTGTTAATATATTGTTACTTAAAAGCATAAATAAAATGTCCCACTATATAAGTAGAGCGTACATACTAAACAGAAATGTAAACACTAACTGGTCCTGTCGACATGCAGATATATGAATAAAATGCATTGAAAATAAAGCAATCAAATATCCGAGTATAAATTTGTCCAAATAAATGACAACATTTATCAAGCAGTTATACTTTCTTTCATATGTGTAGTTAATGTGTATTTATCTTTGCCCAACTGACGTTTTGGCGTCATCACTTTTGTTCACATTTATTAAAAAGTTCCATCTGAAAGACTTAAGTTTTTGATTATAAGGGTACACGATGCAAGATTGTAATTTGTATCCTTAACAATTTTGTGTCCATTTCTAATGCACGTTTTATTATCTCCATTGGACACAGTCTAAAAACAGTACAATAATTCTTTAGTTTCTCAATTGTGTCAGGTTTTACGTACATAAATATCAAGGAAATATACAGACATAAAATCATATCTGATAGAGAAAATACTTTACGGCAATTGCATGTCAAATCCCGTCGTCGATAATCATCTCCCTGGAACTTTGCTACCGTTGGCGGCAATGTTAAAACATTGCTTACATTATTTTACTGAACCTGTTTGACGCTACTTAGGCAATCACGCTTTTTGTCGTGTGTGTGGAAAACTGACCAGCAGGCAACAACAGTAACAGCAACACTATTAGGTATAACATATTTATTGGCATCGTTCTTGGGAGCGGGCCTCTAGTGGCAAAGTTTGTGTGCGTGAAAAAACAACAATAGCTGTTATAAACAGGAATGCTCTTTGTATGACGAAGATTTGCGGTGTGTTTCTTGTCTTCTAAGAAAAGAATCGTGCATGCTGAGGGTAATATTGTAGCTTGCAGGCAACAATCGTTTTTTGCGTCGCCGTAGAACAGGTAAGTACTTAGATAAATACTTAAACATTGCAAAAACTATGTCAGGAAGTGGAGGACAGTTTACTTCATTATTGGAAATGAAGCAGAAACGAGCTATCCTAGACGTTTTATTTGTGTTTTGCTTACATTGATGCACTCAATCGAACCTCCCACAAAATCGTGGTCGCCATGGCGATGTCCTGCTCCAATGGAAGTTTAAAACAATTGTATTTTCTGGTTATTGTAGATACATTAATCAAGAATATAAGTTAAATCTGTCGGTACAGGAAGCATTTAAAACAACCATCAAGAAGTCCAAGTTTAATTGATTATATGTCTTACCCTTTGATAATTACGCCTTACGTTAAATGCCACGTATAAATTGTCCTGACGTAGTTTTAGTTGAAACACTCAGCGTAGCATGGTTTAATCCTCATTGGTCAGATCTGCATCAGGATAGTGTACTATCATGTTAGCTGTCCACGACAGCTAAGCAAACATTATTATTCCTTCAAATAAATGCTTTTTCTGCGTATTTAAACTATTGTTCCATATGATGAAATATATTTGGATGATTATATTATCATGTTAGGTCAATTTGCATAATACGCGTGTTGTACTATTTTTCCAGACGTTTACGTGTGTTTTATATATAAGGTTGTTTTATAGGAAACTCTATATATAAGTGTCCTCAAAGGATCTGTCATCCACAGCCTGGTACAACTTACCGTTTTCGAGGTACTTCCCACATCACTAACTATTACAATAGATGGCCTTGACAATCTGCGCAGAATGTTGCATTGCTATACAGTTGAAGAAAGATCAAACGTGTAGACCAAGTGTGCAATTGCATTTAAAGAGTCTCTTAATTAATCATTTTTATATACTTACGTGTTTTCCTTATCGAACATATAAAAAACAAGTATAATCTGAAGAGCTAAATGTCGTTTCCGGTTTAAATAAAAGTACTTTTTTTAAAATAAAACCATTTCTAAAATTAAATAACTCTTGTTAGCTTTGTCCTGTCTCAAAATATGTCGCAAAAGAATGCGTGTCAATGAATGACCGGTTTCCTCCACTATTTTCTCTTGTAAATCAACAGCCAGAAATAACCCACAAAACTCGTTATATAAAACAAACTATTGAGAAGCACTTACAGGTTTTATTCCTATTTTCGTAGCAGTCAGTTATGCAGCCATCACCGTTAGCGAAGCAGGTGTTTCGTATATAGACCAGCCGCGATTTAATTGCGTCTTACAAACTTTCTGGTGTTTTAGGCTAATTACCACGACACAAAACAATGTTACTTTGTTTTGAGTTTAATGCCCTGCCAAAATATTTCAGTTACCTAGGAACGTTGTTCATTTCTCTGAGCTAGCATTATATGGGCACATTCCTGACAGTGTACCACGCACAAGGAAATTGTGATATTAGATCTACAAACTATTACAAGGTTTGGGATGCACTTTCATAACCGACGTCTTCCTCCACCATTAATTAGCTTGACGTCGCCATTGCGTCGGTGCGATCATTACAGTCCTGATTGTTAAAAGATCTACAGCCTTATTAATTTTAGGAAATACTACATTGTCCAGGCATAGCAATGAAATTGTCAGTGAAAAACATAGCAAGAAAACGCACTGCAGTTTTAGTTAGTGTGGGAAATTACTAAGCCGTATTATTGTCTAAAACAGTGCTTTTGAATGGAAAAATGCACTAAGAAAAACGTTAACTATAATGTTGCTATCCCGAACACTAAAAGCAATACGTTTCTTAGATGTTGCACGAGGCTAAGCTACATATTTAATAGTAGGTCATGTCATCACCTTTTCCTTTTTGCAATTATATTTACAATAACTACTTTGTTAATATTCTTGCAGAGCGTTGAAACTTTTATAACAAACAAGTTTACATTTTTCCTTAAATAACATTTATTAATCCGATGAACACTAACAGTTAATAAATACTTGCAAACGTACGTGGTATGAATAAAATTAATGCCGAAAATGTACCTTTAGTCTTGCCCAAAGCCACTTTTGTCATTGCTTTATTGCTTCTATAGAGGACATCAGTAACCAAACATTAAGCGGTAGTCTACAAAAACAACTTAAGTTTCTAATCACCATTGCTGAGTGTACTTGCGAAAGAACGCCTATTAATAAAACATATACTGGTAATGAAGTCAACTCTTCATTATCAGTAAGTATTATATTCCAGTCTCTCGTATTACACATCCTGCGTGGGAGGAGACATTCATGAAATAAAAAAAAGGTTTTGCGTGTTGGTATTTTTTATACTTTGAATTTTATCGATATCGCCTTCGATGTGTAGATACTATTTGTGGATCATCATCATCATCATCATCATCATCATCATCATCATCATCATCATCATCACCATCATCACCATCATCATCATCATTGTTATTACGGAAATGTTTTTCCCCATAATTTAAAGTTTTTATTTTTTTTATTATTAATATTATTATTATTATTATTATAATTATTATGTTTTATTTCATTATTTGTTGTGAATCCCATTTGGGCTAAAATTTTAAACCCCTCACAAGTTTGCCTTTAGTAATACGATTGCCTCTTACATGGCGCTTTTTACAGCTATTTATAGTAGGGGTTCAATAATTTCGCCTAATATTTGAGTCAAATAATTATAAGGTGTTTCAAATTTTTTTGACGACTAAAAAGCAACAGTAGCAGGTACATCAATACGAAAACAAGGAAATAGTATTCATAAAAAACTGCTGTTTGAAATATCCGGTAAATTGCTTTTATGTCACTTCCTTCTTGTCGGCACTAACTGCCTTCGCTTTCCTTCATAAAGTTAACACTTGGCCACTGAAGGCAGACACGACATTTTCAATTAGCATTCTTTGCATAATATATATTAATGCTAAAGTGTCTCCGACTTTTTGCTGTCCTTAAAGCATCACCAAGGAATGCAGGCGCAAATGACCAGATTCTACCTCAAATTGCAATTATAAATCATTTGGATAATTCAAAGCACATTCGAAATAAAACCAGCACTAATTAGGTAATTACGTGTTCGTGTCCTTTTTGCAGAAGTCAGCTAAGCAATCACCAATTGCTGGGACCGGTGTCTGGTGTATAAACAATACCTTCTTTCTGCGTTTTACATACTTAGATGTGTAATACGGTAATGCTACCTTGATTATGATAATATGATTAGACACGACTGCACAACGTTCCAATATTAAGACATTAAATTTCTGATTGATCGTTAGACTTCCGAATGTCTTGAGTTGGATAGAATCCCGTGCCTTCATAAGTTTGCGCTGTATATGATTCAAGTAGCTCTGGTTAATATTTACGGGTGTTTAATTTTGGTTGACAGGTTATACCTTGGTATAAACCTACCATTCTTTAAAATTATTCTGAAGGGGATAGATCGATGAATATCTGCAACATCACATACATACCTACATCCTATGACCAAAATAACGTGTACCGCAACATTGACATCAAAGAGCTCTATTGGACATAACCTGTTTATTGGCGCCCTTCTTGAGAGCATGGCCTTTTTAGAATAGTAGTGCTCGTGCAAAAAGTAGAGACAAAAGCAGTAGGCAATGACAGGAATGCGCAGCTGTTTTGCGAGGCCTTAAAGAGTCTTTTAAAAGAAACAACTGCAGCTTGCAAATATAGAAAAATACTAAGTTAGTGTTGAATAAAGAAAATGTTATCACACGAGGCTGAGACATATCTAACTTGCGAGTCTTGCCAATATTCTATTTATCCTACCATCAGTTTCATAAAAAGGCGTTGTTTAATGATCTCTTTTGTTTTTCGAAAATTGAACTCACGTTCGAGTGTGGGTGTAATGTTTTCATACGCGCTTAACAAAAAATGTAAAATTACTAATCCTTCATAAACTACGATCCGTAAAAACGTGAATAAAGTTTAATTCAGCTGTAGCCAAAGTTTCTAAAAGTTAAAAGTATATGTTTTGCTGTATTATCAAACTCAAACTAAGCCAAGGAACAATTGAGATGAGATTTACGTTTCGCTGAATCATAGGATATAGTGTCATTTGACACTATTCTTCGCAACCAAAATCGAGAAAAAGTTATACAATTGCACATCCTATCATCATACTATGACAAATCAAAATTATACATATACAGGTTTGCATTTATATATATATATATATATATATATATATATATATATATATATATATATATATATATATATATATATATATATATATATACAGTCAACTCTCGTTATCTCAAATTTCAAGGGACCGTAGAAAATATCCGAAGTTTGAGTTATCCGAATTTAAGGATAGTTTGTGTATATCTTAAAAATTCTACCTGCTACACGATGACTGGTAATGACTGAAATTCCTTGTTATATATGCCACTGTAAACTAAGTAACCAATCTTATTTTTTTATTCAATAATCAGTACGTGTATTGTGGGTAGGTAGTGGAAGAATGATAAAATCACTAACGCGACTTCTCATTTTATTTACAAGTTGAGAAGGCCGTGTCAACAAGTTCTCAAAAACTGTTACAAGTACAAACTAAAACCCTTTAATCAGCGTTAATTGATTAACGAAATTGATGTTTGTTAAATCAGCTTATTAAATAATAATCGATTAACCTCTTCTCTAAATTACGTGACATCCTGATTGCCGATAATTGGCGATAAAACTCGCGCCCAAATCTTCGCGAGTTTCACGGTAGGTGTGAAAATCACTATTGTTGCCGTTTTGCATTTTATAGCAATTTGAAGTTTGAGATAGACCAACTGATTTCAACAGTTTTATACGTGTGGGGACAAAGAATTTAGTTTGATATATCCGATAATTTGACACATCCGAATTTGACTTAAGCGGAGTCGACTATATAGAAACAAAAAGGGAAAAACGGGACCGTAGAAAACAGTTTGACATAACCGGAAATTTGAGATAACCGATTTTGAGATAACGAGATATATATATGAATAACACATGTGGCTTTTAAATCCCTTGCTTACACAGATAGATGGCGAAAAGTTTTCGGAGAAATTTACAGCAACTACATGTTACGTAATATGTCATAAATAAATACAACAACTAAGGATTTAATTCATTCCTTACAAACTGTTCTACTTTTGGTCATAAACTGTTGCGGTCTTAAAAATCTGATATTTTCACGAATTGACGACATTTCAAACTGAGAATGTGGCATTGCATTTATGCTTTTAAAAAGTAGTACAGGTTATACACACAGGTGTTTGATAAAGCAAATGTTATCACGCCGGGCTTTATACATCTAAGGATGGTAGGATAAAAATGTATCACTATCATACACCAACACTGAAATCACAGTAGCAAGCAAATACAAAACTATTTTTGAAAAGTCATAGAATTATCCTTCGACATCTGGTGAACTGTGTGCGTTTGTATTATCCAATAGGAAAATAAGAAAATGTATTATTAGAATAACCAGAGATAATTACTTAAGTTTACTTAATTCTAGTAGTTTTCTAGAACTGCAAAACATTGCATATGGAATGCGCGTCAATGAATGACCGATTTCATGTGAAACACTTATAAAGCAATTACAGGTTTTGTTTTCTATTTTCACAGGAGTACGTCGATAAACACATCAAGGCTAGCGAGACAGGTGTTTCGTAAACATGCCTACAATCTTAAATGCGTCGTTAGACGCCCTTTGGATGAAATACTTTTATAAAATAAAATATATACAATAAATAGATTCTTTGTTTTATTTTCAAAGTCCCATTACCGTATTTTAGTGACCCAGAAAGTCACCGTAATGTCTGAAAAGAATGTCAGACAGGAGACTTACAGCTAGAATTTTTGAGCTTTAAAATGAAAATAAAATGAAAACTGTCGTCACAAGTATTCTTCTCGTTATACTGTACAGTGGTGAAAATAGCAATCATACCACAGAATACAACCAAATAACGCACGTGAGACTTGTCATCCTAACGACGCAATGTTAATACTAATACTATTGTCGGGCAAACAACCATCATTGTTTATTTTCAAGAACAACTTACATATACTACGGTTGATCGAAAATTCTTACCTTCTTTAAATCGTCTCGTATTCAATATCACACAGTTACACAAACAGATAACGTAATGAGCGAAACTGGATTTTGTTATCTTCATTTCTTTATTAAATGAGCTAAAGCTTGAGAGACTACAAACCAATACTCAAAGCAACACTAAGTCAACGTTAACGTCGTCAGATAATACCTTTAATGATGTCATTAACTCAAGCATGTTATGCATTGAGTTTGTGTTAAGACCTTTGGTTCGTGACGGACAAACGTTGATAAAGAAACTTTGAAAATAAAATGTATTATGTCATCACCATGCAGTGAGTGCTGTATAAAGCAAATGCAGCTAATTATATCATGTCTAGTTTATGATTATTAGCCGGCTACAGTCTTTGCATCGGCCATCGTTGATGCGATGAAAAATTAGTTTATGTCATAATGGAAACATTAAACTCAAAAAAGCTCAAAACATTCCTTTTTGCGTATTATATAAACAAATGAAACGACATCTACAGGTTTTCATTTTGGCGTAGTTTTTGCCCAATTTGTCACTGAAGAAAGGTGACAGTCTGCCCAATTCAGCTTATCTTTCCCTATTTTTTTCTAGGTTCGCTTTTTGTTTCATTCATTTTAGTCTAATGTTTTGCAATAACTTGTAGATGATCTGTAACGGAATGTGCAGCTTTTCGACATTGTTTTTAACAGCTGGAGTTTTTCTTAGCACGTGGAGGTAAGTTGTAGGTGCATGTTTTAGATCTGACAAATGATTTTGTGGTTTGTTCACATGTTGAGTTAGGATGAGAGATAGTTTGGGACTTACAGTGTTCTGCAGAGTGATGGCAAGTGTATTAATTGGCTTTGTTGTGTAAAAAACCCAGAAGGCGCTGCAGCAAACTTGGACGTGCGACGGACAATCCTGATGCTCTGCACTGATACGACATACAAAGCAACAAATAGCATGATGTAAGTTACCTGTTTTATGTGTGACTGGTGTGGTTTTATACAGACATCGCACCGGCACAATATCGTCCAGGATTAATCGTAGAGAAAGACCTCCTTTACTTATATCTAGAGTGAACCACCGGCACACTGCATGTCTGACACGGGGCAAGTCTTCTGAAATCATCTTATTTACTAAAGTCTGAAATTAGATTGACCGCATAATGAAAATCGAAGCACGGCGACAGGATTATGGTGTTTCAATAAACAGATAAGTTTCATCATAACCGTGCTTGATTATTGAATTAAAACCGTATCGGCGAAAGAGCAGCCTTTTGTCTGAGCTGTATTCTTATGGTATACCTCAGAAATCCCATTAGTAGATTTTCCTCTAAGAGGTTATACTCATTAGTTAAGCAGTACAGACAAAACTGATGATGTAAACCCACACAGTCTCAAGTCAACTATTACTCACGAGCCTTGCTAAAAACATGATCTGTAAAAATATGAAATTAAGAACGAGCGTATGATTAGTTATCAAGATAAAAACAAGGTACATTCCAGAATTCCTAATAGATACTCAAAGGTTTGTTAGATGTTGCATGTGACTAAGTAACCAAAGTATTGATGAGTCATTTCATTACAGTTTCTTTTCCGCAAGCATATTCTCCCTGTTTTTTTTTTTGTTACAATTCTGTCGGAGTTGTTAAAGTTCAGTAAGGATCTCTTTAAGAAAACTTTTAAAAACATTCTGTAATACTGGTGTCCACATAATTAAACATGACAAGGGTTTGTGTGGTTCAAATCATACATGAAAAACGCAGTATTGTTTTTTTTTACTTTATCATTCATTTTAGTGTAAACTGCCTCCGATGTTTGCCCGTACAATAACAGTTTGAGCTCCACCCAACTTTAAATACAAATGTTTAATGCATAAACTTGAAGTTTTATATTTCATTTAAATTTATTCAAATAAATTTATTCTTAAAGTGTACACTTATGGTATACCTGGATGAATAATGATGTGTTCTCCTCTCCTCTTTAGTTTGTAGACTATACATGGTAATAAGTACAGTATTAACATTATCAACAATCTCTGTCAATTACGATCCTGTTAAAACAATCCCATTACAATTGAAAGAGAAGCGCCTCCATTACTCAACATTTTACACGTTACTGCGGATAGATGTTATGCTGTGAAGTGGAAAACGGTCGCTGAACTGAACGTAGTTTTCAATTGTGTGAATGAATGCGTAAGGGCAAAATGTAAACAAGTAGCATCGTTAGATCATCGCTTGGCATCTCAAACATGTCGTCTGCATTGCCAAGCAGTAACGTGCCTACTAATCACCAGGTACGGCTGCTAGATTATGTAAATCGGTATATTAATCACAATAAACACGCCTAGTAAGAAAGAATGTAACCACGCAATTTGTACGTATACCTTTTTCAATACTATTTTTGTCGCGGACGCGAAAGATAAAGCGATTTCGAGGCAAATACAAATGTAACACAATTAATTATAAAACGTTCACAAATATCAACTGTTTTGTTTCTTTGTAGCATACTAAAAGGCAATAAACAATATCTCAACGATATGCAAAAGGTGAATAAACTGGCATCGATTTGATATTTGAAATCAGTTGCTTTTACCGGCTCAGTCTCACATGGATATAGGGCTAGATAACGCATTGTTGCGTTTCAATGTGGCTGTTCGGACGTTCGTTATTGACCGGCGGCAATAGCTCAGATGGCAGAGCGTCGGCTTGCGGATCGGAAGGTCGTGGGTTCAAACCAAAGACTTTAAAGATGGTAGTAGTGGCTTCTCTCCTAACGCTCGGGGCTAAGGGGACAACATTTAAAGATGGTAATAGTGGCTTTCTTCCTTACGCTCGTGGCTAAGGGGACAGCATTTCGCCTGACTCGTGGGCGGCAGTATAATGGACTGGCCGGGTTCAGTCCCTGAATATCTCATAAGTAACCCTGTGCTATAATGATTGAAATGTCGCTGCACAGTATTGGCAAAAATGCGGGCAAATCCCAAATCCCATCCCGTTCGTTATGTTAATCTCAACGGAAAGGTTAAGGATATATCGTATCCTTTTAGTTTAGCTTTTAGAAATCTAACCATCAGCTGTCAATTTTTCAGTCGTCTTGAGAGGGAGTGACCGGTACATAAAATATATGTAGTGCTGTCTTTCTTGTAATAGCATGTCGTGAACATCTAATATAGCATCATATCATAGCAATCTACGAACCAGTCGCGTGGAAGTACTCTGATACAAGCATACCATAAATGTAGTGTCTGGAATGCCTCTGTTGGGATTTGAACCATTGACCGTCTGTATCTGCAGCAAATTTTTACTCTTCTGTGTTTTTAACGATAATCTGTCTAATGGGAAGAAAATTGGACGACAATAACTGGCATTAATTTCATGTTATGTGCCGTCTGCTTCCTTCTACACACTCTTCATCTTATTTTTTTTATTTTTTTACCCCTTGCGAAGAAAGTGAAATCTACGCTGAATGTGCCAAACGATGCCATTGAGTTGAATAACCGGAAAACTTGATAAAACAATTGTACATTTTAATTTAGAGCGTTTCGCTTTACGGTTTCCTTTTGTGCAAATGATTAATGTTGAGTCACTGAATGCCGGAATGTCAATTTGATAACTGTTGTTAACAAATGAATGCTTAAATATAATAGAAAATAGAAAAACATCACTTCTGAAGCAAATGCAAGCTTTTCCTATTTTTGTAGCCGTTGGCTATGGCGGCATCACCAGTGAGGCAGGACATTTGATTAAAATACCAGCAAGAAGCAGAAGATGCTGTAACAAACCGAGACGTGCAAAAGACAACTTTGTAAGCACTGATTGGAACAATATAAATACAGAGGGCACGTTGTATATACCATTTTAATGTGCGACAGGTGTGTTTTTTAAATAAATGTTTTCTCACTGAAATCGTCCTTTTTACCAACAGCCAAACGAACACTGACCGCATATTTAAATAGGTAAATAAGAAAAGGTCCTTTAAAAATTTCCACAGATATTTAAATTTCATCTACCTGTAGACAAAGGTAAACGAGGTAAATGTAAATGTGACAGAAGCGTTCAGAAGCGTTGTTTGGGCCGTGTAAGTCTGACCCTGTACGAAAACAATGGTCAAAAGTATTCCGTAGTAAATCAAACGTGCAACGCATTGAAAATTATAAAGCAGACAAGTTATAATCTCCAAATAAACACCTCTTCTAGAACAAAGATTATACATTGAAACAAAAGTTACATTAGAGTTACGATGCACCCGATAATAGAAACCATTTTATTAAACTTTCGAAACTTTTTATTTCGGCCTAGTAGATAATGCATTGTCAGTTGAACACTCATTCTAATAGCAGTTCGCTCTCCATTTCGACCCTTTCCTCTAGTCAATGAGTGATGTTCGTACGCGGCATTGTCTCCTCATAAAGCTGCAATACATGTGAATTGCATAATCAACTTCCAGGTTAAACGAATAACAATATTAATGTTAACATTTGAAGCATACCTAAACACAATTGACGCTCGAGTAGTCAAGATTATGCCGGGTCAGTCCTGTGAGCTTCCAAAATCCAGCTTTTTCATAAATCTGGACACCGTCCATAAATAACAGCATGCGTAAATAAATCATGATCGCGCGTTTATCAGAACAGATTAATAACACCTATTCATGATTATAAAAGCAAATAAAAATATGATATCGACAAAACCAGCTTAATGTCAGCTTTATCTGCTTATGTTATGCCGCAGGAATCCTATTTGTAGACGAAACTGGACATTTAAACCACACAGTATCAAGACCTCTCAGACTCTCTTGTCTATTATAACAAAGGGAAAATATTCTACCGGCAATCATTTTCTAGTCTGCACTTGAGGAATTTAATCGAATTCAAGCGAGCATACAAACTTGCTTATCATTTTTGCGTATCTTGTCCTCAACTCAACTTACTCGAAAACATTGCTCCTAAAATAGATAAATTTTCCTACATAAAGGAAAGAGTCGAAAATGATAATCAAGATGAAAATATGATACGCTCTAGAATCCTGTACATATACTCATAGGTTTGTTAGAAGTTGTCTGTGACTAAGTAAGCACAATCTTGATGAGTCATGTCGTTACGGGTTCTTGCTCGCAAGCATATTCATACTGTTTTATTTAAACATATTGAAACTATTATAACAACCTCTTTCAAGCTCACATCTAAAAAAATCTTATACAGAAAAGTACAGGCTGTGACTCGAATACCTGCCAAAGCTGTGTCTTTGGTCTAGTCCATAACCATAATTTTCATCGTCTTCTTTAATTGCTTAAACTAAGGACACCAGTAATCAAACATAACATGGTAGAAAAAACATTTGGAATTCTCTATCAACTTTGTAAAGGTTGTTTGACGAATTACGAAATAAAGTATATCAGTCCAATGTATTTTGAATTGCAGATCATGCCTCATTCTGAGATATTATTGTGGTCATTGAATTTGGTGGGAAAATCAGTGATGATATGTGATGTCAATTTCAACATTGCTAATCCTGCAGTCACAGATAGAGTTCGTTTGGACGGTTAATTTACGAATAATTTAGTTAAATGTGTGTTGTCTTATTTTTTAAATTGTGCCTCTTCCTGTTAAAAAGCTTGTACAATAGCCGTTTGACCTCCATGCATTTGAAACAATGATTTAATGCTTAAGTCGGAGTTTTTGCATATCATTATTTTTATATAAATTCTTCATAATGTACATTTGTGTTTTCTTTGGATAATAAAAGTATGTTCTTCCTTCGGCTCTCATTTGCAAAGTGTGCATGGTAGTTAGTACATTTTATCAGTTTCTTACTCAAATTCGGTGAAATAAGTTCCATCCTGACTTGAGTCTACTTTACTTCAGTAAACAAGATATTACAAACCGATGCAGATAGATGTTTAACCGTGGAAAAGGGTCGCTGAATTGTACGTAGAGCTGCATTGTGTGAATGAATGCGTAATGGCAGAATGTAAACATTAAGGTTCGTTAGATCATCGCTTGGCATCTCAAACATGTCGTCTGCATGATATGCTGTTACGTGCCTACTTTTAACTATGGCTGCTAGATAATGTAAATATGTGGATAAATCACAACGGACACTCCCAGAAAACAATTTACAAGTAGTCGCTTTTAATAGAATTCTTATCAATGCCAATTATATTGAAACATTGTTAATTACATGACTTTGGCAAATAGCAATAGAAAGATCGATTTCAATACTTGGCAGCGCATCTCGAACATATGCAGGAGGCTAAGTTAACTGGCTAAATATAAAAAAACCTTTCCCTCTTTGATAGTTTAATGGTTTGTACCTTCTGTCTCAAAACTCAGATGGCTGGATATAAAATTTGTTTGTTTGATTATTGGGTTTATCGTCCCACCAATAGTGTGTAATTTATCTGAAGACGGTGTTCACTTGAAGCAGATATAGTGTTGCCTGCAGTATGTATAGCATGCCGTAAACACCTGGCATGGTACCACACCCAATCACATTATCCTGACACCAGTCCAACCAGTCGTGAAACTACCCTTATATTTGCTTGGGCGTTAGCAAGGGAGCTATACCACTACCATTTGTAACGACTTTAGTATGTCGCGGCTCGGGATCGAAGCCTGGGCCCTCAGGTACTTGGAGCCTACCGATTGCGCTACCAGGTCTGTTTTATTACCAGGTAATATGAATATTGAAAGAGTTATAAAAGTAATGTTTTAATAATATTTTGATAAATGGTTTAGAGAGATGGAACGAATCACCGACAAGATGTCAGTCATTTGGAGGTATCGCTAGTTTGTGTTTGCTTAAAATAAGATGGATAACCAGTTATGTTATTGTAACGTGCACGTGTCTTACTTTAAATGCCAAATTTTTGGAATAGCGGTAAAAGGAATTTTATTAGGGTTGACTATGTGTAAATGAATAAACATATAATATTTATTCATTTTGTCAAATGTATATATAGTACTGTCTTTCCTGGAACAGAGTGCCGTGAACATCTGATATTTCATTTCATCATGCTGACGGTCTAACTTGGCCGTGAGCTAACTGTATAACATCAACTTAGTTAAGTACCGTGTGTATATCTTTGTCATGGGTTGAACTGTAGATGTTCAGAAACCGGGGCTGGAAATCAAACTGCTTGGCTTTTAGGCTCGAAACAGTGGGATGAACAGTTGAACCATATATAAAGGACGAACATCGGGCGACTTATTTTAGTTTCAAAGTATGTGCTTTCCGTAATATGTTACAAAGTCGTTATCACGTTACCTGTTACATTCCTTTAGCTATTATTTGTTTGAACTTTCAATTGATTTACACCACCATGTGAGGAGCGAGAAACGTATGCAGAATGTGGCATTTCTACATAGTTGGACAGCTTGATTAATGAGTGTGCATTTGAATCTATATCGTTTCTTAATAGTTATATTATTTCCTTCATACAATTGATTTACGCTTCCCTACTGAAGGCCGAATGTCATTTTCGATTACTTATGTTTACGTAAAAGATATGAATGCTATCATTCACTTATACTTCTAATCTTTTTGTCCTTCCCGAAACATCCTTACGGTATGCACGTCCACGAATATGCTGTTCTTCTTATACTTTCATCCGTGTATCAACCTCGGGGATAATTCAAAACATATGCGAAGGAATACAGACACTTGTTAAGCAATTACATGTTTTGTATTATTTACCGCAGCCCCGAGCTATGTAGACAACATCGCTAGCGGGTCCGTGTCTAGCCCATATACAATGCAACATACGTCTTACATACCTTCAGGTGTTACAGAACATACAAACCCATGTAAAAAACCACGAACGATTCATTTCATGGGTTTGATGATCTTCGCAAACATTGTGGGCAGTTAAGTTACATATACATCTGTCTAACAACCCAATAACATTGCAGTGGACGGCAGAAACGATACATTAATGTCTCTACTGCAATATTTCAGTGGACAGTTGAATCGGTACATAAACTTATCTCTAACTATAGTTTAGTGGGCAGCTAGGGTGGTATATTAACGTCACTCTAACAATATTATAGTGGACAGCTGAATCGGTACAGTGACGTCTTTCCAACAATAGTTTAGTGAGCAGCTGAATCGGTACAGTGACGTCTTTCCAACAATAGTTTAGTGAGCAGCTGAATCGGTACACTGACGTCTTTCCAACAATAGTTTAGTGAGCAGCTGAATCGGTACACTGACGTCTTTCCAACAATAGTTTAGTGAGCAGCTGAATCGGTACAGTGACGTTTTTCCAACAATAGTTTATAGGGCAGCTGTATCGGTACATTAACGTCTCTCCATCAATAGTTTATAGGGCAGCTGAATCGGTACAGTAACGTCTCTTCAACAATAATTTATAGGGCAGCTGTATCGGTACATTAACGTCTCTTCAACAATAATTTATAGGGCAGCTGTATCGATACATTAACGTCTCTCCGATAATAGTTTATAGGGCAGCTGAATCAGTACATTAACGTCTTTTCAACAATAGTTTAGTGGGCAGCTGAATCGGTACATTAACGTCTCTCCAACAATAGTTTAGTGGGCAGCTGAATCGGTACATTAACGTCTCTCCGATAATAGTTTATAGGTCAGCTGTATCGGTACATTAACGTCTTTTCAACAATAGTTTAGTGGGCAGCTGAATCGATACATTAACGTCTCTCCGATAATAGTTTATAGGGCAGCTGAATCGATACATTAACGTCTTTTCAACAATATTTTAGTGGGCAGCTGAATCGATACATTAACGTCACTCCAACAATAGTGTATAGGGCAGCTGAATCGGTTCATTAACGTCTCTCCGATAATAGTTTAGTGGGCAGCTAAATCGATACATTAACGTCTTTTCAACAATATTTTAGTGGGCAGCTAGAGTTGTATACTAACCTATCTCCAACAATAGTTTATAAGGCAGCTAAATCGGTACCTAACGTCTCTCTAACTGTAGTTTAGTAAGCAGCTAAACAGATACATTAAGGTCTCTCCAACACTATTTTCGTGGGCAGCTAAATCGGTACATTAACGTCTCTCTAACTATAGTTTAGTTGGCAGCTCAATCGGTACATCAACGTCTCTTCAACACCATTGCAATGGGCTGGGCAGCTATATTGGTACTTTAACGTCTCTCCAACTATAGTTTAATGGGCAGCTAAACCGATACATAAAGGCCTTCCCAACTACAGTTTATTGGGCACCTATGTCGGTATTTAAACGCAGCTCTAACAATATTAATGGGGACAGCAGATTTGATACGTCTCCCCAACACTATTTTAGTGGACAGCTATATTGATACATTAATATACATCCAACAAATTTTCAGTGGATTTTCGATGAAATAAATGAAGAAAAATGCATTGCTAATTTGAGTGAGGATGTAGAAGAAATTTATAACCATATAAAAGGGAAACATCGTTGCCGTGAACTTTTACTAGAAATGCATCACAAACAAGGCAATAAGAGGTTAAGGCTTTTGAAAGGAAACCTAGTGTCATCATTAGTTTCTGAAAGAAAATGTATTTCAAGCATCAGTTTAAGAAACAAACTTTATCACCCTATGCATTTAGCTATTGTTGTTTATTGAATTGATATAATCATTTTAAAGGCAAATTGTTTCAAAAGGAAAAACGTTTCAAATTTCATTTTTAAATAAGTGGCGAGGGAAATAGATATTATGGTTATATATGCTCGAAGCATGCATAACTCACTGACGAGGTCTGCAAGTGGAACTAACGCATTATTACAGCATTTTAAATGACCCTAATAATTCTTTTGCTAGTATCTTGAGATATCTTGGATGAAATGTCTCAACTATTTGGTTGCATTCAGAGAGATATACATATCTTAAGCTGCGACGAGGAAGTCAGATTTGAATAAGCACATTATTAGAAATGTAATGCATATAAATAATAAAATGTAATGCAATAATATATTGTCCATCATGTTTAAAAGTTAAATACAGAAGTGTCAGCAATAGAGGGCTTATATAAAATATAAAGATTAAAGCAAGAATATATCCTATGCCTATCTCGGATCTCTTAAAATATAAATTTATCAAGCAGGGTGTCCGTGGTCGAGAGGTAGAGTCGAAGTCACTATAATTGGGTACCTCATTAACAAAATCATACGAAGCTTTCTCGACGTCTTTGTACTACATCTGGCACAATGATATCAACAGGGCTAGAGCATGTCTCATGAACTCAACAGTATCTTAGATCGCTACTTAAATTACCTGATATGGTGCAGCCAAACCTCCCTTCGTATTCGCTCAAACCGAATGATTGACAGACCGAGACGGGCCGTGAGAACTGAGTAAGCACCGCCCCCTTACTATTCAACAATCATGAACATTCCACTGTACTTTTCGAAGCTATAAATAACCTGCGGACGGCGCACTGGGTATATCATTTTGTAGTAAGCTGTGGAAAGACAAGTTGCGTAACACAAACAGTTGTGATAAATATAGTGAAC
Organism: Sinonovacula constricta; assembly: GCA_007844125.1. Taxonomy (NCBI): domain Eukaryota; kingdom Metazoa; phylum Mollusca; class Bivalvia; order Cardiida; family Solecurtidae; genus Sinonovacula; species Sinonovacula constricta. The sequence goes on from CM017571.1 coordinate 22,113,586, forward strand.
AGGTGATTATACGCCAAAGCAGAAGACGTGTGGATAGATTTGAATTTTAAATAAATACGAAGAACGATAACAGTTACAAAATGAAAGTAGCAAAGTGTCTGATTTTATTCTCTCTGGTTGCAGCGGCTGTAAGTACAGATATTTACTATTTTTGTTAAAGTTACCTTCCAATAACTTAAATTAAATCATCAGGAAAGTATGTTCAATTAAATCAGATAAAGTGATGTTTTCACTGTTTTATCATGCTGTAAAACATTATGATAGCAGATATTAACTATCTTTACATTCAGCAAGGTCTAATTATTGCACATTATCAAAAACTAACATCAAACGTTTAGTGTATGCAATGTAGTTGCAACTCTAGCAAATATGAAAAACTTTGCAATGGTACCCCAGAGGAGGTTCCTGTGTTGTTGTTTTGCAAAGTATGTTTAAATAAATCTATAATAAGCAGTTTAAAAAAACGAAGCACAGGGCTGCATTCTCAACTAGCTTTTTGATGGGAAACTGATATAAAATTCAGATTGACGGCAAACGCCTTGTGACAAGAATATATTTTGCATTTTGTATTTTAAACATTTTAATGTAAACGTATTAAATTAGATTGTCCATTTTCACTTGCTGTTTATGTACAATATGCCTTAGTTCCATAAAAGATGCAGTAAGTGCTTGCTTGAATATGGCATGTTTGCTTAAGTAAATAAGGTACTTTATGTCTATGTCATTTGAATATTATTTATTCTTATTCGTGGGCTTTAATTCGCAACACAAAGTAAAAGAGGAGAAACCGTTCAGTTTATGACATTGTCTAGACAGGGCGTTGTCATCATTTGAGTATTTTAATGTTTTAGTGCATAATTTTCTTCCACATACGATTCATGACCAATACATGATTTCAAAAACTACAGTATGTATTAACGGGCCTTACCGTATCTTTCATTTTATTTTGAATAATGATTCTACAGCAAATTCTACGATAAACTTTCTTAAAAAAACATTTTACATGGAACAAAATGTTCTCAGTAGAACCTTTTGTTAGCTCTATTAAAAGTACATAGTTCACTGTTTTGAAAGTTACAGTATTTCCCTACATTATTTATAAGTCCAAGTCCACAGCCACAACTGGCTTTGTAACACTAACACTTCTATATCGTTATTTGCTCTTTCTTTTCGATCCCTTTGAAGTTTGTCCTCCTGAGACCAGCAAGCAAAGAAAAACACACAGCTAAATGATTTTTTGGTTATATTGGAAACATGCACTTCCTTATCTGACAACTGTGCTGCTATTTTTGTCTCAAAAATTCCCAAAGTTTCGGCCAACTTTTATATAGTTAAGTATAAGTAATGTTTGCCATAGGGGGTGTTAAGCTATTTTGAAAGAAAATAAGGACCAAAATCAAATGAGAAAAACATATTGGCACTTTAGAACCGCTGGATGACTTTGTCGCATGAAAGATCCTTCCCAATCTGGGACTCGAACTAACGCAATAAAAGGCTTAGTTGATACATGTCGGCGACCCTAAATTCCCGCCCACGTTATGACAGACTTGCGTACCGAAATGGCATATTCTTTATCGGAAAATTAGCTAGCATTGTTAGCTCGAAATATTGCGTTTGGCAGTTGCAGTTATTTAAAAGGCAAAAAAGATTGAAACCAACGACTGACTGTTTACTGTTACGTATTCGGTTGACAAAACGCAGTTATTCGAATATTTTAGCGCGTGATCTAATGTGGCTGACCTTTGCTAGTTCGTCTTTCTGCATTTTATTCATTCGTTGTGTCACGCATTAAGACGAGGAAACAAAGTGACCCAGCTATCGAAATGATCTGAGATGTAACATTTGCCGGTTTACGTAATAACTGGACTTGATAAGAGTCTGCTTTACCTGGTACATATTCTGTTTAAACGCAAACGCTATTAGAACTTAAAGCTACGGGACCACTAAAGTCACATGACTTAGAACAGAACAGAATATATAGTTAAATGATTTTTATTTATGGTTTGTACATCTACATGTATATAGCAAGGATCTGCAATTTAACAGAATAGAACGATCGGGGTTTTTTTAGCATGCAGAAAGTACATGTATCGGTATTCAAGTATTTAAAAGGTAATTACAAGTCGCGAACTCCACAATTACGAAATAAGCAATTTATTTCTATTGTCAAATTTAGACAATGGAAGCGCTATTCTAATGGGCGTTTGTGGTCGAGCTGTTAGAATGATAACTCGTCAGCTCCTCCCCGTGTGGGTTCGAGTCTCGGTCAGAAGGAAAACTAGTGGTGGGAGGTCTTCCGGTTGACATTCGGAGCGCCGCTGGTTCGACACAGACATTTGAATGCGTTCTTTTGTCGCCATTATAAGCGTTACGTAATAATGGCGATAACTGTGTGGCTGTGATGGTTATCAAACATCACAGAAACATTATTATTCGAGATACGGCGCTCCTACGATAAATTGCATAGCTTTAAGGCCTTAATTGTTGTAAACTTAACTGCACGCTAGGCGTAAGCCGGTTCAAAGGCTGTTATACGACATTCTTTCCCTCATATAAATGGTATACAGTTACAACTAAATGACCCATCTCAATTAATAATAACCTCTATCATATAACAACTCGCAGGTGCCCGCCAACTATGCGCAGAGCACGTGGCCGTTTGATTGATAACTTTTTAATTTGATTAATCAAGTTCAAGAATTAAGTAAGAGAGCTTTTGTCTGTTGTGTTCCTAGCTAGGTTTATTGCTTTAAATTAATAGGTATATGCCGTTTTTTTGCTATTAAAAACGTTAAACATAGTTTTTTTGTTGATTCGGCCAGCCTTTAAAATTGTGGATAGGAGAAATTGTGAGTGTACTGGAAACCAAAAAGAGACATATTTCTGATTTCCTTTATGGTGTTTGTTTTTCTTAAACTTGAGTTAGATGCGTAATAAACTCCGACGATATCTTCATTTAAGATATCAATGACGACAAACATTACGGAAAAGCCACAGATCCGTTTACAAAAATAAACTGTCTCGTTAACGTAAATTGACACTCATTAAAATGCATAAATAATAGGACTGCACTTAAACCCTCGACTTCTGTGTTACCTTATATCCTTTGAAGCGGGAACCTAGTGTAGGCTTAGGTCAGTGGTTAATACTGTTACAACAGAAGCCTGAACAATGCGTTAACTATTTACGGTATACAATGTTTCCGCTTTTAATGTGAGGTCATGTGACAAGAGCTCCCTTCTTCATCTAACGGTCGAAAATATGGTCTAAGACCCCGACCTCAAGATAAGACACTCACGAAATTATATATTTATTTCCACAGTCCGACCGAAGCTTTTTAATAAAAAACACTATGTTTGCTTGTCATATTCAATTAAAGCGTACGCCCAAAGCAAGCTCGTCAACCACTTTGTAGTGTTATAGAATTACTGACCGGTGCCTTAATTACAAAGCGTTCTGTTAAAACCCAATAATGCGAACCTAAATATCTCCATGCGCTGACTTTTTGTCGCCAGCTTGGAATGTTTATCTGTCTAGTTCTATTGTTTTTAAATTGTTACATTGTGTCTGCCTTTTTAAGGTTTTTTTTTATTCGAAAAAAGTTTCCGCCTAATTCATTTGTTGATACTTGTTTTCGTTTCAGGTTGCGCAGTATAGAACATTAAGCGGTAAGTATGACGTCATAGGTGACAAAATGTAAAGTTAATGCCTGCAAGTGTTTTCCGTTTAACGACATTTTCATGTCCATGATTGTTGTATGATACGAAGTTCAGCCCAAGGCCAAGACAAACCATGATCTCATTTTTGAACAAACACAGTCGTTTACCGTCGATAAGTTCACTAAAAGTATCTCCATGAAAGGTTGGCCTCGTTGATAAGATAACGATGTATTTGACTGCAAAACAGCTCGCTATCTAATAAATGGTTGGCATCACTGTGGTTGCATGTCGTTAACATTTGACTCGATATCACAAGCCACCACCGGACTTTTGTGTCTTGAAAATACCACTACTGTTTAAGCTTTTGTCTCGACCATGAAATCGAACCTTTGACTCCCAGTCCACGCTTGAAGCACTTCGACTTCGCATCTTGGTCGATGTAGGCACAATCGAACTGAATTAGTTATTCTTTCCACCTTATATCCACTGTATATGCATATAAATGGTGACATCGAGATGTACATCCGCTCCACATGCCAGCTGAAAGAGCACCTCATGTAAAGGTGATGGCTGCTTATGTAGACTTGAGCCCAAACAATAAAGGTTTAAGGGTTTACACAATTAAAAAGCCATTAAGTAAACAATATTCGGACTTTATGTTATTGTGCAATAACCGCTGATGTCAACAATGGTTGCAACAAATGGTCGGTCGTAATATTTATTGAAATTATTATTGATTATAGTCAACATATGTGCATTAACGGCTCGGTCGGACAGACAGAAACACTGTCAAATGATAGTGTAAGATTAACAAGCACCCTTTAATTAATGCTCTTTTACTAAGTTTTATTTTAATTTTTAAACCTGTGTATTTATACACGATTAGGAAACATGTTCTTTGAACTTATAATAAAACCCATCGACTGCCATAAGTGAGTACCTTGGGCAATGTGCAGATAATAGCCATGATTTAGGACTAACAACTTATTGTCGGTTTCGGGGCTTAATCCCGGATCCTCAGATCAGAAGTCCAGCGTGTTTATCATTAAACCACTTACGCTCACGGATGCTCACAATTTATTGCGCGGTACTTATAGATAGCCATTCGGATCATTTAAGTTCTTTTCCGAACGTGTACGAAGAGGGCCGAAGATGATGCAAGCCCGAATTATTAAGTTCATATTTTACACAATACTTCACCGATCGACTGATATTCATGCCGTATCGTCTGCTTCTCGTTTACTTTTAGATTGATCATTTTAAATGCATCTTTGTACATATGAAAATCATTGTTTGCCCCATTAATTGTTGTCGGTGCATCCTAAACCTCCAATATAATTTATTTTAAAACTTTCAAGGTTATTTGAAAAGCATGCATATTAATTATATGGACATTACCATGCAAACTCTAATAAGCAACAGATGTTTTTTTTCTTCTCTTTATAACATGTGCAGAAAATTTCTTTAAGAAATTTTTTTCTTTATTTACCCAACTCAACAAATGTGTTACGTATGAGAAATATGACATGAAGTTATTTAACCATATTGTTTTAATAGATTATCGTAGAGGCTTTGTCATTTTAATGTTTTATATTGCGAGTCTTGCTTGAAAAGACATTGTTTCTTGCGCTATCTCAGTAATCTTGTCATATCTTACCTCAGCCATGAGACGTGCCCATCGATACAAAACCACCATGTCATTTGTCAAGACAGATAATCACATTTAAATAGTAGATACAGACACTGTATCTAATTGAATTTTGCTCGCTAAATTCCGTTCCAGTTTTGTTTTTTGTTTCTGCACACTTACCTCCTGCTGGCGTATTGTCTATCTTTAACACATCCGTCGTAGTGAGACAAACTGATCACGGACAGACGGATAGACAGGCAGGTAGTCAGACTGGCGTTCGGACAGACCTACCAACAGAAATACAGACAGACGTACACATACAAAAACGAAAAGATGAATGGGTTGTGGTCTAGACGGGCGACCAGAGGGATTGACGGCCGGACGAATGTACTGACATAGCTTGTATTTAACGTAAAATGTCACATTATTTTGTCAAGTCGTAAGAAAGAGGCATATTACTCAGCTGTTGTTCAAGATTGTGTCGTCTCATTAGCTTGTGAATGAACTCTGGTTCTTCTGTGCCTGGAGCCAAAGTTCTTCTTACTGCGTTACCAGGGCCGGACAAAATGTCCCATATTGAGATATAGACAAAGTACAGGCTACTGCTCTACATTGCTTGAGGGTGTCTCGACCAAGGGTCAAAATGAACCACTTCGCATAGTCCGGTAGATTGGTTTAACTAACAACCGACGCTAAAAGCGTTCAAGGATTTTGGCTGGGACACATACGGTACACACAATATCGCGAACGTAACAAATAAAGAAACAGGTAAATATTATTCAGTTGTTTGCTGACGCTTGAAGACAACAAGTCGTACGTGGGTAAAATAAAAGAATTTGAATTTAATGGCACATGCCAAAATTTGTAAGAGATCTTGCGAACACAACCTTGCAAAGGCGATAATAATGGACACTAAGTAGATTCATTGTCAGACATGCACATATTTAGGCGGGTGGTGGACGGAGAAACGGACGGACGTACGAACATGTTGGCGGTTTGGCGCATGGGGCGGCAGACCGACAGACAAATGGACTGACATATAGACTTACTATAAGGCATTCTGTCAAGTACTTTAAATGCCACTTGAAAAAAGGCACAAAGGTGCTTATTAGATACACTTAACTTTTGAACAAGGTTCAAGTATTTAACACAGCGCATTAAGTGGTGTGGTGTCTACAGTGTACCATGCATGCTTTAACAGTCATGGTCGCAATGTTTCTGTTTCTTGTGAACCTCATTTTTCGAATAAATAAATAAAACTTATCTCCATGAAAGTAATCAAACAAACCCAGATAAATGTAAATGACAAGTGCGTTATTAGTAAAGTGTAGGATAATAATGATAAAGATTAGGGCGTATATTAATGAACTTCATGCAGACCATTATACGTTAGAACACATTGTTTGATTGCCAACTGTTAATACTTTTTATGTTTGTGTTTTTTTAAACCTGCAAGGGAAGCAAATTCTTTGTCATTGGGCCATAAGTTCTGCACTAGATATCATGAATTAGTACCGACACATGTTGGTTAAGAGAACTATATTAATAAGTATGTCATAAATTCATTACGCGCGCCGTAATGACGTTATTAGGCATGAGTCGCGTTTTCAGGCGCTTTATGACAATTTCTGCCACGCGAGATTAACAGATTTGTGTGTAACTGTAGATTATTATTAACACAGTAATTACGCCGTGCATTACCACAATCCTGTATATTCTGTTTGATATCTGCAGCAAAATTCCTTGCATATCTTCCTATTATGGACATATTTTCACAAAAACTGCATTATGTCTACAGAAGACAACTCGATTACACGGATATTTTGTTCACAATAACATATCATATTTCTTTGAATTTAATATTTACCTGTTGGATCAAACATGAATATTTATTTGATCAACTTATTGTGTTATGGTTTAACATTTATCTGTTGCTCGTCTATAATACTGATAGATCTTACATTCGTTGAATATTAATTCCCAATTTGCATTTAATTTTACATTAAATACCATTTAATCAACAATGACCTTGACAAAACTGAGGTATAGATCTATATCAGTCTTTCGTTAAATACCTAAACCTTAAATAACTTTACAGTCTTTACTGCTCAGACAGAAGCGGATCTAGACGAGATTGGATCGGCGATAACGTCCCCACCCCAAATCAAAGACCATACGACCATTGGTAGAAAATACATTTAAAAGTTCATATCGTGAGGTCGTTAAAAAGATTTATGCATGACTAGTATATGAAACAAAAACCCCGCCCCCGCCATCTCTAAAGTAAGATCATAGATCCGACCCTGTCTGATTTGCTTTATTTATTAACTTTATCTCCATCCTGTGAAACGAGACATTTACTAATTCACAAGGAAGTCTGGTTTGTCTTGTATGTGGTAACAATTTTACTTTTGTATATCATCTCGGTCAAATAACTGCCTTTTTGCAAGTCATCGTTGGTTCAGACAGGTGTATTATTGTTATTTCAAATATTAATGTTTTAAGTGATGTACAATTTGTTAAAAATAATTCTATGCGATTCAATGCATTTCAGCTTTGTCAGCGGGTGAGCCAAATGCACTTCTTGTATTGTATATTTACATATATTTAAAACCTAACCAACTGTTACTGCACTTCTTGATTCGTATATTTTAAATTTAAGATATTTGAATTGCTCACGTCATTTATGAATACGTTGTGTTGTGCAATTTGCATTGATATGCAAGTTATGTGGGATATGCGATCTTTGTTACATAGGGTGGGTGGTTTGTGGTTTCCTATCTGTCATCGCCCTTAAGTGGGAAACGTCTCACCAGTATATTTAACTGCTAATTAATGTTCAATATTCTTGTCTCGGCGCTTCTCACCCGCGCTAAAACAGCCACTGAGCACTGCAGCTTTGTAGTAAATTATACCTTTCAAAATCAACACATACCTGTTTAACATTAAAGGCTTGGTCCGACATATTTCAAATGCGCAACTGCTTCAGCATAATGACGAATCATTAAATTAACCATCTCTATCTGAAAGTAAATAATTACCCCTACTACTCGGCTATTTTAAGTCACATTTCTAAGAGACAGACAGGTTTGTTTCTCTTTCGAAGCACCATTTACACATACTCATATACCGCACCTGGTAGCTCAATCGGTATAGCGTCGGCTCCAGGTACGGGAGGTCCCTGCTTCGAACCCGGACTGCCACATACCAAAGTCGTAAAAATGGTAGTGTTATAGCTTATTTCTTTTTCTTATTAATCCAGCCCATTCTACTTGTTTTGGTTCTGTTTATGTGTACATACACGTGAAAAAACTAGAACGAAGAAAAATTGTTATCTTTGCCATCTAGTAAGCTACACTGGTTTTTATTCTTGTCATTCTGTCTCTCAGGGATGGATCCAGCGGGGATGGGGAATGCAACCCGCTCCCCGAACCAAATAAAAGAGTATAGTTGTGAAAACACATACACGTAAGCTTTAAATTCTAAAGTTTTAAAGTAAATTTTATCTGTTGACTGCTAAGGTCGAGTAACTGTGTATGTATATTCAGTATTTACTGCGACAAAATTGAATAGATCCTTTAGTCACCCCCCCACCGCCACCAAAGTTTTCTGTATCCGCCCCTGCTGTCTCTGTATGCACAAGTGAAGCCAATAAACATCTGAACATCATATCAGTTTGCCCCCTCTTTCATACTAAATTGCTGAAGCAACTTAACATAATATGTACCTACCGTGTATAATAATTCGCGTAAACTACCATGTAAGCGGAGTATTTCTTTTGATCTAAGTTTTAACAATAAATCGAGGGGAACAACACTTTTAGATGAAACAGACTCAATAAAGCGTAATTATTTAGTAAGCGGTGTTGTAATTTGCCACCGTTGAAGATAGGACCTCCTAATTAATATAGAAACCATTTATTTCTGACCAATTTGTGTCAGTTTGTAATGTTTGCTTACAATTCCCGTTTAAATTGCCTTTGACAAGCGTGTCTCTTAAAATTAGTTTGAATTTGAACAAGAAGAAAGAAGATTCTGAAAATTACTTTTTTAAAACAAATCGGTCTAGACCTTAAGTCCATAGCCACTCAATAGTGTACATGCTGAGCTTTTAAACTAATAATGTGACGTCATCGTACATTTTTATAGTGCCCCCATTGCACTCGAAACAATTGGGAATGTCTTGCGCCATGATAGAATGCAAGTCTTTCTAGTTAAACTTCCTACTCGATCTTGCTCATAGTCGTTGGTTTAACGACAACAAATATAACATATCATTATTTTAAGTTTGTCATTAAGAGTAGCGAACTAATTTTCGACCAGAGCTGTTTTTTTTTAGATCTCTGCCGTTGCAAAGGCGAAGTTTTGTTGAACAAAATGAATAATTGAACAAAAAACATACTGATCATTATACTATATTTTAGCATATTGTCTTGCATAATATTGTGCTGTCTTAAGGGTTGGATAATTACAAGCATCGCAATATTTTTCTACTATATTTAGTCGTTTCAAGCTCTACAACATAATATACCTCCTAACTACACATGCACGCATTCGTCATACGTCTATTTAGTCACAAACAAGAAAGAGCACGGATGTAAGATATCCAAAGCGCCGCAGAGAGCATGAGCTTCAGACAATAAGATGGCTATCCTGGAAACTAAACATTCTCTTAAACCCTAAAACATTACATAGATGTGAGAGTAATGAACGGTAACTCTAATGGACACTGTCAGCTTGTTCTTTATTCCTTGCTGTAAGCTTCATATGAATCAACGCACTGCTTTGTTAACATTGGCTTATATCATACTCGGTTTCTTTGTAAAGCAATACCTCGCCATACAGCTGCGAATTTGCCTGCTACCTTTTATTTTTTATAAATGCAAGCTTCACATTATTGTTGCAAGCTACACTGTTAAAAGTGGAAAACTATATTTGTTTTTATGAAATAGCTTCGATGTCCTGTTATTGCCTGCTACACTATCATTCTCATAAAAAAGCAATCCACACGAGGCACCGCTTTTCAGAGCGACACCAACAACACTGGTTGGTACGAAAGTAATGCAATAATAATAATAAAAACAACCCCACAAACAAATGAAGTGCGGATCGTGTGCTTATGTGTCTACGCAAAACTGTGGCGGACCAGAAAGTTTTAGTTACTACCTGGACAATCTCCTTCTGTCTGTCTCTCTCTGTCAGCCTGTCTGTCTGTCTGTCTGTCTGTCTCTCCTCTCTCTGTCTCTCTCTGTCTCTGTGTCTCTATTTCCATCTCAGCCCTAGATAAGCTAGTATGTAGATACTCGGTTTCGGGTACAGAAGTCATTGAGTTCAATCCCGTGTCCTACTTTATCGGAATGAGGTTCCACGACCAGTTGACACGGTGCCAAAATACGGTGACTACGAGTGGAATCATCCTGTCAGGTGATACTGACATGCAACCAAATGGATCGTAACTTTACACGTGCTTCAATTAGACACTGTTTCTGATTGACAAAAATGCAATTTTCTTTTTCTTTTGGACAACTAGAACAACAACAACAACTACACAAACCCAGAAGAACAACATACACAAGAAACGAAATCCTCGATCGATGATCGTATGCCAATTTGTCTCCCTTGACTAACATTTTAAGGCAACTGTCCATTCTTGCATATTGGAATTGTTTCCAATTTATGTCGAGCATTTCTAGAGCAATTTCACTTGACCGACATTGCCTTATACATGTACATAATAAAGCTGATGCGTGGTAACACGTGGAATAAGGAATCTAATAGTTACAACGCGAAGCTTTATTAAATTACATTACACATTCGCTATCAGACACGTATATCAGGATGATAAATTAAAGTTACGATAAAAGTATGTTTTATCGTGCCGACCAAAAGCCACTCATGTTTAATTGCACATTTATGTTTATTTAATACCCTAACAGCCTATATTCGTTACGGTTATTTGAAAAAACAGTATGATTTTGATGAAATATATATTTTTTATAGTTTTGTTATTAGCAAGAAGTTTACGTAATCATCCTGTCGCCCGTTGGGAAATTCTCTTTGCCGTATGCGCTTAGTTTGACTGTATCCTAAGCATTTCCATCTACACATATAATTTAATTAAGGCTTTAAACATACCCATTTTTCAACTGTTTTTTTTTGGTTTTCTTTCGCACTGAATAGCTCCAGATTTATAGCTCTTTCAGGAGTCTATTTGACACAAAACTTAAGTCCCAGAATGTCGAGACATGCCGAGATGTTGCTAAGACTTTACCAGTTGTGGAACGAGTCATTTGTTTCAGACTTCTAAATAATAAGTGTCATCGAGGGATTGTTTAAAGGGTTTTCATTATTCAATCCGTTAAATACGTCCTCATGTGTTCATTGGGTGTGTTCGAGTCTCGGTCGGTGCAAAAGCTTTCATGTGGTTGGTCTTCCAGCCGACCTGCGGTGCGCCCAGCCATATTTCTGAGGTCGTCCTAATAAATAGATGGACGTTACCAATAAAGCCATAATCGTGTTGGTGCAATGTAAGAAAAATAACCATTTAACACCGTTCTATCGAAAATAGCTGATGTCTGCCTTAAACAATGTTATTTTCTTACACAATTTCACTTTTATTAAATAATAAACATGATTATCTTCTGATTAGTTGAATTATTTGGCGTTTAAGATATTCAGTTAAATCTGCCTTGCATAAAATGCTTAAATCGGGTTTTTACCGAGACGTCAAAAGACGTGTTACAGCTCATGCCATAATAAAGAACAATAGGTCTGGGTGTCGAAATAAGCCAGATAATTTACCTGGTACCAGACACGTAGAACACATGTGTTCATCGGCTTTGCTATAATAGTAACAGTGATACCTCAAAGAACATATGTATTGCACAAGGATATTTTCAGATTAAATAACAACTTTCTGTAGTAATTGTAAAGACTCCAATTTAAAACTAAGTATTTAGTCTCGCTTCACTTAAATTTATGCACGTCCGTACGGACAAAAACGCGTGCATATATGTCATTGCCACATAGAGGTGGTTATCACCTTACTTAGTGCATCTGTCATATACCAGGATGAAAAAAACTGTTAAATATTGTTTTGCCTTTCATTTTATTGCAGAATGGTTTATCCATATCACATTTCTCGACCTTTCATCATTTCTAACTGATAAAGCTTCACACCTTTGTAGACACATCTTTGAAGTGGTCTTTCTTTTTCATTTCAGCAAAAAACATACCTTTTAGTTTAGAAAGGCCATGTGCCGTAGACAGCATTCCTCAGCGATTGTTTGAATAACGGCGTATTTTACAAATTGAAAGCTTCGCACCCAAACAAATAGTACTCAAAATTTTACCACGTCATTTGCGGAGTAGTATTTGAGTTATGTAAACAGAAGGGATTGTTCAATGATGGTATATATAATCCTCAAGCATGAGGAAGCAAAATACCGGAGCTTCTCAGTGCCATAACACAAACATGCTGTTTATGGCGACAGATCTATATTTAACGAGAATTGATATGTTTGTTTTGTTAAATAGGCAAAAACATGTTTATTGCGTAACTCTTTTAAAGAACTTCAAGTATGCATGAAACGTTTCGGGAGACGATTCAATATTTGTCAAGGCAATCTTCGGATAAATTTAATATCGGGAAATAATCGCACAATGTCCCCAATTCAACTTATCTAAATAAACACTTATCGGACAACTTTTATTCTTCGCGACAAGAGGCAATGCAATTTAAAAAACACAACTTTTTATGGTTATTTAAATATCATGCGATGATAGGCTTGTTGTAAAAGTTGTAAAACTTGATACCAGCTGTTCAGAAAGATCGTTTTATTGTCACTGTCTGTGAGAAAAACCTAACAAACTTTATGTTATAATGTTTAAGGTCCAGCCTATATCTCAAGACTGAATATTTTTTATTATTTATTATATTGTTATTAAAGAATTCAAAATAAAATTTAGAATCGAATGAAGGGGAATACAAAGAGGACATTGATTAAAGGGTTTTCTACGTAAAACACCATTTATACTTTGATGTCATGATGATAAGGAATGTTTTTGTCATTGTTATAGAAAACTGAGAAAAAATTACGCAAATAGTGGATCACGTATTACAATAATGTTCGTATTTTTTGTCGTTAATGCATTAACATAGGCTAAGCGTTAACTTGGTTGTTCAGTGTCCTTCAACATCGCTGATGTGATGCTTTGAGTTCATAATAATAATATTTTTTTTATAAGAAGCGAAACGTATTTTTATCATTTTGTTTTTATTTGTCTCGACAGTTCTTCTTCCCAGTTGTAGCCATTTACTCCATATAAGAAAAAAGGAAAGTCGTTTCCTCAATAATAACTTGCATCGTGCGACGGAATCGGATAATAAATCTAAACAAAGATAAAATAACCAATATTATATTTTTTTTCTTTCAATGTATTACAAAGCAAAGCAAACACAATCGTCTTTCAGATGTAACAGAGCAAACTTGAACAAATATGTATACTACCTGACTTTCGTTTCAGGAGTAGCAAATACTGATCAAATAGCAGCAATCAATAAATGAATGTATTTCCAGATGTCGAGTATTATTGCGGCAACAAGCCTGCTGATGTCGTCTTCATGTTGGACGCCTCTAACAGTATATGGGCACCAGACTTTCAGAAACAGAAGGATTTCGTCAGCCAGGTCATCGAAATGTTCACAGTCGGCGGAAACGTCACGCGTATCGGCATTACAACTTTCAGGTAGGTTACGCGTGGGAGTCCGTGGTGTTGTGGCTTAAGTATTGGCCCCAGATTTGGAGGGCCACAAGTTCGAACCCCTTCACTGTCCATGCTATTCTTTGAACAGGACCATTTAGCGTACCTTTCTCCCTGTACTTACTTCTTGAGTGCTGCCTAGGAAGTAGGCATTCGACAGGGACTAAAGCAAGAGAAAACCCCCGACTATAAACAAATAAACTTAATGAAGACAAGCATAGAAATAAATATAAAGTGAACACAATTCTGTTGCTATTACTGCTGTTGACATTTGTATGTATTGATGTTTGTAAGACATGAGGTGTAATGGCTTCTCGACCATGAAAAGTCTCGGGTATAATGGTGGATTTATATACAACGTTTATTCTTAATGCTATACTTGATGCTGCCAATCAGACTTGAAAGTTAAAATGAAAAAGTAAATAATTGATCACTTCCATTTTCTCAGCGGTCATGTGTACCGAGAGTTCTATCTAGACGACTATACCAATAAAGAGGACATATTGAGAGCGGTCCAAGCTGTGAACCAGCGTCATGGCTACTCCACCAACACGGGACTGGCCATTTGGCACCTCAGACATAGGATGTTCTCCGTTCGGCGAGGAGCAAGGAAAGGTGTTGTCAAGGTAATCTAACATTTCGCCACGATAAGTTTCACCGTCTAGTGTCGGCCCTTCGAAGCTTCTGCGCGAGTTCAGGGGTAACAATAACCTTCCATGTAAAGATGTCTTCCAAGTGACATGTGGTGCGTCAGCTGCTCTACAATTACAATTGTCTGGGCTTTTAAATTAATCAAAACTGAAAGGAGCCATAATGACCACACTGACGTCATTTATATCTTTAAAAGGTATATTATTTTAAATTTATTTAAGCCACTAATTCGAAATACGATAAATTTATATAAAGTAAAAAAAGGAAAACCACGTACATACCTTAGCATAAAAAAGCACGCACACAGTCATACACACAGACGCAACACACACGCACGCACACATTCATACACACAGACGCAACACACACGCACGCACGCACACACACATTAACACACACAAACACACACATACGTTTGACATGAACTGAGTTAAGCTGATTGGAAATAACAAGTGTGTACTATGGAAATAAAACAGTTAATGCGAAGTATAGAGGGAAAACTAATATTATTGTTACCAAAGATCCGAAAAATGCGAAAAATTAGATGGCAAGGTTATACTGTTTTTATGAAAAAAAATCATTATGGTGTTCCTTTAGTAACGACAATTTAAAATGTGACCAAAGACTAGCAATTGTGATAATTTACATTTGAAGCAATAGAAATTTCGAGCACGGATTGTGGCTGTGCGAGTATATACAACCAACACAATCTGCTTACTCTGTAGGTGGGAATCGTTTTGACGGATGGACAATCGCAACATTTGGGTCGGACCATGTACGAAGCTTATAGGGCAAAACAAGAAGGCATCCACATGTTTGCGATCGGCATCGGTAACCAGGTGAATCAGCAGGAGCTGACGGCCATCGCTAGCTCTCCAACATCCGGATATAAATTCACCGTCGAAAACTATTCAGCCTTGGAATCGATAAAAAATGCACTGGCGGTTCAAACATGCAGGGGTAGGTAAACTATTTTTGTTCCCGAATATTGGGTCATTTATTGTTGATTTTGATGATGGTAATAATAGAAGAGAAGGAGGAGGAATAATTAGGACGGGAAAATAGCAAAGAAAGCAATTGCATGCTGCTGCTAAAGTAATGAAAATGGACTGGTTATTGTTAATATGTTCACGTTGTTGTGCTGATGGATGTTAATGTTTTGATATTGCTGCTGATGATGATGACGATTATTTGATGCGGATAATTATGATGATGGTTGTGGTAGTGTTGACGACGACGACGATGGCGATAATGATGATGATGATGACAATGGTTATGATAATGATAATGCTGCTGCTGCAGATGATGATGATGGAAAGAAACATAATGGAAATTTTGATATGTTACAACGTGCGCTTTTTGTGTGCAGTCCGATCAAAAACAGTCATAAATATTACCAATAGATGCGCGGTAATTAATGCAGTCTGTACATTTGAGATTGATAAGATAGTGATAAATAAACTGCATCAAAGGGTGTGTTGAATAGCGAACGAACCACAGCGCCACCCAGGTGCGGATATGAATCACAGCTGGTTTTAAAATACACCCCGTACAGACCCCATCACCATGCATAAGATGTATTTACCGACGAACTGGTGTACTACAATATTAACACCTGCTTCTGTTTCCTCGTATGTTATTTGGCTGCAAAACTGTTCTGTATTTTTTGTAATATATTATTTCATACTATAACTTATTGGAGAAATAATTGCGACGTAAATATTGCGCTGAATACAAAGTGCCATTTTTATAAAAAAACAACATTATTAAACAAGTGCAACAATAGACTTGTATCCTGTTGGTTCCAAAAATTAAACAAGCGATATATATTTTTTTCTGAAGTGAAACTATTTTGAAGATATTACTTACATTTGTAGTATAATAATGTCATGGCAATTGAAATATATAATTGCAGTAACTAATATCTTTTAACTGGTAATTCAATTAAGGTTAAAATTTAAGCATGGGCGTTAACTTGACAAATACAAAAAAACCCAACATATCTTCATTTCTTACGCTATAATAAACACAATACAACACAATACAAATAAATGATTTTTTTTGCATTATCTGGCAACATGCTTCGTTATCGCATTGCAACGGTTTCCGGTTGACTCATAACATTAGCAAAGAAATCTGAGGCGAATCGCATTTATTTAAATAATAATGTAAGCCAATGTGTAATCTGCCGTGCATACAATTATCAAAAGGCAAAAAAATAGATAAATAAATATGCGAATCAACATGTTTGTAACGCTACGCTGACACTAACTTGAGGTATTTCAAATGTAAGGGCAATTAAATAATAATAACCGAGATCTACCGATTAGGTTTGATAAATCCACTCGGAACACTCGGCCTTTTCTTCTTTACGGAACGTGACGGAAAGTAATGAAAACGAAAAAAAAAAAAAAAAAAAAAAAAAAAAAGAAAAGAAAAAAAAACATTACGTAAAGTGCCGATCACGGAGAGCAACGATAAGTGTTGATGCGTTATAATAGATATTCCCGTTAACTCGTTTGTCGGTATTGCTTTAAATATATATTCTTGATATTATCAAAGTATCCGATGCCGTTAAATAGAAGCGCAACGACCCTGTGCAAAATATTTATAACGTTATCAAAGGTAATATCAAAGGATATCTTAATGTTACTAGCTGACTTCTTTTATACGTTTTTGTTTTAATAGACTTTAGTACGAGGAGTATTTATTCTCATTTAGAAATCAGATGTGCAAGAAATAACGAATGTGATTCATACAAGATGGCATGTTAGATTGAAAAACATTGCCGTGTTTTAATTTATAGTATCTTAATTTAGTTTGATTGCTTATCAGATAAAAATAATTTGATGATGCATAAAGGTTAAGTGTGTGTGTAAGTGGGTGGGAGCGGGAAGTTAAGGAAGACATGCGTAGTTTGAAACAGACAAAACAGATCAGTCAACAAGACTGAGCAGCAACGTCCTTTAAATAACTTTATATATTATTCAGGTAGGCGTAAAAAATGGGTGGCATACCTGTTAAGTAGAAACCTTTGCTTTTGCGAATGTTAATTATTTTCTACTCATTATACAACAGATAAATTTCTTTAGAAGCACGCCTGTGGTTTATGCACGCTTAAAAAATAATAATCACAATTTTGTCATAAATTATCATAATGAATTCCTCTGTGAACACTTGATATTACTCGTCCTTTTAACTGCGCTATCAATACTTTTAGCTGTCAACTGAGAATGTGTTTTTAAACGTTTACAAAACGTACAACTTGGACTGTTGTGATACTGTAGGTTTATCTTTCAGTCTTATACCGCGTCAAACAGTCATAATATTAATCATTCTTAGCTAGAAAAAATGTTCCGCGATAAAAGATTTTCCGTAACAAAAATGTTTTTTGCTGGGTTAAATTAATGTTGACAAAATTATTGCGTGAACGACAAAATTGTTTTATACGGTGAAAATCTAGCAGTTGGTAGTAAATACAGACACCAGACAGGTATCTTAGCAGAACTACCCATGAACGACATAAGGAGGTTTATAGCCGGGTTGGGGTTTAACCCAATGGGGGGTGGGTGGGAAGGAAAGTGGCGCAGGGTGTGGGTGTGGGGTGTGATAGGGTGGGTGGAGTGGTGTTAGTCTACGATATTACAGTATTGTAAAAGTTGTACATAATGCAACTATACCGGTCTATTTCTGTAATAGCTTTATTTCAAACAATGTCACCATAAATACTACTTGCAATGAAACGATTTTTTTAAACTTTTGAAATGTGAAAGAGAATGATACAGTTTTTCATTTTATAATTACATGCGAAGCGCATGTCGTTGTGGTACACAACTTCCCCAATAACCATAAGCACATAGAGAAAAATGAACATGGACTTTTTCTGGCACACCTACGACTTGCTGCACGCTCTTCAACAAACATAAAATAGTAATTGAAGTGCATCCGTGATGATATTCGTAAACCTGGGTGTTGATGTATGCATACACAGACAAATACAATTCGCCCTGG
This sequence comes from Sinonovacula constricta, assembly GCA_007844125.1. Lineage (NCBI taxonomy): Eukaryota > Metazoa > Mollusca > Bivalvia > Cardiida > Solecurtidae > Sinonovacula > Sinonovacula constricta. The sequence continues at coordinate 22,132,299 of CM017571.1, forward strand.
GCTTTATCTATGCACTTATCACCGCCTCTTAGTCATTCGTATTTAAGGCACCATAATCTTACTGCGCATAATAAAACATCCACAATTGAAGCTACGACAAAAGGCAGTATAATATTACTCGCACCCGCTTCAATTATTTCGGAAGCTGAATCTATTAATCTCCATAAATTTGATTTAATGAAACCCAATCCAGCAAAGCTACTCAAACGTTGTATATCATGACTTATTAGCGAACCGCCTTATTGTTAATTTTGTTAGACACTTTCTTAAAACTTTGACGCAACTGTTTAAATGAGCACAAGCATTAATTTTCCTGAATAATATAGTGCGGGATGCGGAACACAGAACATAGAAGTTATAATTTCAACACTGTCTCTACTTTCATTGTCTGGTATAATGTCAAGGCGCCCGTTTGTCCTTGAATAAAAACATCACCAGCAAAACATAATAAATTATACTATCAAGAATATAATGTAAACAAAAATGAGGTTTCTTTGCGAGCTGAAATGTTTGATTAAAACAGCCTGACAACTTTTTTAGAATTTATGAAACTACGATGATACGTTATATGATTTGAAATCTGTGTAGTATATGAACCCATACTTTATTTTCTGATCTTTACTCAACTCATAATTAAACGTACTGTATGATTAACTCGTGTGAGTGTGGTTAACTGCTGAAATTACACTAAACAAATATTTTGTGAGGCTTTCTATAGAAACACAATGCGGACAAAATACAATACAATATTACAAGCAGTTTAATTAGATATGCTGAAATGTAATGCAAATATTGACAAGAAAAAATGACTTTAATGACATTTTATTAATATCTTCTACTTACAACTACTTAATAAAACAACGACATCAACATGTAACCAGGTGGTCGAAACTTGAAAGGACAGAAAATTACAACGCGTCAAACAAATAAATAAGAAAAATTGTAACAACCATAGAATTGGAACAAACATGTAAAATAGATACAATTCATATTAACGTTTACATCTTACAAGGGGCAAAACTTAGACCTAAACCCAAATCAACCAAACATGCAATGTGTATACACTTTCAAGCCTCTGCAAAAAGAATGTGACGTCACAATATGAGCAACACCGGCAAGGTTAAAAATCATAGGCGTTGTAAACTCTACGAGTAGAAACGAAATGGACGAACCATCTTACACTTACTCACAAAACACAGTTCCCGAAACATGGTACATAAGGTATTCTACATGGCATTTTCTTTTTACTAAATTTCAGACTGTTTGTGTTCTGTTTGTGGCTTTACTGTGTTTAAAGCTATCAAACACCACACCCGCTGGACAGCAAAAACTAACCGGTGCTTCGCCCCTGTAATTGTTATAAGAATATATCTCATAGCAAGCATGCCTAATAAAAACATTTTCTTTCAGTAACAACACCATCTACGACTACACCAACAACAAGTACAACAACAACAACAACTACTACAACAACAACAACCACCACTCCCCCAAGCACCACAACGTCCAAATTCGACGCCGCAAAATTACGTAAGTATAATGATTTTTTCCCTTGTATATTTGATTATAAGTGTTTTATCTCTTGCTTTAATATCAACTTAAGTTACCAATAAGACAAATCTGTACACACACTCTAAATAACGGCAGTCGATTAGATAAGTTCTAGTGTCTGAATCGTGGTTTCAGATGATATCGTTTCAACTTGACCCTAATTTAGGTAGTTCCGACCAACTTTTATCATTCATATCATTAAATAACAATAACTGATGTAAACCTACGAGATTTTGTTTTTAAATAGATCGCATGGTATAAGTTGTATAAGTTAAGCCAAAACTTTGCCAAAACGCACAGTATGCTTAAAATCTTAAAACATTTTTCACATATTTGAAATTTCACGACAAAAGGTCAATGTTTGAAGACTGTCCGACCTACTTTTACAAATATCTAAAGCTAAATGTTTTACGCTCATGCTTTGTCTTTTGTTAACTTGGGCAATACTTTAATGACAATGTAGTTAATGATTAATGAAATTGCACATCACGAGAATTGACACATACCTGATATTTGTAGCCAATTCACGATTTGTTAACACAATAGGGCTTATACACGGACCTCATGCATAATTATATAGACGAAAATATGAGCTTGAGAAATTTGCAACAATTTATGTCAGTTCTCAATCTGAAAATTGTTCGCAACAAAACAACAACAACAACAACAACAACAACAACAACAACAAAAACAAACAAAGAACACAAAACACTTAACCAATCCTTTGTTTATCTCAGTGTGTGCGGACAAGGCAATTGACGTCATGTTTGCGATTGATTCCTCGGACAGTATCAACGACAACGATTACGTGAAGCAAGCCAACTTCTTTGACAAGATGGCGGAAAGCTTCACGATTTCCCCGACACACACACGGGTCGGTTCTATCTTGTATAGTGATCAGATCCAAGAAATGTTTGACGTACAGACACATGACAGTCTGGAAGGTGTCAAGAAAGGGATGAGCAAACTAGGCATGACAGCCGGAAATGGCAGGGTGGACTTGGCACTCGGACACATCCTCACTAAGGGCTTCCGGTTTGTACTATTTGATTCTGTTCATTGTGCGATTTGTTGATTAAATAACATTAGTAGCAGAGATGTCCGTATGTCGACGTCCAGCAGTTATTCTCAGAGGAAGACACCAGACGAAATTGTTTAGCTAAAACCATAGGCGCGTGTTAGGTGGAAGACCGCTTTACATGACTTGAATCACCCCAGCTGGTTCATATTGCCGACTTGCTTTGCTCTTTTCTGTTTACTGAATCGCCACAGATTTACTCTTACTTTTACATTTGGCTTGCATGTGAATACCCTTGTTTTTTTCCGGTCCTTTTTAAAAATTTTGTTGAATGTTGCAGCGCACGTAAGACATTGTCATATTTCCTAATTCCTGATTATAACAATGTTACCTGTCAAGCAGTGTGGCGATCGTCTGTGTTGTCATAGATTCATCCTATAAGGATTGTTACGTATTTTCCTTTGTTTGACCTTGGACTTTCACTGCTTCGTCAATTCCATCTACATGTACACCTGAACATAATGTCCAACCATTTACACTTCTTCTCTGCATAGTCATATTTGTGTTCATTCAAAAATTTAATTTCATATTTACGATCAACAAATTTATGTAGTTCTTAAAAAAGAAACAGTACTTCAAAATACCACGTGGACATTATTTTCCTATCACGTCACTACTTTTTTAACGATGTCATCACTTATCTAAAACAACGCCAGCGCTTTGACATTTTTATTCAAAAAGATCGGTTGTCTCTTTATATTTGGCTTGTTGGGTTTGGTCTTTTTTGTTATATGAATCACCAGACATTTGTTCTTATCTTTGGCTTGCATGTGAATACCTTTGTCCTGTGCCTTTTCAAAATGAGGTATATGATGCAGTACTCATAGGACTTATGTAAAATAGATTGTTATACACGTTATTTGTTTCAACACAACATATTTCCATAGAATTCATTTTTAAATAAACCAATTAGAAAATACAAAGTAGAACGCTATAAAAGCTAGAGTTAACAATGATACATGTAAGTATGTATATAGTGTGTGGTAGAGTAAAATAATAAATAACCAAGTCTAAACACTGCAAAATAAAAATATAATCACACCTTACATTTTCAGACGATCTGTTACTAGACCAAATGCTGCACAGGTTGGCATCATCATAACAGGAAGTCCAGCTCGGTATTTGGAACTCTCGAAAAACATCGCACACAAAGCAGACCGTGCAGGCGTCCAATACATTGCGATTGGTGTTGGCAAAGACGTAGATGCCGAGGAGCTCCGAATTATCACGAAATCACGCGATGAGAATATCTTTAAATTGGACAATTTCGACCAGCTACAAGACATCATACCAGACATAGCCAAGCATGTTTGCCAAAGTAAGTGGCAGCTCTTTCCATTTGTGATGTAATATCTTCGCATCTAAAGTGTTAACAAGCAACAAAGCAGTGTTAACAAACACGTTATGTCTTAGAAGCAATATCAATATGGCCATTATAAACATCCGTTGGCGTGTGTCAAGTTTTTTTAAAATGTTTTTTCGGAAATGTAAAGGTATAATCAGCAGTACTATAAAACCCAAATACGCATAGGCCTTTATTTGAAGAAATATATAAAATTATAAAAAGGAGGATAGATTGTGTTCTACAATTAAATTGAATAGAAACAATTGTCGTATATCTCTTTCTCCTAATCTATTTTCCTCAATTTCTAGTAGTTCGAATTTTGTAGTCAGGGTCAGCATTAATTCATTTACAGTTTCGTTTGAAACATAATCCTACTCATGTTTTTTCACCTTTAAACTTTCACATTGTGATGCTGGAAACAGAGGCTTTTGTCAAAGTGTCATATTTCCCACACGATCGTACTTAAGACATTCAATCACATCAAATCGTTGTGGCAAAAACATCGCGATTGTGCATTACTGACTACACAGTTTCATGCGGAAATGCTGAGCGTTACTTTTAAAACGAGACAAAAAACAACAACAAGAACTATGTCGTTTTTTGTCTTATCAGTCAAATAATCACAATTATAAATAGTTGTAAGGTAGGACTTTAAAGCGAAAATATCATCGAGTCAATACAGTTGATCAATCTCGCGTACAAGACCTTGCCAAGCTGCTGCGAATTCCTATTTACATCTGCTACCTTTTTATAATTGCAAGATACACCTTTTGCTACTAGCTACACTATTAATAAGGGCATACTTGTTTATTTTCTCTTAAAAAAACTCACAGAACAGCTGCGATTTCCTGTTATTGTCTGGTGCACTATAATCCCCATAGAAAATGCATTCTAAAAGAGGCACAGCTCTCGTTTTGGTTCTTTCGTCATCATAAACTACATGACCTAAGCACACTGGCTAAGTGCAAGGTCGGCTGCAAGGCTTCCTTGCAATATAGTTTAACACATAGTGTTACTTAAACCAACACGTTCAGGACTGAGATATTTTTTTGGTTGATATTTGATATTTGAAATTGGTTGAGAAGTCTTGAAAAGATATAAATTTGCCATTCTTCAGTTGAGTAATTTGGTAACTTTTCTCATCGTTTAAATACTTAAAAAGTAGTTTACAGTTTGAGCCCTTTATTTTTTTTTATTTAAGGAAATTTGCAATAAAATAACTTTATGTCATAGAGAAATTACTTCAAACTATCATTGCTGTAAGGGTTGATATAAGTACATATGTATGGTAGCTACTGTCCTAATTGTTGTCTCTTTTTTTCCTTTTCAGTCCCTGCACCCGACCCGTACGTACATGATGAAGGTGAGCCAGTGTAACTTTCCATCAAATTACCTTTTAACATGCTAATGATGTTATTTCATATTGAGAGAGTGGTATTTTATTTAAATGTATAAAGTTCCCTTTTTGAAATATAAGCATGTTTTTTGTAATTTCTTTAAGTTTTAGATCTTCGTGTTTGTTTTAAATATTTATATATACGATGTCTTTGTCCACATTCGTGTAATTATTACGAAACATACACCACAATATTATTCCATAATTATTGCTAAACTATACAGGCAATCTGAAAATTTCCGATAAAACAATATATCTGGTAAAATAGACAAGAATTCCCCAAACTTAATTACCCCCCACCCCTACCCGGTTGTCACGTCAAAACTCTTGACATTTATTGTCGTGCATATTATAAATGTGAGAGTTACGAACGGTTACTCTTCGTTGGGGGATGTTTTCTACAGTCGTAAGTTACTGTTTTCATGCCTCATAAATGAAAACTATTAATATACCTAGTTATCGGCATTTTTTCTCGAGAGAGTGGTTCAAATCGGTTTAAAACAGTTCACTTACGACCCCTTTGCCGCCCTTAGTCATTGATTCTTCACCTAGCAACAGAAGTTTCTTCTTCATTTGTTTTAACCAGTCTTTTTATATTTGTTGGTTTCGTTCATGAAGGCACATATTTTTCTTTAAAGTCTCCTAAACAAATTTTCCATCATCCTTTGACTTTCTGTGTCTTATTACATTTAAGTATTTTTATTTTTCCAGCTTGCGGCAGCAAACAGGAAGCCGACATCATGTTCCTCATGGACAGCGTGAACGCCGGCCGACGGAACACGAAGAAAGCCCTGGAATTCCTGAAATCCCTAATAAACGAACTTGACATTGATAACGATAATGTTCACGTGGGTCTCATGTCAGCTGAATGCCAAGAGGACAATGCAGGATTCGAGCTCGGGTCCTTCGAAAGCAAGAAAGCCATCGAGACGACGGTGGACAACATGAAAGGCACGGACTTTCACGAAATTATCCGAACGATGCGCCGGAAGTCGTTTTCTTCATCGACTGGGGCACGGAAACATGCGAAGAAGATCGCGATTCTTATTATTGACGGAAGCCTCGATCAGCCAATTAGAACACTGACAGAGGCGCAGCGAGCGAAAATGTACGGCGTGGAGGTGTTTGTTATACAAGTAAGAGTGTTTCCTTCTTTTTTGTTCTACCTTCTACGTTTTATAATTAATTCCCCTCTCATCGTCCAACAGAAGTTAAAGCAACAGAAAAAAAGCGAAGGAAGACAAGCAGAAGATATTCATGATGTTGATGAGAGTGATGCTGATGGGAAACCTTAAACATCAGCAAATAAACAAAGGCAGCAGTTGCAGCTGTTCTTTTATATGAGTGTATCAATGAATTTTATCATAATCTACTTGTCTTTAATTCTGTTCTCCTATCTATCAAACTGATACCAAATGTCGATGTTGTATACCAAATCTCGCGAGAAACACTTGAATTTTAGTGAAGTGTGCAATAGTCCTTTGTACAAACATGATAAGATTCCTTTATCCAGTAAACTAATACTTGCATAAAATGACGTATTTTCAACATCCCCCTGTCAAATATTTAGTGCAGACACTAGTTAATATTAGCTGTTATTTAATTTAAAAATGCTGATGATGAGTGATACTTGAACTTGACATACGTTAGTTACAGGTGCTCCAACTGTTATGCTACCTTTTGCACAGATCTTATATACCATAAAGCGTCATGACAGGGATTTTGTAAGATTTCGTATTCAAATTGTTATAACAATGCCTTTTTCTATCTAGATGGTATATTCGCAGTCAGCTTGTAGTTATTGTGCCATTAGGGAATTCGATGCAGTTATTTTGAGCTATTACATTTTTGACGAAGTTTTCCATAATAAAATAACCATATTCATTACAAATTTATATTACATTCATATGCATCATATCTGTATTGATTATTAGGCATTCTTAGGTCTCCTTAATATATTCTTGTTTATTTTGGTGATACACGTAACTTCGTACCATTCGGTTATTTCAACAAACCACCACATCACGAATATCTACATACACACCACCCCCTACCAAAGCCCCATTATTCGTTATTCATTTGCTTCACTTCGTGGGCTATGTGGTCTGTGTGGATTGTAATAATATTAAACTAAACATTCGGTTATGAACAGGTTGGGGACGAAGAGCCTCAGGAGGAAGTGTTGATGATGTGCGATGACCCATCCAGCCAACATTTCTACAAAGTTAAGAACTACGATGAACTGTTGGAGCTAAAGGACCGACTACTCGCCTCAGTTTGTGACGGTAAGTTAGCTTCATCTGTAGATCGCATTCCTCAACTATATGCCAAAGTTAGACCTCAAGTGTATATTAATATGTTCATATCAGTAAATCTTAAAAATAATTGTGATCGATCCTCACAGAAGTACAACCAAAACATTACGCTGATTTTAAGATATTGACATTGATACACGTTTGAGATTTCATGTCCTGAGTTCATTCGGTAAGCGATTCTATTTTTAGACTGTTATGCTCCACTAAGGCCTATATTTATCAAACCACTGTTGAGTTAAAATAGCTCTCAGGACACACGCCATTCACAATAAGATATGTCTGTAATTTGGCCTGCCACTTAAACAGCGCTACTTTTGATGTGACACTTCTAAGACAATCTGAAGGACCAGGGCTTAAAACTGTTCGCGAAAATATGTCTTTAAAGATACACTTTCTTTTTTTATTTTCATTCATGACTAAAATACACAAGTTATGACGGAGCTCCCCAATTTTACTGTATGAATTAACCATTTTGTCTATGTACGAGTATAAGTGAAAAATTAATACATGTAATCGATATCGTCGGAGACATAATCGCACGATTTGGAAACCTTTTATCCCATGTAAACAAAAGTGACCATTTTGACACATATTTTGAAAACATTGTCGATTGCGCGCCTTGCAAGTGTCCTTATGTGTATTTATTCTTCTTAACCGCACGAGGAAACACCTGCTATTTAATCGATTATTATAATTATAGTTTTACATATTAAAATATGAAATGATTGTAACCGTTCTTATCACGTACTCATAGTTTCGAGATTCCACTATTCCTTGGTTTTAAATTTCGCAGACTAAAGAACAAACCACATTTACTGTAATTTAATCTTTATGATGAAACTAATTCCTGCATGTTTATTAAAACGTCGATATTTCGACAAGAACGTTGTCACTTTTTGTATTAATATTAGTGTGGACAATCTCTTGGTAAAACACTTTTGGGTTGGCAAACTGGTCCATATTGTCGAGGAGAAAATGAAATGATTCATTTACACTTAGAGAGAAACATAATTTCAACGAAGTTACCTGCGTAAAACGAGAACCGCAGTGGTGTTGGTATAGATTATTTTTGTTTGTTTAAGAAAGAATGCAACCATCCACCTGTTATTCGCAAGAAACGTAAAAAGAAAATAAAGATTAGAAAGTACTGTTTGCATTCCATAGCTTCGGGATTTGAGTCATTTCACAAGTGTCCTTGAACCTAGAATAAACTTGCATGGAATGTTCCCGAAATAGCATAATCAATTTCCGACACAACAAGCCTGCCGTTGCGGGGGAGGATTAATAAAAATGGCTACAGTGGTTTTTTAAGTTTACCCGGAAACTCCTCTCACGTACAGATCGCTTAGAGATGAAAAGAGTCACGTACACGCACTTGTTATTTTTGTTCTTCTGCAAAGATCTGAGGCGTAATTCGGTTGCATCTTCTTGGGCTCACCACTTTGTGAATCAATATAACAATGTTTACATCTGTTTTTGGTCGAGGATTGACTTCGTGGTGTATTTATATATTTCATTTATATCTGATTTTTCTTGAAGACGTTTTCAAGGAGTTTAAAAAGCGTTTGTAACATTAAGGAATAAAACTCTAGCATCCATGACAACACCTTCACCTCGTCTCACATGCGGTCGCATGTTTAAGCCTTCTGATTGTTCATAATCTACTTATTTGGATGAAAAAAAACCCCACAACACATTGACCGTCATAGGTGTATTATGTAGGTGAACAATCATTACGTGAGTGCGTTTGAATTTGGCACAGTCAAATGACTTGAAACCGTTCGATTATGAGCATTTCGAGTCCCCTTTTATTTACTGCCAATACACTTTACAAAATATATTTCCCTTATCAGTAAAACAACAACAATAACATCAAACTACGTGTAATCTGAAATGGTTGTCTTTCTCACCCAAGTAGCCGTGAATTTGTATTACTTTCTTTTTCAGAGCTGTAGTGTGCCCCCGATTCGACGTGAAAGCTTATCTGTGATGATTCTCTGATGACAATGTGTTGATAGAACGCAGCACGCTTCCTTCTGAGCCGTTTCTGGTCAACCAAGCTCGTTAAACTTCGACCAACTTCGGTATTCTCATCGTTTGTCCGGAACAAAGTTAATTGTGTGGAACCAAAAATATGAAAACAATTGTATAGATTCAGTTATATAGTTACAGGCAAACTATTTAAATGCATTTTATTGTAGATTCATGTATAGGCCTGTTGAAAGGTCTGTAAGTACATGACGTAGTGTTCATATATATTAAAAAAAGACACTTAAGAGAGTTCAAAGTAAATAGGAGTATCTGTTTTTATATCATAAATCTATTTTTTTCAGTTGTAATTTATTTCTATTTTACAGTTCTAATTTAATTAGACTGTAAAACTACCTTAAACTGTATATTTGTTATTTATTTTGATGGTCATTCATGTGTCAAGAAGATTATAAGCATACATTAGGTTAGAATAACAAAAACAGCCCTCACACTCTTGCATGCGATTTCTAAAATACTGTAAATAGCAAAACTCATACAAGCAAATCGTAATTTTCTTGTAGTATAGTTAACATTTGGTGTGCTTTCAAAACTATTTGTTATCAAGCACCATTGTTGTATGCATTGTTTCAGTAGAGCAAGAACTGGGGTTTTGACACTTGTGTTTCAACCCGTTGTTAATGTATTATGTGAATATTATTTTTCGATGTTGATGCTGATTTTTAAACATTATAACAATAAATTTTCGCTGGAAATTCGTTTAGAATAAAATTGGCCTTAATAAGGAATAAAGTTTTTTATTTTGAAAACTATTTGTCACTTATTGTTTTTTTAAGTCTGCTTGCATCTACATACAGTACTTGGTTTTATGTAAGGACAATTTACAACACCGTGTAAGATTACATGCTCATGACTCACAACGAGACATTTTGATTTTTGATGGTTATCTGAAAGATGCATGGATTTTGCCCGTAATTATATTTCTTGGCCGAAATAAGCTTAAGTTGGATAGTAAAACTATTTAATTTAACATAATAACAAAAAACAGAATGTGCATTTAATCTAACAATCAAACAGATGTGTAAACATGTATGTTTATTACAGTATTAACCATATTTTCTGGATTTTCAATTTAATACAGATGAACTCATTTTAAACTTTTTATCTGAGAAACATTAATAAAAACATTTAATATAAAATCGTCTGATACATTTTGCTTATAGAAGTTATGACTCTAGAAAATATATTTTTATACAGATAAAACGCTTCATACGGGTGATATACCTTAACTTTATACCATAACTTGCAGTTATGTAACCAGGGGCAAACGTCCTAACTTGCAGTTATGTACCAGGGCCAAATGTCCTAACTTGCAGTTATGTAACCAGGGGCAAATGTCCTAACTTGCAGTTATGTACCAGGGCCAAATGTCCTAACTTGCAGTCATGTAACCAGGGGCAAATGTCCTAACTTGCAGTTATGTACCAGGGCCAAATGTCCTAACTTGCAGTTATGTAACCAGGGCCAAATGTCCTAACTTGCAGTTATGTAACCAGGGCCAAATGTCCTATTTGACTTCGATGTTGTAGCCTTCCATTTGCATTCTGTATTTCGTTATTGTGAAGTATGTGCAAAATGTATGTAAATATGAAACCCTTAGTCCATATGTAAATAAACCATGACATATTTGTGCAATATTTATAAATGTGGTTGCTGGTACCGGAAAGGTACAATTGTAAATATGATTGCTTTTTACTTTCAAAATCCATTATTATTGTTATTGTATATAAACTGTACCAATCCATGTTGATTATTGTCAGCAAATGTGTTGTTTAATGCTGTTTTATTGTATAAGCTAACGAAATGCAACGAATCTCTATATAAAATACTATTATGAAATTTGTAAATATTCAAAATCTGGACTTTAATCTGTTTGAATAAAATGATTAACTTAAAAAGTTTGTTGACTTCTTATTTGAATTTACTGATTACTTTAGTAAATTGATGAACATAACACTTTTACATGCTGCACTATGGAACCTGATCAGCAGCCTAGTGCTTTACGTTGTGTGCTCTGGCTCTGAAGGTCCCGGGTCCGAGTCTCAGACGAGGCACTAGCATGTTACAGCATGTCTGTTTACCTCACTTTGCCCACACAACACTTTGAATACTAGAGTCGAATTCATAAACAATCACTGTAAAACAAAAATAACTAAAATTCTTTATGAACAAGATCCGAAGCTGTAAAATGGAAACATTAAAAAGGTTGGAAACTAGTTTTCTGGACTTCAAGGAAGTAGACTTAAAATAACAAGTAATCGGGACGCACACTAATAACTTACTTGCACACCTCAATTTCCGGGGTAAATGATATAAAAACAATCAAATGTTATTTTGAATAAAAAGCGGCAGATTAGAGTCGTTTCTACGATGACAATCATATTTTAAAGAAACATCAGCAGCAACAATACCACCAGATATTACAATGCGTTGCGTGCGTTTGTGCAGCTTACTTAAAAACTACCAACTTTATTTCTAGAATGATACTTCTTTAATATAAATGCCCGCGACCAATTTGGGCTACATATGTATTTTGTGTTGTAAACATGGCGTTGTAGTGATACAGATATGTATGAACATCTATAAGATTTCCATAGCAAATTGAAAACATTCAGGTCAATATTGTATGGATAAGAATATATAAGACAAAGTCCTATGAACATTGCAACATATACACAAATTGAAAAGACACAAGACCAAGGTATCCACATGCACGCCAAATATAAAAGTGAGAACAAGTCTGTGATGAGTCATTTAACAATAAGAGTTATACATGTAACTTATTAACTTATTTGCTGATCATTTTGTCTTCTTCGGGTCAACAAAAAAAGGCAAGTACAATTGTCAGCTAATATATTGAATTGTTAAAATCTAGATTACTTATTTGTTTTAAAAAAAACCCCATCGAAGTTACATATTTATTTATAGATATTTCTTGTCATTTAAAGGGGTCATCTATAGGATATAACACAGGCTTTACTTATTAGGGAATTTGCAAATGAAACTAATTTATTAATGAAATCATTCGGTTGTTGAACTGGCCAGGAAATAAAAAAAACAAGATTTACAAATTATTTTTGCTGTTCTATTCTACTATTCTTTTATTACTCAAATCACTACAGGTGACAGAGAAAGTACAAGAGATAAAATATTTTGAACTTTTGGATGGAAGTTAATGTGTTTATAAAATTACAAAATTGTTTCTTAATTTGAAAAGGCAGAAGGTTATAGCGCGACATGAACGCTGTCGGTTTCGTGTATGATTTGGAAACATATGCATACAATCTTATATATAGAAAATGAAAAGTATTACATAATATTAGATGACAGATAACACAGCCTCACACACTCATGCAGACATGTAATGGTATTTTACAGGCGATTGAGTAACAAATTCTTAACTGTCTTTTTAGTGTAGTAAGATCCTGTTTTATAAACATGTAAACCGATCGGTAGCGCGCGCTGGGTTCATGTACATGGTTATCACTATGGGCGACGTTGTATTTAGTCTGTAAGATGTTAATACGTAAGATTTGTCAATTAACCGTCTCATCATGATGTGGGGGATTTGTCACAGGTGTAAATATCAAGCAGATGTATCCTGGTCGTTACTCTAACCGTGCTAACCAGGATTTCAATATACATGTAGCCTAATTGTAACTAACCGTGGCATTGGAGGATCTAAAGGTTGGTTTTAACCGTATTGAAGTTACTACTCTTGGACAATTAAAATATGTCTTTATTATTAGACAAAACACATTGTTGTAAGTTGTAGCACATCAGTAAATTAGCTATCAATATAAAAAGAATGCAAATACCCTTATGCTTAAACCAAATTACATCAAACCGAAGTTTACTTTACAAAATAATATAAAAGGGGCAAACAAATAAATATATTTATCACTTGACAGTATTAAGGAGAATTTTTATAAAAGTTACATGTATTTTCTTGTTTATTACAAAGGTTGCACGTTCGATTTGAAACAGTCACTTTATCCCGTCTGCCTGTGACTGTAGGAAAATAATGATTTCCTGTTCTAAACGTGATCATTGCGAATGTGTCACAATTATTATGGATTGATATATCGTGTTCTAGTATTATATTGTCTTTAATACAGAAAACGCTTTGTATTTTTTTAGAAAATAGTCATGATGCGTGCTATTTTTAATATATTGAACTTTTAAAGAGGTTACAGTTCCAGATTTGTGGAAATTTCTATAACCTGGTTCATATGGTTATTTTTTTCCTAAGGTAAGGTTGCCAATTTCAAAAAGTTTACTAATCATTTACTAGTTCGAAAGACATACACATAGTTGTTTATAAAGATAGTGGCAAGAGCATTCCATGATTAATTTTTTTATCAGATTTTATGTTAATCAGTTACAGTCAAATGGGAATTTTTTGATTTAATATGCTTTTATTTCTTCCTTCAAGAATATTCGGAGTTGAAGCATAGATATTTACTTAAGAGGAACAGTGAGTTTGCCTTTCAGTGAGGTATCCTACTGTTTGCCCATATTCGGAGTTGAAGCATAAATATTTACTTAAGAGGAACAGTGAGTTTGCCTTTCAGTGAGGTATCCTACTGTTTGCTCATATTCGGAGTTGAAGCATAGATATTTACTTTAGAGGAACAGTGAGTTTGCCTTTCAATGAGGTATCCTACTGTTTACTATTTACTTTAGAGGCATCCGACTGTTTGCCATATGTAATACATATAATAATATCTTAATCTTGTTTTGGGTAATTCCGACATCATTTCTCCATATAAATTTTTTTTTTCTAATCTATAAATAAGCATTATATGAGTTTTACCAAAAATCGTTATGGCGGATTACCCAGCTGATGATATGATGTGATCTCAAAAGTAGTTTTTACGTGGTTTTCTAAGTCTAAAAATATCGAACTGTGCAGTGTGCTTCAGATAGGGAATGTGTTTGGTTCACTTTAAACTTAGATGAAGGACATCAACAACATTTCAATGATTTATTTGGTTGTTTGAGAATACTTGGCCCTAAAACCGTTTGACAAGGATAATAATGTTTAATAATGTTTCATAATGTTTCAAGTGAAACTGCGAACACTAAATACTTTTTTATGAAATGTATTAACATAAAAGCTGATATCGGCTTACAAATAAAACAAGCCACATTTATCATATAATTTGATGTGTATCTATTGAGTAATACAGATTGATTATTTTCATTTACCCACTAGTTGATTAGCGAATCGCAAATGCTTGTCGACGTGACAATATACGTCGCTTCCTTTACCGTAATTCTCGTACCGTTATTTACAGTTTGATGCCATATTTGACAATACTGCTGTTTTATTGGTCATTTGAAATAAAAATGCTACACTCGTGTTTACTGAATAATGAAAGTATTAGACTAGATAGATGGAATGAAACGAAACTCGACAGAGCCATGTTCCATATCCGTTTAATATTTCCAGTATAAAATAAGCATTCATATTAGATCCTTTATGTATTTCTTTTGGTAATAAATAACTGACAGACATTAAAACTGCCTTTCAGAACACTGCCGCGTGTTTCACGATGTATATTAAGCAAAAACGTCTCTGTCGCATGTTATTAACATAATAATGTTACCCATTGTTGTATATCGGTCGTGCGTTAACTAATCGCTTTTAAATTATGTGCACACCTACATCTGCTTTACTATGCACTGATGTGCATTATAAATAACATATTATTTAAGTTTCGGCTCCAGGTACGGGAGGCCCCGGGCTCGATTCCGGACCGCGACATACCAAAGTCGTTAAAAATGGTAGTGGTATAGCTCCATTGCTAACGCTCAAGCAAATATAAGGGTAGTTCCACGACTGGTTGGCCCGGTGTCAGGATAATGTGACTGGGTGTGGTATCATGCCAGTGTTCACGGCATGCTATACACAGTGAAGACAGCACTATATCTGCTTCAAGTGGACACCGTCTCCAGATAACTGAAATACTGTTAGTGGGACGATAAACCTAATAAACAAACAACAATTATTTAAGTTTAAAAGCAAATGACTGAATAATATAATCAGAGGCTATGTATACTAGGAGCACGTCGGTGCGTCTGGACTCATGAAAACAGACAAAACGAACTGAACACGAAAAACGATTTAAATGCCGATTTCTAATTGTCATTACTCATGATAATGGAAAAAATGCGACGACCAAAGACAGATAAGCAGAGTGTTGACTTAGGGAAAGCGATGAGGAGAGTCTACAAGGTAGAATTGATATTCTCACTTTCTCTATTCTAAACAATGGTCAGCATGTACTGCTTAATGTGATTTAACATAAGCACAACGGTCTTATCTAATATCATAAATAAACGGTCTATATTGAATCATTTATCGTTTTAGCTGTTTTTACTTGACTTAATTACGCAGATGGAGTACTTACTTATTTATTTTATTATTATAAAAGACGTTTTCAGGAGTAGCCAATGCTACACTTTTACCCATAGATCGTATCGCTTGTCTGCTGGTGAAATCATTAGGGTATTGCAAAAATTGGCAAACAGGAACATGGCAAATAAGGACGCCTCCTTATAACACCCCTAGTTCATGGTTATAAATAATAGTTAATTGTTTTATGTGTATCTCTTCCATTCCAAAATTTAATTCCATTTTATAGAATATTTAAACATATTTTAAGATGTTTTTCTGATTTCAAAATAAGCCAAGAGTTATTACTTTTTATAAAACAAACAACCTTACGCCCGCCTTTAATACTACTTTCAATAATATGCGATAAAAGTACTTTTCATCGATAAGGTGCGATTTGAAAAACTATAAACCCAAGCAAGGCTAGTAACAAATTTCTTCCACTTTATCACATGTTTCGATACAATTTAAAGTCGATGTAGAAAATATTAACATAATCCTTTTTACTAAAACATTTTCCTCTCATGAAAGACTTAAACATTAAAATAATTCTCCTAAATTTCCATGTTTTTAAAGAAGAATATCTCTTTTCATCAAACGGGTATGATGCGTTAATGTAATGAATTTGTGACAATGAAATTACTTCTAATTTATAAGACGTCATTTCACTGTCACTAATCAAGTGTTATCACTTTCCATCTCTTTCTGTCTTTGTATAAGCCTGTCTCTTTCTGTCTCCCTCTTTCTATCTGTACATCCATTTGAAAAGAAGATTTAACAGTAAGTTAACTTTGAGTGTTAGGTGTTATATATATAAGTCAATTTTAGACATTTTGGAAAATAAGACCTATTCATTGTATCGGCATGTTAGCTAACATAACTGTACAAGCAACCAAACTGTAACCCAGGCTTTTTATTATATTAATCATTTTAGTTCATTTTTCAAAACACAAACCAGTTTATTACAACATTCTGATTACGTGTTGCATATTTACTGATAATTCACTCCACTAATAGTTGCTGTATTATATTTAGTATTCATCAGATGGATTTAGCATTTTACTTGGACGATAATCCTTAATAGCCAAAGGCATGACAGATCAACAACATTGTCTCGTCTTTTCTTTTTTAGAGATTTATATAGGTTAGACTTCACATTCGAGAAAAACATTATTTGATGATGCACTATTGGATAAGTGGTGGTTGGAGAAAGAAGACCTGCACAGTTTTAAACAAACTAAACAAATTCAGATTATTACGGCATGAAGCAACGCCATGTGAAAATATGTGTAAATTGTTTTGCTTTGTTGATTTTAGCTTGATTCATTCACCGCATTGACGCACCGATGACAAACTTATGCCCATTTATGGTGAAATCAAGCTATTCTGGGTAGACGAAACCACCAGATAGGTATCGGAGTATGCATGTCTATCTATGCATGTCAGCTGAAATACATATTTATGAAAACGATTTCGTCCGTACAGGGACACGAACCAGTGATATTTGATTCTGAGATACAACACAAAGTGTAAAAGAGTAGAATATAAAATGAAAATGAACGAGGTCTGTACAGCTTCTGCATCATAACTTCACGGGTGTTTTCTGAAACGATTTTAATGTTATCAATTTAATAGAAGCAGGGGAATGATTATTTTCTTATTATGCTGCCATAAAAGCATAAGACCCTTCTTGAAGAAAAACTTCAAATTTGTCTCCAGCACTGCGTCTTACACGGCCTTTATATTGCCCTCCTTGTTTGTTGACACCATTATCTTGCAAGTTCAATGTTTCTTTATATTTCAATGAATTATAAAATACAATGCATACCTAAAAAATATACTAAGCAATTCAAAAAGTGAACTTCAGCAAAGTCTCAGCTGCATTTGTAATGATTCTGCAAGTCAGACCATGGCTTTCACTTTTATTTCTCTGGCTCATGTACAACTTGTTGCAGACTCTTAACAACAAGCTTACAGATATTTTTGTCCAGAATGATAATCGGAATTCAGACAGACATGATTCGCCTCGGGCAACATTGAGCCTCACGCTGCTATATTTCCCATACTTGTTAGATTTTATTGACAATTTCGTGTTAAGGCAACAATAATTATGCGTTGATATACTCGGCAGCAAATGGTGTATATTTTGATTAGACAGCTTCCGGCGGGAGCTTCATGATTTGGATCTTTACTATAAAGCTTACGAGTGTTAAATATTTGGATAACGATTAATTGCAGCTGAGCCATTTGCATGATATGCGAATAAAGCATACTGTACCTAATAGAACATTATCAAGTCCGGTATAAAATACTGTAGCACATAGCTCTGCATAATTATTGCTTTCTTAAGTTAATCTTTGTCATAAGACGTATTCTTTTACGGATGCAGCAACTGTTTAAGTATTGATATGCCTCATTTAATACAATATTTAAATACCCAGCACTTAAGCCACACAAATCAGAGTAACGTCATTTCATTATATTACCGCGTTATACTTTGTTAATGTCTTTAGACATTTTCAGTAATTGTTGCAGCAACTGTTTAAGTGTTCTTTCCACATAAATTTTAATGTATATAATAAAACAGTATTCGCTATATCTTTAACACTGACACTTCTTTCATATTCGATGTTAATAAAAAAGTGCCATTAGGTCGTTGTACGTAATCAACAAAGCCTAACAGGTTGTATCATTTTCAGTCGCTGAACACAGACAGGTAGGTGGTTTGAGAGCTGAAATGTATGCCCCCAAGAGATTACCAAGGTTGGTCCATTCCTTACACTTAGATGACGTGTTACATATGCCTGGCGTCGATTTAACCAAAACAACAATTCCTATCTAGTATTTAGTGTTAAAAGTGTTCTAACAACAGTACAATAGACACACAGTCACATCATGAGAACAGGTGTTTAAACAAAATTGCAAAATATTTGGTACAGTGATAATATAGACTTATATATAATGCTATTACTTAATAGGCGTAATTAAATTGTCTTCGTTTACCCTATAGAATAATGATGTTTTCTGAAACAGCAAGGTTAACATGTGATACATGAATAAGAAAAAAAAGAAGGACTGAAATTTCCGAGAAAACAAAGCACAGAAATAAGCAAACTACAATAGTGATATATCTAACGAATTCTGCACTGATAATAAATTTATTAAAACTGTCCACCCAACTTGCTCTCATTTCAAATGGCTGAATTTTATATCAATATGTTAGAGAACGAATAACAAGGTTTTATAAATAGGTGAAGAAAATTTCACTAGCGGAAATAAACTTGTAGTAACAATCGACCAATACGCAATGTTATACGCAATGTTATACGCACAACAACAGAGCCAAAACAACAGCAAAAGAGCAGCAACCTGGAAAGCTTAAATAACAAGTAAAACATTAAAGACACAATACTAGACCAAGCGTGTTTTTTCTAGCACGCTGTAGGCGTGGAAGAGCTATAGACGTCATGTTTGCAATGGATTTTTTTTCTGATAATATCAATGACACTGATTACGTGAAGCCGAATTCTAGGACAAGATGGCAGAAACCTTTACGATTCCCCCGAATTATACACTGGTAGGTCTCATTGTGTGCACTAACCCGATCCAGAAAATTGAATGCTTCTAAATAGGGTTTTGTGGGTTGGAAAAGACTGAAAATAGTAATAACTTGGGCAGATCCTGACTAACCCAGACAACTGTATTGACTGCAGTATGTTAAATAATTAATAGGGAACACTCATCTTGTGATAAGGAGGGAAAATAAAACGTAAAGATAAGAAAATTAACACAATCAAGTGCAATATTTGGAGTCTGGCTAACGTGCGCAGTCTGGGTCCGAAAAGTGAAAAGATCACATTTGGACTCAGTCTCTGGCAGCAAAGGGCGAAAATAGGCAAAAGAGACCTATTCGCGACCCTTTTAAGGCGGTTGCCCTTATGGCTCGGTCCAGAAACCTCTCAGAAGCGCAGAAGACCGGGCCTAGTTCCGGGAAAGTCGGAAGCTATTGTTCTTGGAGTCTGGCAAGCGTACGCAGTCTGTGTCCGAAAAGTAAAAAAAAATGCATTTGGACTTAGTCTCTGGCAGCATAGGGCGATAAAAGGCAAACATAGCGTATTCGTGACCATTTTTGAGGCGGTTGCCATTGGGGCTAGGTCCTGAAACCTCTCAGAGGCGCAGAAGACCGGGCCTAGTTCAGGAAAAGTCGGAAGCTTTCGCTCCTGGAGTCTGGCAAGCGTGCGCAGTCTGGGTCCGAAAAGTGAAAAAATCGCATTTGGACTTAGTCTCTGGCAGCATAGAGCGAAACTAGGCAAAAGTAGCGTATTCGCGACCCTTTTTGAAATAGATTAAATTTAAAAGAGCAAATCAATTAAATTTTTGTATTATATGAGTCGCCTTACGACGAAAGGGTCCTTAAGACATTTTTGACGACACGTCATAAAGTGCGCGGAAAGATTTAGTCAAAGTGATGTTTATTTATCAACTCGTTGATAAAGGCTGTTGTAAAAAGTGCTCGCAGTGGATGTTTTGATGTGTACAATTATTAGGCACTTATGTTTGGTTTTCTGTATTCTCATTCAATGTGCATGAATTATTTTGTTAAAAGGAAAAGATATATTGTTGATGTCGGCCGCAAAGTGGTTTATAGATGAAAGTTTTCAACTAACACACACAAACAATACTGACTGATGTTGTGTTAACTTTTTTGTCACGAATTCGGTTAAATGCTTTAACAGAGTTCACATCTGTGAGTAGTGAATGCACTATTCAAAACCAAACAAACTTATGCTTTAAACATTCGAACTATAAGCACACACATAAAAAGCGACATTACTAGCAGCTACAATGAAACCCTGTGTGTTTTTTGGCAGGTTTAAGCCTATGAACAAAAACATACCATAATACTTTGCTAAAGTTGTTTCTTCTGTTCTTTTCTGTTTTACTTTGTGTTCTTTTATGTCTATCTTGCCAAATGTATTAGTATGCTTGTCAACTGAGGGTATTAGTTGCAGAATACCATTACGTACACATAGTCAATATTTAGAATTCATTACACATTATTTCATTAAATACGATGTTTTCATGTATTGCAATTAACATCTAATATAATCCAACGTGGCATCGCTTTAGATGTTATCCTACAAAGTGCATTTTCTGATTGCAACATAATAAGAACATAATAAGTAATTTGTGTGCAAAATCAGCAGACCTTGGCAGTTATCATTTCCTATTATTTTATATTCTTATAATGTTGGTTGCGAGGCGACAATTAGGGTCGGTAGACCATAGCATTAATGGGAAAGAGTAATAAAGAGTGTCATTTGACAAACGTTTTCAAATGATATCAACGACCTTGAAAGCTAAGACATATTCAGGTGATACTCATTTATTATTTGGTTGGCTTGTTTAAATATTTTGTACTATCACACATACTGCAATATCATTTTTGTACCTTGAAATGCATGTATGTAATGTTAAATTTGCCTGGTGAGTCAGTACTAGTAGAATCATTTTTGTGTGACTGAAATTTTTAGCATTTTAATCCACTTCAATGTGTGTGTAGCAATCGCACTAAGTGTTGATTGGAAATTTGTTGTTATCCATTGTATGTAAATTTGACATCGGCAAAGTCGGGTGTAGAGCTTATTTAATAATCATATCATATTTGGACACATATAACCATTGTAAACATCCTGGATACATAAGAAAGGAACAGACCCCCAGGAAATGACCGAGCAGTTGAGAATTCTTAATTTTGCCATTCAGAATACTTCGGCAGTTGTGCTTTCAGAAATTGGCCTCCGGAGGTAATATGTGGTAAAAGTAACCCCAGCAGAGGGAAGCCAAACCCAAGGACCACGATACACAGCCCGTTGACCCAGCACGCTTTAGCACAAACATAAATTCACACAAAATGTGCCCTATTGTCGAGATGCACGCCATCAATCAGAAAGTCAATTTTATTTTAGTCAACCATTTTTGTGTAGATTTTTCAAATCAAAATTATACCATATTTTTTTTCTAAACACTATGTGGACAATTTTTTTCAATGACGTCACTACTTTCGTCATAACTTATAGGAAATATCAGCGCTTGGACATTTTGTATTCTAATAGATCGCTTTTCTTTTCATTGCTTGCATTTGAGAAACTCGTCAGAAAGTGCGAGGTTAGAGCTCTGTTAAACCGGTTTAAGCACCCCAGTCGGCCCATATTGCCGACTGACCGTTCCAAGGCGGTAACTGTCGGGTTTGCTCTTTTCGTTAAATGACTCATCACAAATTTGTTCTTACTTTTCGCTTGGCTTGCATGTGAAATACCTTTGTTCTGTGCCTTTTCGGAGTTTAGTATATGTTGCAATGCTCATAGGACTTTGTCATATATTCTTATATATATTTAAATGACTGATTTTAATACGTGTGATTATTATTTTAAATAAAATATTTGGAATAATGTTAACAAATATTGGCAAAAAGCAAAAGTAAGTAATTTAACATACATTCTTATTTGCACATGTTTTTTTTTTGTTGAGACAAATTTGTTAATCGTAGTCACGTACTTAATCTTTTAACGTTTTAGACGATTACTTTTGCTCATGTATACTTGATATGAACATTTAACCAAAAGTTAAAATTGGGCTTTATATTTTTATGAACTAGTCGAATGCATGTCTTGTCAGTGTGCCTAATGCGTGTATTAACTATCGTCTAACTAGCAAGGACTTAAATAACAGATAAAGAAAATACAAACTTGCGCCAGATTTGAACAACATTGGCACATGCTGTGTTGATTTACTATAAATAGCATAACATTGCTGATATTATTTACAAAACATAAGTAATGTTTTCTTTTTGTAAACATGAATGAAACTTTCTGCTTTCAAGAGTTGCAGATAATGCCCTCATCGGTGAAGTAGACGGAAATGCTTGTTAAGACTTTTGAATTATGTAAACGCATTTTACACAAGTATAAACATTTTGTTTGGTAATTAAGGTTTGAAGTGAATGCGCGGTGTTCTGTTTGCGTATTATATTTGATCTAAAGAGCATGTGGAAATTAACGCAATGAAAAAAACAGGTTTTCTTTGTAAATCAACTTTATTAGCATTTGTTTCACAATCGACAAGGTAATCAATTATAACTTACTTAAATAACTGATCATTAATTATTATTAAAATTATTATTATTATTTATTACTACTACTACTACCACCACTACTACTACTACTACAAAAACTACTACTACTACTACCACTACTACTACTACTACTACTACTACTACTACTACTACTACTACTACTACTACTACCACTATCATTGTAACTACTTTTTCTACTATGATTTAGAAATTATTTGTATATAAAAGGACCTCTGAATGTTCAAGATCATGCTTCAGGGAAAGTGGGGCATCGCACACCGAAAGTAAATTTATTTTGGAATTTTATGTTACTTAATTTAGATTTGTGATTTGGAAATATATGTATTGGCGCAGAGAGAAAACACACAGTTAAAACAGTTATTGGACAGAACAGACTATAACACTCACACCCACAACATTGCTGTGATATACTTCAAGGGAATTATATGGAGATTATGTTAGTATGTCTTACAAAAGGCGTTGCTTGTTGTCAATTGATTTAAAAGATCTGGACATCAATACAACTTGGTTATATTTTGATATGTCGTGTAAAGATGACCGTTTTGATCACATTGTCAAAGGTCCATGGTTTTGGGGATCCGCCCATCCATTTGTCATAGTTGCAGGTGCTTCTGAAGTTTTAGCATTTTTTTTATAAGATGAAGAACCCATTTTAGTCTTGTAAACTTTATTGTTTTCCTACACTTATAGCTAGTAGCAACTACTCAATAACCTTTGTCAGACTTGTATGATTATTAGAATATTTAAGTGATTACCGAGTCATTATCTTTGCTTTCACACAATTTCCGCAATACAAATACAAAAACGACCTTTTCATACGATATCTTTTTTTGAATGATCTAATCAATCACATGTACATCATCTATACATCTCAAACACAAAAAACAAACAATTTTATATGTACTTTTATATGTACAATTCCATGACATTGCGCTCTAAATCCTTTCAAATATGTCTTTGAACCTGGAATGGTCTTGCTTAGAATCTTCCTTAATTATACAAACAAACTATTTCCGGCAAAACAAGACGTCATGGCGGGCTTAACAGACAAAAGGAATACATTAGTTTCACCAATTTACCGGGAAACTCGTTATCTCGCACAGATCGCAAAGCAATGAATAGACACACGTATTATTCTGATTCTGCATGCATAATTTTGCTGCATGTTTTTGGAGTTACCGTTTCATAAACCACCACAACAACAAAGTACGTGACATTGAAACGTTTTTTATTTTCTTTCTAATCCAAGTCATTAATAATGTATCTTGTTATAATTCAGAGCTATATTGTACCGGCGACTTGCTATGAAAGGTTACCTGGGATGAGCTTACTTCCTTCAGAGCCATTTCTGGTCAACAAACGCTTGTCAAACTTCGGCGTTCTCTACATTTGGCCGAAGAAGTTAAATGTGCGGAACCAAAACTGTCACAACAATGCATCCTTTGTATGTTTAACAAATTCACTTAAATTTTATTTACTTTACTTTCAGGTACTGTCTTGACGAAAGGTTTTAAATACATGTATTTATCAAACACAATGCGAGTTCACAAAGAACGTGAAACAGAGTAAAGTACGTATAATGATGTCCTTTGTAAATTACACTAAAATACAAAATAAAGAACAAAAACGCCAGCAATCAATTTCACAACGAGCTACGTGCGCTTGTGTGTGAAATTTACGACTGAAAAATTCGTTCAGTGCTATAACAGTTAGGACATATACATGTCTAGCATTCTGTTTGTTGACGGCAGGACTTGATGCTGGCCTTAATGAAAATCTAGGGAATTTCCTTTTGCAGATATTATGATTTTTTTACCAATGAAAATGGCCCATATAATAATATTAATAACATCAAAAATAGTTTGTACATCATAATATCTTTTCGATTCGAATACACTAGCAAAATTATAATAATTGTCAGTCTATGCATTTTATTGTTAGACTCTGTGCCATAACTTTAAGTTTGTTTTATAAACAAGACAGACAGATTATGCTTTCAAGAGAAGCCATTTACATCGATACTATAGCCAAGCCAGCAGTTCGGTTATACTTAGTTAATAGTTTTTTTGAGGCTCGATGCTGAAATGCATATAACCGTTAAATTAATTAGTGCACGTGGCTTTTTCATTAAAAGAGTGTGCACCGAATAGTCATCAATATATTATATTGTAATATTGCATGCTCTTGCTCATTAATTATTTGAAAAATAAAGTTTACATAAATGAAAAAATATTATTATATTATTGACACCATGAGTTAAACAGTACGATTTCTTTACATTTTAACACAGTTATGAATACTAACAATAACGACAACAACGATGTCAAGTAGAAACTGATTTACGGTAACAACTACAGCCGAGAGATAATGAGTGAGGAAAGTAACTATACTTCGGATTTTACGATTGAACAGATAATTTTGCCGGTCCAATTGACATTCACAATATCTTGTAAGATTGTAGCTATTAATAAAGAGAAAAGCCAACTAGCGCAGAAATAAACTGAATATACATTTCTGCACAGAATACGACAACGTGAATACCGAATAATGAATCAACACTAATTTTTGTTTCATCGTATATAATTTACGCAAAACAGTCCATTTTGTTTTTGTGCATAATATGTTATATGATCGTCATTGAAGAAATGAGCGTGCAGTCTGATACTACATGGAATGCAACGTAATAACTGTTTATATAAAATCGTTAGTAAACAAGTGTACTAAAAACTCGTTACATCTACACATAATTTTAAATCTTTAAATTTCTGCTCTTGTATTTATCCCTTTTGATTTTACACTCATATGTGGACATTGTAGTTAATATGTCTTATTTGTTACTCTACATTGCAGCATAAGCGTAGACAGTACATTACAAGTCGTAAAATCATCATGATTGAAATATGATTTAAGACCACAATGTAATTGTGTTTTAAGAAAGTTTCAACTTAAATTAATGTTACAAAATAAGGGCTGGTAGCGGCGTACAAATAAAACAAAAACAACCGTACTCTCGTTTTACAAGAGATCTGCCGGCTAACTTGGTAATCGCATTTTAACGATGTTCTGTACGGTGCACATATTTCATTTGCAATAAAATATTCCAATTATCGTCAGTCTGCCGTGCGTAGTCCAATTTACATGTTGTATATTGTATAGTCTACAGATATATACGAGTCGCACTTTAATGTGATCTGCTACATGTATTTCCTTTTTAACAATCTATCGCATCGAATACATGATTGTGTTTTGGTGATGTACTTCAAGTCTAACAGTTGTCGACAGCAGAAAAGTAAAGTAGTGCCACCTAGGCGCATCATGCTAGCTGGAACAACGTTACAACAGGTTTTTAAGCAGACTGAGCCTCGAACCTACGCGGTTGGTTCTGTGGTTCTAAAGTGTAAAAGATTGAACGTGCTATATAATTAAACTGATTAGGGTGTGTAAAATTTATACATTACAATTTTATGATGTTTCATTGTAAACGATTTGCCATTAACAGTTTATATTCATTAAATGTATATATGTATATTGTAAGGTCGAACAATAAAACATTTTATGATCTTGTTGGCATTTATGTAACTTGATGTAGATTGTATCATAAATGAAAGTAAAACTATTTAAGTTTTGTAAAATATGTGGTATTACAAAAGTATTGCATTGATTAGAAGCTCAAATTGGACTAGATAAAATTCTTGATACATGTAGCCTTAAGGTATGTTATTTTATTTAACACCTTGAACACACAATCTTGTTATCTGGAGATAGTGATCTATAACAGCAGACATATTGCTACATGTATTTTCACTGTTTCATCATGTCCTAAACATCTAGCATGTTACAAGCATTATTATGCTACTGTGTCGTACAATTGTATGGGATTACCTGTGAATATGCAAAGCGAAGGAAAGAAAGCTATACCTCAACATTAATTCAGACTTTTTCTAGCCTTAAGGACTGGGTCTCCCATATATGGAGACAACCTAGATGCACCTGAGCCTGCTCTATGTATTGTTTTTGGCACAGGTACAACTGGCTTCAGGCCCTTAAACAACCATCTACCAACCGATGTCATTTATCTGGGTGATGAGGCATGTATACTCAGACAAAAACATTTCGCCGCAGGCTCTAACTGTGCAACATTAACCATATCCCTGCAACATTTGGTATTATCCCATACTTTCATTTAAAACCTTTCTGCACTAATCTTCGTGCTAGGACAACCATACGAGTTGATATACATGGCATATAGTGTCTACCCAGATCAAAGAGCTTCTAAATGGGATAATCAAAATTAGTACATAACCTTACTGTGACTTATTTGTGCTAAGCTGGATAAGAGTTTTTCACATCATAGCGATTGGCTGACATGGCAGCCCAATGGCATTTAGGTCGTAAATGTTATATGATGAAACATCCCGCATAAAACCACTTGCAAAAGCAGTATAATATTACTTGAATTATATCCTTATTAAGTATTTTCTTTAACCAATGCAGCAACTGTTCAAGTGTTTATCCAAATAAATTAAAAAATAACAATAAACGTCTATTTAAATTCCTCAATAACAGTATTTATAACTATTTCAAAACGTTTATCGAACATAATGTTACTGTTGTAACATCTGTTTAAATGTTTTGTTAGCATGAATGTGACATGCACGTCATTCTCAATTAACAATACTTCAAAAGCACTTTATCATCATTATCGCCATCCTTCTAGTTTTATGTTGTTAAAAGGTATTTTACTGATGTAGCAACAAAATACGACTTTAAGAGTATTGTGTAAACTCTAGAAGTATTGAAATTTCAACAATGTCTGAAGTTAAATAGATCAGATTGCTGAAAGTGTGCTGGTAGATTAATGAATAGATGACAATGTCAAGAACATATTTAATCAGAATAATGTCTTTTACAATTTGTGACCATATGTTGATATGTAATATATGTTGCAAAAACTTTAAGCTTTTAAACCCACATAATTCTTTTAACCTGGAACGAACTATCAGCTCATAACACACCTTAAATTGTTGTCGTTCTGTGTTAACACTGTTAAGCACCACTCCAGCTGAAAGAAAAAAAATGCATTATAGACGTCTTAACCTCTTCAGAATACAATAATATTGTATTAATATGATTGCAAACATGCTTTCTTGAAACTTGCCATCATTTCTTCTAGTAAAAAACCACACTTTAATATCTTTCACCACCACAACCACTAAATTTTCAAATATCATAATTTCCAATTGCTTTGATTTTACATGTATTACGAGTATTATAAAAATAATTAAAACAGGAATACTAAGTCGTAAAGGTAGATAAATTCATGAAAACTGCCATTCATTAATACATTGTGAATAAAAGTTGATAACGATATAGATGTCGAGGAGAATTTTAATAATTTCTCGTGAAGGAAATATATATATAAATTGGATTGATATGGTATATTTATGATCTCACTAGCCCCAAAGCAGGGGCATTTCAGCGAACACACATTCCCAGTAAACATATCGGGCTTCATAATTTATAACCTCATTTAATTAATTTAACACCTCCTTACTAAATTTTCATAATCATATTCAGGTACTATAGAAGAATAAAACAAGTTCAACATTTGAAATATGAACTGTTATTACAAATGTCACGTACATATGTCGTCAAACTATCACACAGAAGGAAAGCAAATTTACAAAAAATCTAGAAATACTACAAAACATTTTCTTCCTTCATAGTTGTATATCAGAACGGCTGGCAAGTGTCGCGCTCCTTTATTATAATGGCATTTGTAGTCAGGATCAGCTTCCATTCGTGGTTTTGCCGTCGTCTGAAATGTTGTCACATTAAGACAAAAATCTTTGTAATGCTGGAAACAGAAGATCTTGACTTAAACACAGGTGTCGAAGTATCTCGTTACACAGTCTCCTTTAGGCAGTAAATCGCATCATTCGCCGCGACAAAAACAATGTAATAGTGCATTAAGGTCCGTACATGTACAAAAAATTGCTAAAGCATACATAAGAAACAAAAACAGCTGAATATAATTTCTCTTGTGTCTCAATACCATTTCTGCTTTGGCATTTAAATGATCACTTTTTTATCGTTGGTTGATGTTTAAATAATTACAATGATTGTTTTGAGAAGCCGATGCATGAACCCTATCGTCAACAATATACTAGGATACTGATCTTATCATCAGAGGCTCTTTGAAGATTTTTGTCACAGACAACCGTGTTAAGACAGCTTATTGTATAAAATGTCGTAGTAAAAAAATCATGATTGAAACATGATTTAAGACCTTAAGTTCACTGAAAGTTATCATGTTAAGTAATTTTTAAATAATTAAAAATATACACCTTTATAGATTAGATACTGAAAGTAATAAGAATATTCTATTGAAAATTTATTGTCCACTAATTATAATTGAAGATTCAAAGGCCGATGCAGAGAAACTATTGTCAGTATAAGACACCGTGCCGTATTGGTTTGTCGTTTTAAAATATAAGCATCATTATTTTTGCCAATCTTTTCACTTTTTATTACTTACGTATACAAGTGACATTTATACCGGAAGTCGTAGAATTCGAACCTGGGATGCGATGGAATTAGCCGGCATTTTTGCCGATGCTGTGCAGCGACATTTCTACCATTTTAGCACAGGGGCACTTATGAGGTCTATTATACTGATACCGACGAGTCAGGCGTAACGCTGTCCCCTTAGCCCAAAGCGTTGGGATGGAAGCCATTACTACCAACTTTGAAGTCTCTGAGGTCTCAGCTATTGCGGCCAGTCTGAAAGTGTAAGTTGATTAGCTTTAAAAGGCGTTAATGGCTAACATCTTTGCACAACATATGGTACTTTCGACAACGACCTACCCAATCTTTTGAAAACAACGTCCTTCCCTTTTATTGAGAGATAACAGATAACATTTTCACACATAATTATTGTAATTTAACACAGTTTTAAAGTTTTCAGTAAAGAAATCCTACAAATTCGATCATCTCTGACCAAGAGTCTTTAAATCGTAACAGAAACATCTGATACGATCATTTGGAGTGTCAGTATAAATTAACACAATTCAATGTAGTGTCTTTCAAAAGTAGCACCAATATGTCAGGTTGGAATGTGTCGCTTCATTTATTGCTAAATAATTACAATGTATATGTGTATGAAAGAATGAATGAAGGCTTCTCCGTCAGCAATTATTTTGATGTTACGAATGCTTTGTAAACTTTAGGTAAGAGAAAAAACGAGGCCTATACATCTCTTATTCTGATGCAGCAAACACACAAGGTTCAGAGTATTATTCAATGTGACAGCTAGATGGCGCGAGTCATTGACAAATAATTACCATGCATGTATTGTTAAGAAGATTAGAAGGCGATACTAGACTCTTCGTCTGGATAAACTTCTATGTCTTAGTGATGTTTTGTAACCTAAAGTAAAGGCTTTAATTAGTGAGTATTGGCTGTTTCTTTGTAGATCACATTACACATTGTGTTTTGCTTCCATTGTATGCTTTATTTTTGAAATGTGATGAAATGGCACAATTTAAGACGACTTCGATTGGAGTACTACAAACGCATATTCTGGCGCAGTGTAGTTCAGTTGTTAAAAATTCTTCTGTAAAAATAAGGAAGACTGAAATTGGTAGGCGAAATTTTTTGTCATTTGAAATTTTATTCAAAATGTCAAATTTATGGCATTAAATTTGACATTCCTTTGAAAGTTGAGTAATTTCAAATGTTTTATTTAACATAGAAAAATGGGCATTCTTACAATTATATTTCTTCATAATTACGTCTCTAAAAATAGTACCAATAGGATATATGGGAAAACAGTTTTTCTCTTGTGGTGTGAAAAAATGTGTAGTCTAGATATTTAGCAATATTTTATACCGCCCATTAAGTATTTCTCCTAGATTTAAATTATCTCGTGCATTCTCGAGATTTATCATTCCGTTTTCAAAAGAAAAAAAAAAGGTAGAAAGAATACGCGTGTCTCCCAAAACAAGTGATGTTGATCGATTCCATAGGTTTTCGTTTCATTTTTTTGCAAACAAACGGTGAAGAGTTTATTTCGCAATAAATGCAATATACAAAATCACTATAAAGACATCGTTTGCAACATATTATTAACAAATATATGTGTGGAATTTAATGTATATAAAGCTTTAATCTCTATCAGAAATATATTCTTAAGTTGTGATTTCATCCGGGTAATTTTTGTGGTTTGAAATCGATAACACTTTTTATGATCAGTTGCGAAGAAACTTCAAAGTATGCAACTGTCGCAGCTGTTTTGACTATTATTATACCATGCCAACAAAGTATTTTACGACAGTTAGTTCGTTTCTCTCTTTTTAAAATGATAATTAATGTTTATATTTTGTACAATAGAAGTAAGTACCACTTGCATTTCTTTATGTGCATTTTGCAATTTTTCACAATTTCAGCTTAAGCAGACATTTATATCAAATAAAACAATTTTACGTGTTATTCCCGGTAAGTGTAAACACTAGTTATTAACATGTAACTAGCGTTTACATTTACAACCAGGATTATTGATTTCCCTACAGGAAAGGTCAACAATTTGATATGATATATATTACAGAAAAAACTAGGTTCACATTTTTTAAATGTAGAAGAGGTCTTCGAAATATTTGATAGAAATAATCAACAGATATTATGTTTGGGTAAGCTGTGTAATCAAGGTTGTCATTACATCCAACATATAAGGGTTGTTACGTGTACTTCCTTTGATGGACATTGGACTTTGGTTCCTTAATTCCATTTTCAGAATGCTACTACCATTTACTCTTCTCTGGTCATTTTTTCTTGATTCAGAAAGTTAATAGTCTAAACACTATGTGGACATCATGTTGCAATGACGTCACTACTTCCGTCAAAACTTATCAAACAAAACGTCAGCTCTTGGACATCTATTCAAATGGATCTGTGTTCTTTTAATTACTTGTATTTGAGAAAGCTACCAGGAAGTGCGAGGTTAGAACACTGTGAAACCGGTTTAAGCACCCCAGTCGGTCCATATTGCGGACTGACCGTTCCAAAGCGGTAACTGTCGGGTTGGCTCTTTTTGTTAAATGACTTATTACAGATTCGTTCATGCTTTCATTTTGCTTGCATGTGAATACCTTTGTCCTGTGCCGTTTAAATTTTTGTACATGTTGCGATGCTCATAGGACTTTGTCATATATATTCTCATTATTAATCGCACATCCTACAAACCAGATAAAATATAACAACAAGTATCAATCACAACTACATGACCTTCATCAAAAGAGTAGTAGTTTTACACGACTTTTCTTTTTTACCAATTTGATTGTTGTGATTCTTTGTCTGTATGAAATCATTCAATATTTTGTGTGTAAACAGAAGTTCATACTAGCTAAAACTGAAAAGTTAAACAGGAAAAGTATTTTCCATATTCGGGTTAGTATTCTTCTTTATAACTGATACGAATAAGTAGCCTTTACAGGCACATAACCAGTATAACCAAGGACATAAATTATCTCGATATTTTTGTCCATTTTATGTCTATTTGAAGTACAAATGCACTCATAAGGCAGATATATAAATTATTTGGATATTTTAAGTTATGTTTTGTGTTTTTTTAAAAGGAAAAACGGTAACACATTGGAATGATATTTGTTGTAAAAATGCAATGTTATTGTTAATCAACGATTATATAAGCAAAGCCAAAATTGGTTTCTACTCCCAAATAGGTCAGAATCAACATGAAATCGTGCAAAAATGCAGATGGTTTTTATGTATAGTAATTCTTTTGGCATGCATTTCCTACCAGGCTATTTGGTTTATTGTTATTCTTGCATAGAACAATAGTACGCACACGTGTTTCTGATAAGGACTGGGATAATGTATCATATAACAGCTCTCTTATGGGATAACACTATTTGAAACGTTTTAGATTATGTTGTACCGAAAGTGAACCCACAGAGAAAGCAACATTTAGTGGTTTTAAATTGTTGTGTTTTTAATTTTAAGAAATCTGAACATTCCTTTATGGTGGGAAAGCAATATCCTAGTAGCTATTTTATTTGAAAAATAAAATAAATATAACTTTTTATTACTTTTAAATTCGAATTGTATGTGTTTTTATCAGTCTATATTACGTGGCAAAATAGCTTACGGGCGTATTGGCATATGTGATTAATGTGTATATTAAGACAGACGCCTCAAACCGAGTTCGAACAATACAAATGCTTATTAATGTTAATGTTTTAGTCCGTTGTGAGAAACTTGTGCTTAAGGCAACTTATTTTATTAAAGACACGAATCTTCATGCCTTATCTAAATATCGTCTCATGTGAAACTTCAGTCCATACCCGCACGCCCCGCCCCCATTTTTATTGACGTCATTGACTAGTTCTTATTATACGTCATCGCTTGGACTGTTTAATATCAGACTATTACTTTCTGAGAAACGATTTCCTTAATGATTCTTTTATCTCCTGTACATATTTTATATATGATGACAGTTCTTTGTTTCTGTTTGTAAATAGTATTCTTTGATTAGTCTTAAACTCCCGATGCAGGTGCTTATATTAAGCTCACTTTGATGGACTATTTTTATTGTCACCGTTTGTCTGTGAAAAAAAAACCGTCAGAAAAGTTGGTTGGAGTTCTCCACAAACCATTTTTAAGCACCCAAGTCGTCCAACTGACAGTTTCAAGGCGGTAACTGTTGGTTTTCCTTTGTGTGGCATGTTTCGTCTCATGGTTTCTTCACTTTTTGTTACATTTACTTTGTGTGCCTTTGTCTAGTGGTACCACTTGTGGCTACTTTAATAGGACCTTTACTTATTTCCATAGCCGTAATTCTACCTACACTATTATAGGTATTATCTGCCCCTTGTTTTTGTCAGGATAATAAATTTAAACTAGCGGAAAGTGTCACTACAGACTTAATACTAAGTTACCTGGTGATATGCAAAAATGCACATGAAACATAACTTAAATTAGCTTTATACTGTTACACTTAAATTCGCTATTGGTCCGTCTGAGTTGCTTGGCCGGCCAAGAACTTTTTTAACTGCAATTTATTTCAAATTTTATATCGGCCATGTCGATAAGCGAAAGTTCGTCGTTGCCCAACGACAACTCTACTAATTTTTAGTAACTTTAACTTTAATTAACTCCCTTTTTTGACATTTCTTTATAACTGCCCAGAAAATAACATAGTTATACAAACCGATTTGATTTAGACTTGGTATATCGATAATGATGATTTTAAGTGCACGGCACCCATGTTAACTTTTGTGGCTTCTTCCTTAGATTGTGAAACCGACCTACTTCAAATGAGAATAACTTCTGCATGGATTCGTTTTACACATTTGGTAGAAATGCATCGCCCAAAAAACTAAGCTTGAACTACGTTTACTTTAGTAGACTTCCCTATCTCACATCTTCTATCCGTAAAATACGTTGAATACTTACAATCACTTTTATCTAGTCTCGTGAGTAAAAGTGCGATACACAACAATCCTTCTGCTACCTGTTTTGTTTTATCTGCCTTCAGTCTCTGTGCAGACTTGCTCGTCTGGGAATTAAGTTTTTTATTCACAAGGTCCATAACTTAATTGTTGACTTGCTTATATTTTTGTTTCCATCATTCTTTTGATTAGCAAAAATCGGTCGTGTAATGCCTTTAAATTTAAACAATGTCAATAATTATGGCTCTACTAGTATAATAGACCTTTTAGTTTAATATGTACAGATTGTGGGATGTATTACCTGAGGAATAAGTAGACATTGTATGCATTGGTAGTTTTGCTCAGACATTTGTCTAAAATACTTGAATATTTTCCTAGAATTCGGCTTTAAAATACCGTTGTCTCAATATTTGACTTGGTAGAGTTAAGAAAACAAGACTCATACCAGGTTTAATCACCCCAGTTGGCCCCTTTTGCAGACTGACCGTTCCAAGGCGATAACTAATGCCTTTTTTGTGTTATGTGTCGTCTCTGTGTTTTTGTCACATTAACATTAACCATGTTTGCCTTTGTCTACAAGTAGATAAAATTTAAATATCTGTGGAAATTTTGAAAGAACTTTTTCTTATTTACCTATTCAAAAATGCGTTAAGTGTTAGTCCTACTTTGTCGCTGTACAGATTTCAACAATGTTTATTTTGTCAGCTATCTATTTTTTTCGAAAAAAGAAAGCGGCGAAGAATCGGTAGACCGTCGGCTCCAAGTACGGGAGGTCCCGGATTCGATCCCGGGCCGCGATATACCAAAGTCGTTAAAAATGGTAGTGATATAGCTCTCTTGCTAACGCTCATGCAAATATAAGGGTAGTTCCACGACTGGTTGCCCGGTGTCAGGATAATGTGACTGGGTGTGGTATCATGCCAGGTGTTCACGGCATGCTATATACAGTGAAGGCAGCACTATATCTGCTTCAAGTGGACACCGTCTCCAGATAACTGAAATACTGTTGGTGGGACGATAAACCCAATAAACAAACAAACAAACAAAGCGGCGAAGAGGCATTATTTTCAAGCAATAATACAATCGGTGCTTCTGATTGGTCAAGAAAGCAGGTCACAGCTAAGCTAAGCAAAAACAAGGTTTGTCTCTTGTTATATTATGCATCAGAAAGCCCTTACCGGCTGCTAAGCTTCCTCTCCTTTAGCTTCATTATTCTGAAGATGTACAATAACTAGCTTTTAATTATCATCTGTCGATGTACTACTTTATGAACCATATTAACATATTTTACCAAGTAATACACGCTTGACACACGTTCTCGGAATATTTGGAAAATTTCCATTCATTTTCTATTTTGGAAGGAATGCAACCATCCCCTGCTTATCGCAAAAAATACTAACAAAACATTCAAATTTAATGGCTTTGTTATTTAAATCACTTCAAATATTTCCTTAAGCGTGGTATTTACGTGTTTGGAATTTTCCAGCGGTAAAACAAACAAACTATTCCCGGCAAAACCAGACCGTTGTTCACGGGAGAGGTGGAAAAATGAGAGTAAATTAGTTTCATCATTTTACCAGAAAATATGTAACATCTTGTAGTGATTAAAAGGCAGCGATAAGACCTCTAATAGGAACCTTGTGCTCTTTGATGCCATGGCAAAGATTTGATACGTAAATCGATTGCTTATTCGTGAATAATCCTAATAATGTTGTTTGTTTTTCTATTCCCTTCATATTTGGGATTTTGTACTTGTATTTTGGGTTTTACGGCACACCGACATCGATAGGTCATACAGCGCCGAATACGTTGAAGATTAACGACACTAGAATATAATCAGGTCAAACCTAAAATACGTGAGTAGAAATAAAAATCTATCAGGTTAAAAATGTGAATTATAAGTGAAAACAGGTTAATATATTAAACAGTTAAAATGTATAACATAAGCATATAAAACAGTATACAAATTTATACTTATAAAGAATACCAACCTCTTTCAGGAAGCAAACAAGCTAAGCATCGGATACTGTCGTAAATAGTTCGTATATGTTATTGATAATAAAATACTTAGACCGAATATGGTCTGTGTCGATACAATGTAATAAAATATGATTAATAGTAAGAGGTTCCTTGCAAGGAACACATTCAGGTTGGACTTCTCTTTTTAAAAGATATGAATGAGTTAATCTAGTATGTCCAATGCGACAGTGTATTAATTCTAGCATTCGTAAACCAAACGGTTTAATTGCCTTTGGTTTACGCTCGTACAAATGTTCGTATTTAGCATCGAATATTACACTATATGCGGGATTTTGGGGGTTATATTTAACTTAAGTAATGAACTGAAGCACAGATTTCTCTCGTCTTAGATATAATGACGACTCATTAGCTTCACAGGTGAAATGTAGGCTCTCTACAGGTGAAGTTCTCTAAGGGTCCGGCGGAGTTCCTGGTTGTGGACAAGGTCAAGCATTTGGAGATATGATCTCCTGGTAGAGCCGGTAACAATGCTGCCATAATCTAAATTTGATCTTACCATTGATCTATAAAGTTGTAATAAAACTTTTCTATCAGCTCCCCAGTCGGTATAGGATAAAAATTGCAACAGGTTAAGAGATTGAAGACATTTAGTTTTTACATAGTTTATATGGGGTATTAAAGGTAATTTGCTATCAAATATGACACCAAGAAATTTAGTTTCCTAGATGACAGAAATACGAATGTTATTAAGAAAATATTACTATCGTTGTGCAAAGTTATTTTCTGACAAAAATTTATGCAGTTTGTTTTTGTGGGTGAAAATTTTAAACCTTTGTTGTTACTTTAAGTTTGTAAGTTGTTGAGGCATTATTGTAATTGCTTTTCTATGGTATTCATATTTTGGAACGATGACATATAAGACAATCGGCCACATACAGTGAACAATTAAATCCATTATTTTAATATAGTTTTTACAATGTCATTTATTTTGATGTTAAAGAGAGTAACTGACAATATACTACCCTGAGGGACACCTTGTTCCTGATTATAAACAGAAGACAAAGTAGACCCAATTATAACTTGAATTTTTTTGTCAAAAAGAAAACTGTTTAAAAATGTGGGTAAACGACCCTTGAGTCCAAGATCACCTAAGTCTTTTTAAATCCCGTGTTTCCATGGTGTATCGCATGCCTTTTCAAGATTAAAGAACATCACAACAAGGTACTCCTCTTGATAAAGGCATCTCTTTTGAAATCGAACGAGATGATCGCTTGTACTACGTTGGCTTCTGAATCCACTTTGAAATTCCGTTAATAAATTATTTGATTCAAGATACCAAAGGAATCTTTTATTAATCAATCGTTCTAAAGTTTGACAAATACAACTTGTCAAGGAAATTGGCCTGTAACTTACAGGATCAGTTGGATCTTTGCCTTGTTTAGGCATTGGAATGACGAATGCATTTTATGGGAAAGTGATCACTTCCACATAAATCATCATTTACATCCCGACTATAATCTATATCTAAAGAAGGATGACAAAAAGAAAGAGATGAATAACGTCCTGAAGCAGGATGTAAGTAAGTTGCCTTTTTATTATTCATTAGGCATATATCATTTTGGGCTATAAAGTCCTCTAACGTTTTACCCATTATATGTCCATTAAAGTCCCCTACAAGAATGTAAGGGGAATGTAATTGATTTATAAAGTCATCTAATTTTGATTTTGGAATGTCTAAATTAGGTGGACGATTAACAGAGTAAACTGTAATGACTGTATGGACTGTTAAACGAATGGCAACATCCTGTAAATCAGTGTTAATGTTAATTTTTTGAATTTGGCAGTTTGGAGTTGACAAGTATTGTCGATCCTCCAGATGCTGTATCAAGCATTGTATGAATGTGTTTGTATGTAGAATAATTCATGCGATTATACTAAAAGGGATTTAAAGTATCATTTTGGGGCTTTGACAGGTGACCTTGGCTTTTTTCTGGCGACTTAGTTTCCTGATTTTTGTGGTCTGATATGGAATGCTCACTAACTGAGCAATCCATATCATCGTCGCCAGTTAAGGAACTTAACTTGTTAGCAACCTTGATGGGATCATTTGATGTTGGCGTCCAGACGCAGGGCCGGTATTTATTGATGGTTTGTTTGGCTTGCGTTGTGTCGTTGATTGTGATGTTGTCGGAGTAACTGTTTGTTTTGTCGGAGTTTAGATGTTTGTTGTTTCGGATACTGACTCTGTATCTGTTTGAGTTTGGGCATCTTTCACGGGTTTTGTTGTATTTTATTTGATAACTGAAGAATAGGTTTTTGTTAGAGTATCGAGTAGTTTTATTGGATTTTTGATAACTGCTTTTAAGGGGTCGCTTAAGCGGCACATTTCATAAAATTTTAATTTTCAAAGTTCATTATTTTTTCATATAAATATTCATGCCATACATCAAAACCAATGTTATAACATATTATATCATAATTTATTAAGATTACTTCACAAAAAAGTGAAATTTGATGAATATTGATAAAACTACCATTTTTTGTTATGAGCAGTTTAGCCCAGGAAATATGTTTATAGACAAATTTTATTGTAACATAAGTTTGTTCAAACAATTTTCAACATAGAAGCTCACTTAATTTTCATAGTGAGTGTTTAGAACATGCATAAAAACACACTTTAAAAATCAAGTGAAAACACATGTACTTTCTGTTTCAAAGAGGGACTACTTTTTTGACATTGAAAACTATGGTGATAGATTTATCAAACACGGTTAAGGTAATTAAAATTTTAAGCTCCATACTACCTCCATTAGGGTGTATTTAATAATTCTGCTAAATGTTGTTTTATATAAGCTTTGCTGTGAAGATGAACTTTTGCCCCCACAAAATGACTGAAAAAAAAATTTCTAAGAAAAGAAAACGTATTTCTAGGTAATTTTTCATGTTTATATTTTGCCATTCTGTTCTTATAGAATGTATACATAATTTTGGAAAGTTTTAGAAGAGTCGGACAAAAGACTTCATAGTTATGAGCATTCAAAATTTGGGGCATTTTATCATTTCACCGCTTTCACGACCCGTTAAAAAAATAGAGATTTGTGTGGTGATGGTGTTACGTCAGTAGTGAAATGTCTTTTTTCAGATTTAAAAGTTGGTCGGATTGTTTTTTCTTTGTTACTTTAATGAGTAGAGAGCCATTTTTCATTTTTCTTACTGATTTAGGGTCGCCAATGATGCCTTATAGTGATTTCTCTGTAACAAAAGGTGACATTTTAGAAAGTGTTTAGAAATTTGTATCAGCTGTTTATACAATGTATTTTAGAAATTGTTCTATTTTTATATTTTTCTTCTTCAGAGTCAGTTTCGATTATGTTCGGTCTAGGTCGTTTCAAAATGTTGGAGGCCATGAGAAGAAGTAAGAAGAAATTCAATACCTGTGTTCCCTACCCACCACGGAGTCCAACACGGGGACGCTTATACAGAGTGGGTCTCCTACCCCAAGCACCAGGGCTACGCAGGTGTTATACTCGAAATGGTAAGTTGTGAAGGAACTTTAATACCTCTCGATTCACCCATAAACCACCGCCTTCTAGATTACGTTATAGAAGAAAGTTAAGAAGAAACAAGCCCGGTTTGTATCATAAGAATTGATACGTTTTGATAGAAAGAGTAAGTGAGTATATTAACGTAGTGCTCGGCGTGACCAGCCAAATGATCGTACCGAGTCCATACGATCTACACCGAATACGGGGTCAAAGACGGTGTATTACAACTCACGGGTGACTACGGATATACCTTACGCGCATCCCATAGGTGCTCAACCGCCAGAATCCCTATCTCCGGCTTCACCGGATGCCATGCATGGCAAATGCATGGTCAATTTTCGGCGGAGTTTTACCGCCTTGCATGAATACAGCCGGCGTATTCTAGGCCCCAACCGGCTGGGCCTCATATTTCGCAGCGGATTGGCATCGGTCATTTATTTACTTATACATCCAAAAGCTTTTCAAAG
Source organism: Sinonovacula constricta (assembly GCA_007844125.1). Classification (NCBI taxonomy): domain Eukaryota; kingdom Metazoa; phylum Mollusca; class Bivalvia; order Cardiida; family Solecurtidae; genus Sinonovacula; species Sinonovacula constricta. The sequence goes on from CM017571.1 coordinate 22,173,046, forward strand.
CGTTTGACTTAAGCATTTGCGGTGGAAGTAAAGTACATACCTGGTGGACAGAAATTACACTCGGTTTGTGGATTAAACATTGGAATTATTAATAAAAATATCTGTTATCGAATGTCATTTCGTTATTATTTTAATTATTATTTCGAATCCGATAACATTGTAAAGGAATATTAATGATGATGATCTAATAATGCTGATTGAATACATACTATGATCAGTAACATACAAATATCAGCAAATACATGCAACCCTTCTTAGCTTGTTGTTAGTTGGGTCTACAGTTCACATCATACTGCAGTACGTACAAGAATCACGTCTTTGAGTTCTCTACTTTGGCGTGTTTTCATGAGTTACAATCTATTAGTTCAGAAAAGTTGACCACTGTTTGTTACTGTTGCTAAGCCTTAAGAATTGGACAAATAGACTGGAATGACTCAACTTTTTCCTTCCATCGTTCCAATTAACTTTTTGCTTTATCGTACAAATCGACCGGAACTTTCTTATCAAGATAAACTGTTTATATTGGTAAATTGCAGTAAGTCTGTCTTTATATTTTAAGAGGTTTCACAATCCGAACTTGTACTTTTAACGCTTTTTCATTTGTCAAGAAATAAAATATACATGAATTGGGGGTGTACCTATATTTTAATGTCTATCTACTTGCAAATACATTATAAAAGGTGTATTCTTTTGTCGCTGTTTATCATTGTTGAATTCGAAGGTCTTTGTTACTTTGAGGTCTTTTTTACTTTGGCGAACACAATCTTATAAAGATTTTTTCTGCTTTCATTATCCAATATGTCGGTTGTTATTTTTCAGCATACTTATCCTTTTGATCTATTCAGCTGTTCATATATGCTTTTTAATAACATACGCTTTTGAATCTTCATTTATATTTTGTTTAACCAGTTAAAAGTATTGAATAAAAGTACACTTATGTCACCATTAATGATAATACATTTTTCATTAAGAAAAAGCATAAACGAGTATTATTATATGTCGTTTTTTGTTTCTTTTCCAAATAAAAAAACAGAAAACAGGAATTCAATTATACAATTGTATGTAATACTTTTTGAAATATTATAGTGTAAACATTTTTTTATGTAAATCACGTGGACTATTTTCAGTTTGTGTAAAAATTTTGATAACAAAGTTGGTCAAATAACGGATTTATTAAATACGCCTTTTTTTTAGAAAAACATGTTCATTGTGTGTAAAAAATTACATAAAAACTGATATGCGAATTATATGGGCATTTAAATCTTACGAGATCCGTTAGGTTATCTTATAAGGTTTAACAGATCAGCCGGGCTATTAACAAAATTTGAAAAATATATAACTTCACAAATGCAGAAAAGTCGAAATCCATTCAGCTATATCAGTTCTTCAAGCAATCTTTCAGAAAATTATATGAATCAATAATGTTAAAGTAATTAATTTAACCATAAGAAGCATATATACACGTACTTTAATGCTTGTGTGCGGGCTTTTCAGAGACAAATCCATTTACTTGTCTTCGGTGAATAAAACGATCAAAATAAGAGTGTTGTATGTCTTTGTTAATGGCAAATATCTGTTTATGTGATATTAAAATACAGTCTGCTGGTTCAATCAATAAGGCCTAACAATTAACGGTAAAAACATCCTGTTTTGCTTAAAACTCTCCTCTTGTAATTGGGAATTCAATGTCTTATTTACATATTGCTGGCAAGTAAACATTTGTTTTGGCCGATAACGTTTTGTCATAGTGCCATGACAAAATATTTTAAAGAACCCATTTATTATAAAAGAAATATGCAACTTGTCTCGAATGCATGACTTTTAAATGCAACAATTAACATTATTACGAAATTATTCGGATGTTTTGAAATCTTTCGTTTATAATAATTAACTTTCTGCAGTGTTATTTACAAAGTGATATTTATTGTATTTGATCGTGAAATCCATTAAAATCGTTTGCTCTAAAGAACTCTGAAATTATTTTCAATGAGAGCAATCTTGATTGTAATCGTGCCTTTGAATCTTATCCATTACTGCAATATTTTTAATTCTTGATAAATACTAGTGACCTTGAAATACTTCACTGTTGTAATGGGATTTGAAGAAATGCACGTTTTTTTAGGTTATATTAAACTATTTCACGTATTTATTAGCCCCTATGTTAACAGATGGACCTTGTAAAAATAAACACACTGATGTAATCTATGAATATGTACATACTTAATGTAGTTAATTAAGTTTTATTTTTCCATTAACTTCGGGTTTAGGTGTGTGTTTTACTGAGGACTGTGTCATTAATACTTTCGACATAAGTTGAAAAGTCACACAAAATGACAGTGTAAAATAATCTTAAAGGTTTTCGCATCAACATTATTCTTTCTCAAATCATTTCAATTTCGGAGGAGCTGCTGAATCATTTTATATCGAAGCATTGTTACTATGTCCATTCTGAGGGTTCGGAAAATTAGAAAGTTATGATACTGACACCATGTGTGGTTAGTAAGGATGTTAACGGGTACAAAAGGTTGTTGGGGAGTACAGTTAATCTTCTTATCGGGTACAGGAGTTATCCCCTCATATTCACTGTCACCGATTTTACTTTGTTATATATTATAGTTTTTGTATCAATTATTAAGTTTATGGTTTAAGTTTATTCCATTTATATTGACAACAGTTTTCAACTTTGACTCTAGTGTTATTCGTCAATAAAATACTGTTTTACTTACTCTGCATATTGTACAAAAACCCGTCAAACTACATTTGGAGTTCGATGCCAGTGCAACTTAGACAATAATCCACAAGTGTATACTAGACTTATATAATGCCTAAATATCGTAAAATGTGTTCAGACTCATGTGTATTAAAATATGCAATATAAAATTAGAATCAGTGTTATGTTTATTTCACATAGCGCGTATCGTGACCCTTTATTTTAACTAATATTTGTCATAAATTCAATAATAAAATGTACGGTTAGATTTTGCCCAAAAAAGAATTTTCAACCAGCCGAGATAAAATAAAAGCGAATGCTGGAATTACGCCCAGTCAATAGTTTGAAGTCGTCAAAAAATGGACGGTGGTGTGTGTCTTTTGATGCCATAAATTAAGAAACCAAGTTAGGTTTGACACAAACCACGCATACTATGATACGTTGCGCTTTTAAATTTATTACATGTTTTAAATTGAATTTGCTAGTAGTTTCTGATTTCTATGTTTTTACTTTTAATACTGATTAATACCCGACCAACATGTATCGACCATGTCATTTTGTATATGATGCACCCACTGACAGGCGTTACAGGCGTTACAGACAGAATAAAGAATTACCACTTCATTCTGCTTTCTTACATATATCATATTAAGATTTTTCTACCGTATATATTAAAAGAATCTATATCAAAAACATACGCGTGAAATTAAATAATGCAAGACAGACAACATGCCGTTAGGAAAACAACACATACTTCAGAATGCTACTGTATCCGAAACAAATACAAAATGAGTAACAGCATGAATAATTTTGCTATATAACTGTGAAAATATTAAGGTCTATTTATGTTTTCTGTTATCAGTTTATCAAATTTTCTGTTAAATTTTATGCGATTGCAGTAAAACTAAGGTTGCCACATTGTCGATATTTTTAATTTCCTAGTGACTGGAGCACTTTGAGTAGTAGTTTATGTTGTTATGCGGAGGCGTCGTCTGAATAAAAATACAACAACTCTCTCGTTTTGGATTTGCAGGCTCCCGAGGCTTTTATCGCCTGTACATTTTATACATACTGTTCATATGTTGATTATAAAATGAGTTACTTTACTTGCTTTTACAATGTTTGTAAGCAAAGAAATCGAGGAAGTGGGAGGTGTGAGCACTCCACAAACGAGGTTTAAACACCTAAGTCTGTCCTTTTGCTGACTGAAAGTCCCAAGGCGGTAACTGTTTGTGTGTGTGTGCGCGCGAGCTGATATATATATATATATAAAATATACTTTTATAAGTTTTAACTGTCAATGCAGGTACATGATGTTAGTTGTTTAACTTTGAAAGAATATATTATATTATTTGTAAGAAGGAGCTTCATAAACCAGGTTTAAGCACTCAAGTCGGTCTTGCCTATCGACCGTTCCGAGGCTGTAACTGTTGTTTTTCTTGTATGCATTTGTCCAGAGGTAGTTCAGATTTGTGGTAGTTCTTATCTTGTTTTCCTATTGTAAATACTCCTACTAGAAGCAACTGAACTATTTTAACAATCGAGGCTTTGCGATAAACAACATATAGTTCTGATTGCAAGAAAGGTAGGAAATTGCCTACGAAAAACGACGGACAATACTATAATTGTAGTAGTGACGGAAAGTCCATATACTTTTAAATTTCTTTCTCACTTATTCAAAACTAAGGCTTGTCTGTACTTGTTATAATAGTGATGTAATCAAATGAGTCATCTCAACGGCCTTATCTAAAACCAGAACCACTACTAGTAAGGGCAATGTCAAGGGCAACATCCAATGATATCCTAAAGGCATAAAATGTGTTGACGTAAATTCTAAGTTTTTTGCTTTATTAAGTGATGCAAATACGCAAAGTATTACTAGTCATTAACATTAAATTATAGGATATAGGGAAGATCTCGAGTGTTGTGGCATTGAAGTCTCGGAAGATCAAAATCATTGTCGTTTGTTTACTTACTTAATGAAACATTTATAGATTTGATTGCATATCGGTGAAAATCTGTTTGTTGATGATGCATTAAAGATGTGGTGGAGACAAGGAACGTTACAAACCCCAAACAGGCAACTTAAAAGTGCCTTTGAGCAACACTTTGTTAATCTTTGCTTTTGCACATCTTAAGATGATACAGATAATAATATGAAATATAATTGTGTACTTTAACTACTACTACTACATCTACTACTACTACTACTACTACTACTACTACTACTACTACTACTACTTCTACTACTACTACTACTACTACTACTACTACTACTACTACTACGACTACTACTACAACTACTACTACTACTACCACTACTTATGATAATAGTTATAATAATAATAATAATAATAATAATAATAATAATAATAATAATAATAATAATAATTATTATTATTATTATTATTATTAACAGAAATGACCCGAATATAATAATTATTGATCATTTGGACTCGACCCGACACAGATTCTAATTTATTCTTATAGTGGGTTTGTGATAAAAAAGACTGAACCCGGTTTATACAGCTTGTACTTTTCAACTTTATGTGTTTTTCTTTTCAAAAGATGGTGCCATTAACAGTTTAATAGAAATAAATGAACATGATATCAATGCACGATCGTATTTTCTGGCACTAATACAACACGATACAGACGCTAAATACAATTTGCCTTTAATCGAAAGTCACAAAAGTAGTTTTAAAACTTGGATATTTCTTTCATTAAGTTTTATAATATCCGCTTAATAATCAAGTACATTTGGGTTTAGAATCGTAAATATATGGATAATAGATAATGGTGTATGCATACCTAGACAAAGCAATTTACCACGGGCTCTGTTTAGGCTACAGCTACAGTGTCGCGTATCAAGGCAAATTGAATGCGGAAATTTCCAACAATATCTCTACTGTTTCAGAGACAGGGTAACTGAAAGAGCTTTGGTGGATTGTTGAGCTGATAGCAGCAAAGCAAATTGTACAATAATGAAACAAGTCAATGAGTCTAGACATGTTTAAAACTGTTTTTTTACACAATTCATTGCAAAATATTTCAAACACTTAAATGTAATTTAAGACAATGCTGTTTTAATAGGAATAATGACTGAAAGTATATTGCACTGAAAGGTTAAAAGTTGTGCTTAAAACACAAAAACAAACAAAAAAATAATTCAATGGCGATATATATGTAAATGTAGCAAATAACATACACATAACAAATAAATTTAAACTTTCAAAACAATGAGCAAAAGTTGGAACTTAACCTCCATAAACCGACCATACAAAGTGAATCCATTTCAAATATGAGAATAACCGTAATGTTTAGTAGTTAGGCGTACATTTTACTTGCGGAAATGGAACTTTAATAACAACAGACATACACTCCTAAACCAAACTATTCCAAACAGGGTACCTTGAGCACTTCGTGACACACTTTAACTTAATTTCACCTGATACGTGTTCAATGTAGTTAGTGGACTGTGCTCTAAATAAAAATCATTCATTAGAAACAAACTAAAGCGTATTTTTGCTCATTTAAAGTGATATATGGGGCGAGCTTTATTATCAAAACACGTTAAAACCATATTTTGTTTCTATTTTATACACCATAGTTTATGGCTATTTGTCCAATGATAAAAACAGTGACCGGTCGGACTATCCTGGGAATTTCCAAGAGCAATGACTTGTGGTGAATTTCTTGTGGCCTTGATCTTCTGTGTCAACAATGGCAACCAACGGAGATCGGAAGAGAGAAAACCTTTATCTTACGGCCACAAACAAGAAGAGAAGAAAGTTAATAGAAGGACGATGCGGTAAAACGGAAATGCATATTCGTTAGAATTTTAGTAAGATGAACGGAAACAATAAATGGAATAAATATCCGTTTTTCCGTGTCAAATAAGAACGTAAAAAGTATTTAACTATCAAAAAGTTGATGTCTTATCAAATATTCTTTAAATAATTGAAATAATATGTTGTTAATGTTTTAAAACTTTGAAGCAACATACTTGTGCAACGCCAAGCTATTATATGAGGAGGAAACATAAGTTTGAGTAAAACTACCCGCGCGCAGAAAGTCAACAGAAAGATCACCATACATGAAAGATCTAGCCCTGACTGAGAACCACACGACAAAGGACTTTCGGGTTAGTAAGAAAGTCGGAGACCCAAACTGCTCGACTGCAGACACCACACAATTTTGTGGACATCCTTATTGACCAGAACATCAATGATTAGTAAATAACTGCTTATATTACAACTACACCTACGACAGCCACTATCACTGCCTCAAGCACTGCAACTTTAAAACCTGATGATAGGAAATTACGTATATTGAACATTATAAATTAAATTAGTTCTTAAGTATATATCATGATTATAAATTCTACCCTATCAGAAAGCCATTATCTTAAAATATTTTATACTTTTTCCTTCCACCATTGGCATTGAAGGGTAACAAATGAACGTAAGGAAAATCATGAATTTTGCATTAAGATCAACCGATAGCGTTAGTTATACAGAATTAGAAACGCATAGGATGCTTAAAATCTTATTAGTTTCTTTGACGTTTTAATATGTACAGTGTCCAGAGGTTAATGTGTTTAAAATGCAAAACACTTTCATACAGAAGCGATATTTTCATCCTTCTCTGATTCGAACATTCTGGTTATTCAGCAGCAATCAGCCTTTTGTTGCCCTAACATTTTATGAAGACCATCGTTTCAGAAAATGCGTTGACAACATAAAGGATTGTAAACATGAAAAGTATGAAAATCACCTCTATAACATTTCATAATAATTACATAAAAGTCAAAATGTGACCTTGGCAACATTTTAAAAAAACTCTTGTTCATTCATTGACTGGCAATGTTCCCTGATTTATCAGCTAACCTAACGCTGCACAGATTGACATCGCTTCCGGTTTTGTATTTTACACTGTCCGAAATAGCCACAAAACAACCGCACACAAAGCGGACTGAACAGGACTTCAATGCGTCGTAAGTAATTTTAGTGAAGATGTGGATTTCGAGAAAATCAACCGAAGTTGAAATCTTCAAACTGGACAAGTTTAATCAGTTAAGACCATCGCCAAACATGTATGACAAGGTAAGTAATATTGCTTTTATTTGTGCTGTAATAACTATAAACTAACCACGGATGCATATGAGCATATTAAATTGTGTTTCAATTATCAACGTGGCATCACAGTACAAGTAATTTCAGCACAAAAATGTGTTTCAGGAACTGTATTACAACTATAAACATAATTTGTTCTTTAAAACGGCAGTTATCTATGAAGGTCAACATAAAACACAAATAGAGTTATTCACATTAAATACCTGAAATTTATCAAAATGTTTTCATCCACAATAGTTAATTATCTATGCACTTATCATGCTTTGCTAGACCTTATTATAATTTCTTTTCTAGTCCTGAGTTTTTTTTATTTAATTATTTATTGTCGTCGTTTGAAATGTAATCATAGACAGGTACCTAGTGATTTACACCTTACAATCTTGGAAATTGTAGACTTGTGTAAAAGTGTCATTTTACGCAGACAACTGTCCTTAAGGCAGTAAATCTTATCAGAAGTCGAGGAGAAATATTGTAATTTTGCATCAAAGACATCGCATTTGCAAAGGGTTGCTGCACTGCAATGAAGACAAAGTGAGAAAGCAAAACCTATATCATGTCAACACACTTCTTTTTAACTGGCATAGAATTTCACAAAACTTTACGAAAGATGCAACAAATATTTTCGCTCTAGACCAGGGCGCGAAATCAGAGGTGGTAAAAGAAGACAAAGAAGAAATGACTTTTGATAAATGAAAAGGAAGAGAAAAGAATGAAGAAAAGAAAAAACACAATTAATAACAGTTGCAGTGTTTGTTGACCTCGAGAACAACTTGGCAATTATTTTCAGTAAAAAAATCATTATTCTTAAAGTATTGACACTATTTATAGTTTTATTTTTGTAAATCGTCGCAACAAATTGCCAATTTTCATAGAATTCTATTAATCCTACTATAAAACACGTCACGAATCGAAAAAGGAAAAATCTGAATTCCACACTAATGCCAAATTCTACCAATTTGATTCGTAAAATTTGGAGTGGATCTTGTGGTTTGTGTGTATCTTGTTGATCATAATACACTATTTGTTCCGCTGCAAACAGTTTCGGGAACAAAATCCAAATTAAAGAATTGCTGATGATGTGCTGTGACCCACCTAGTTTGTGACGGTAAGTAAGCTTTATCGGTAGTTCGTATTTATCAACCACTGATACAGCGAACACATCACAGTAAGTCAAAACGACTTGCGAAAAATAATTTTAATTTAGCATTTTGTACCGATCTAAGGGAATGCACAAAACCCTAAATATTCCACAAAAACAAACAAAAGTTCCCTTATGAGTGATTACGAAGTCCACACATCTAAAACTCGAGACCAAGTAACGCTTTCTTTTCTTGATTTGCGTTGGAATTTTTGTATTTACGGTCTAAATTATTTAAAATTCAAGTTAAAATTAAGTTGTTTATTTAAATATCAAAATCAGAATCAAACATTGTACCGTTAAACTGAGAAAGAGTCGTTTAAGGCCAGGTAATAAATGGGCTAAAAGCTAAAACTTGTCTTGATATGGATCTCAAAGTACCCAAGTTAAAGTACCTTGCAAGATTGAAGACATGTTCCTTAAAATAGGTTCTAAAAACTTTTTAAAAAGAACGATCTATTCGTCAGAAAGGTTAGACTCAATAAATACGCCTTCTAATTTTCATGACACAATTTGCACAGAGCTAGCATATTTCCTGGAAAAGACCTTTAATTCTCTGAACAAGCCTAAACATCTAGCCATATGTATGTATATCAGATATAAATGCACCATGGCTACATGTATACAAAATCCAAATCCAAATGTCTAATTTGATGAAACGCCTGTTTCTGACTCCCACACATTCAACGGCGTTTTACAATAAGTCACAATATATACACTCTTTACATATTATACAATAATGTCACTCAATTTAAAATAATGATTCATACTGTTCAAAGAACCAGGCCTTAAGCTGTTTTTTGAAAATGTCTAAGGATTTAGATTGTTTTAAACTTATCGGTAGATTATTCCACAATTGAGGTCCCACTGTACTAAAACTCCGGTCGGAAAAAGTCTTATTTCTGTTAAATGGAACAGCGTAGCAGCCGACAGACGAAGCAGATGATCTTGAAGCACGTTTAGATACTGGACGGGACAGGAGATCTAGCAGATAAGAAGGGGCATTTCCCACTGAGCAATTGTACATATATACTAAAATTTTAAATGTAATGCGAGCTCTTATGGGCAGCCAATGTAGTTCAAATAATGCCTGTTGTGAACTATCATACTTCGAACGACGCAAGACAAGCTTAGCACACATGTTCTGAATGCGCTGAAGTTTGGACAGATTAGTTTTGGATATGCCGTAAAGAATCACATTGCAATAGTCCAGGTGGGATATTACTAAGGATAGCACAAGTGTTTCAGTAGCCTCTCTTGTCAGATACTTCCGGATGCTTTTTATTTTGAGATAGTTCAACATAGCAGCTTTACATTTTGTCCTAACATGCTCCTTAAAGGAAAGAGACTCATCCAAAAATGCACCCAGATATTTAATACAGCTTTGTGATTTAACAATGTCGCCACAAATATTAATTTTGTTAGTGCTGCACTTGGTTAATTGTTGGCGACTCCCAAACAAAATGAATTCAGTCTTTGCATTGTTCATTTTAAGTTTATTGCTGTTCATCCACTCATTGATTAGTACAGCAGCTTCTTGGAGTTCCTGAACTGCACGTGATTCCTCAGCCGGTGTTGGTTTGAATCGTTTATTAGCCGTATGGTCATCCGCGTATCCATGCACGGAAATAGTTGGAGGCACAATATCAAAAATAGTCCCCGCATATGTCAAATACAGCCAAGGGCCCAAACAGCTTCCTTGGGGGACACTGCATTCGAGTTCCCGTATGGTCGATAATTGTGAGTTGACACTGACTCTGCATGTGCGAGGCCTCAAGTATGAATCCACCCATTTTAAGGCTGTTCCACGAACACCATACTGCCGTTCCAGCACTTCTAATAGTATGCCATGATCCACAGTGTCGAAAGCTGCACCTAGATCGAGAGCTATTAGTGCAGTCACCTCTAGATGTTCCATCCCATTCAGAATGTCATTGACTAGTCTCAGTAGAGCTGATTCGCAAGAGTGAAATTGACGATAGGCGGACTGATTGGCAGGTAGAAGGTTGTGAGCTGATACATGTTCATTTAATTGATTAAGGGTAGCTTTTTCTATTACTTTAGACAGAAATGCCAGGTTGCTGACAGGTCTGTAATTGGCCAATGTTAGTTCAAGACCAGTCTTTTTCAATAATGGTCTGACAACAGCTTGTTTCCATTTTGCTGGGAAAACACCTTGAGTGAGAGACTGGTTTACTAGTTGAGTGATAGTAGGTAACAGTTCATTTAGGAAGCATTTCAAAACATTTGTAGGCAAGATGTCAAGTTCATATGACTTATTCTGCATTTTCTTAATAATTTGTTTAATGTCACTCTCTAAGAGTGGCTTGAACATTGAGAATTGAGGCACATCCTTTGATAGAGGTTGGAAGTTCTCAAAATCCTTCAGTGACTCGCGTATGTTCTTAATCTTGTCCATAAAGTAGTCAGCAAATTTATCTGCCAAGGTATTGTTCTCATCCACATGTGGAAGTTGGTTCTCTGACTTGGTTCCAGTAAGTTCTTTCACTAGTTTATATAGCTTTTTAGAGTCTCCTTTATACTCAGTAATGTACACGTTACATGTATACGTTTGTCCATTATAGAAATAATTGACCGAAATTACACTACGTTGTTATTAATAACTATGAACACTAACGGGCCCTCATATTTTGATATTATTAATTATTAACTATAAATGTATATAATTATAAATGTAAATTAATGTTTATTTCACTTAATATGGTCGTACTTCTCGACACTCTATAGAACATATGTATGCTGGAACAGTAATCCATTAAGTGTCGTGTTAACAACATTTTGGAAAGTTTACTTACATAATCAAAATAAACGCTCGTCTTTCCTTTAGAAGCCGCAATTTAAGGAGGCAACCAAGCAATATGATAATTATCTTTAATGTACGATAGTAACTTCAACAAGTTGAAAGAGGTTACCACTCCTGTTTAAGTAAAAATAACTTCAAAACGTGCAAGAATGCGGATGGTTCTGGTTGTCTGATTATTCTTCCTGTATACATTATTTTTCCAGATGCCTTTCTTACTGTTATTATTTCACCGAAAATCGTTACGTACATATGTTGTTAATCTGGACTGGCTTCATGTATTTTACTTTCACACTCATGTAGGTAGCAAAGTTATAATCACTTAAGATCATGTTGTTGCGGAAATGAGTATTTGTGTTAGTATATAATGTTGCCCTCGTTGCATATTCGGTAAACTCCGTATGCTGATCTCTTGTAACACTTTTCAGATCAAATGGTGTACCGATCAAATATTCCCTGGTTTTTAAAGCTATAAAGCAAGTAGCCCCCATAGCGCAGTGGGTAGGCGTGCTATACTTGCAACTAAAGGGTTGTGGGATTGTACTGCGCATTTGATGTGTGTGTGTGTAAAATATCGATGTAGTAACAGCAACAAACTGTGGGCAATAGCAGATTTATCTTAAAGAAGCTCAATATTTTTCGAGTTATCGAGTATGTTATTGCTCAGAAATTTACCGTTGGAGAGAAAAAAACTACAAGCAGCGAAAAAGCATGCAGTTGCTTATGAAGGATGGTGTTTAGAACTGGTACTTCCCAGGAACGAAGGATAAACTGCCCGCCTGTATATAACTTATATATTGTTGAAAAAGGGCGTTAAAAAAAATAAACCAACCCAAACCAAGTTTAAACAGGCTTAAGTAAAACTTCTTTTCTTCAAACTCGCGATTTCAAGAGTAAACGGTCACTAGATCACTTACCTCAGTAGTGATTTGTTGACGTATTCCGAGTTGCTGGTTTAACGCGAATGAATGTATACAAACCTTCGTTTGTTTGTCGAGTTTGTCCGATAATCGTTATGAAAGTTAATCGAGGACAAGTTGACATTGTTTACCAACAGCAACCAATGTGTTTGTTGATGCAAAACGCTTATATTATACTGTTGCTACGTAAATCTGTATTTAATTTGTCTTAATTATTAACACGTATACAACATACTATAAATTACAAGTAAATTAAAGTGAATGTAACTGTTTACGGAAGTTACCAAATCGTAATGCTTGTGCTTATGGAAACAAAATATACACCTGTAAATACTATTAGTAGCATAGTAAGCAGATCGCCAGCTTTATGTCCACATTACACCAGGTTCCAACTTAGAACAAGACAAATCCATGTTTATAAATGATACTAGTATAGCTTAATGCATATGGTTTTATTATGTTGTTGGCCCGATGTCAGATTGATTTATATACAATGACATGTGCACGGTTTTATGTCACAGTGAAGACAGCTCTGTATCTTTTCAATTAAAAACAGTCTATCTTATCAGCTGACTTAAAATATAACATCAACACCATTGAATGAGACAATCCATCGACAAAATTAAGAAAAAAAACGATCTGGAGATCTAGATGAAATATGTAAACCTACACAAGATTGAATACTATACATCTACAAATAAAGCAGCTTTCGTAAGTTTTTGTCATTTCATTTGCCCTTCGACTGTCATTCCGCAAACATATTATGTCAATAACTATGCAAGAAGCATGTTTTTTAAACCTGATTTGAGCAACAATTGTATATTGTATCACTTACCAAGCCTATAACTATTGAATGAATCCGTACTTCTTCCAATTAAAATAAACATAATACAAACCAGCTCAAGTCATGTCATAATTCATATTGCTTTTACATAAAATAGCTTAGATCACATGTCTTTACAAAATGCATTAATGTTTTGCATAACATTATTTTATTACTTAATGCATAATTGTACAAAAAATGTTTATGTTATTTCTTTCTTCCATCCTAAGTATTATCACAATAATTAAACATGCACTTATTTGAAAGCGACTGTTTACTGGCGACTCTATTGACTGAATAACATTTAAAAGGACAGTGTAACAATCTTTAAATTGTTCCACATTCATAGGAAACATAGAAACGGATGTATCAAATGAGGCTTTTTATAAGGAAATCGTTAATATTATTCACTTCTCTATACTGCAGGTAGCTTTTAAGATGACGATAGATATGGTAAGGATTTATTTATTTGCCTGACAAAACATGCGGAATTTTACACGTATTTACGTCAAAATCTACGTTAGATTGTTAAAGAGTCTCGAGTTTCTGCATTTTAAACTATCATTTTTGTTTAATGCGTTAAAATATAGATGGTATCATTTTTATGAATACACGCTTAATGATATAGATTGTTTAAAAACATATGTTTATGGGAAATTTAATATTTGTCACGCGTTATTTCTTTTCCACTGGTAGCATTGGCCAGTAACTGACAAAAGTAATCATACCCGACCCGAAAATGACTGGTTTATTTTAATGAATGTCAATTTGTAGAGTTACTTATGTTATCTTCTTTAAGTAAAAATATGTAATAGCATCTTATAACTTTGCATGTCAATGAAAGAATAGAAGAAATGCAATAAAACATGTTCCATTAACCAGATCATTTTAAAAAGGACATTTTGATTTCCCTTTAAATAAAAAGAAAAAGTATATTGCTTTTTACTTTTCATTTAATTTAATGTTGTTTTAGTCAGTCTCTGTTATCTGATATGTCAAATTAAAAAAGAACATATTGCCCCCACCCCCATCCCCCTTATGATGCATTTGGCCGAGATAATAATGATAATCATTTCTGTTCTACGTTGGTACATTACGTATCTAAAAATACAAGCTCAATACACAGAGCTCTTAGAAGACGGACTTCACCTCTCTGAACCGTTGAAGAAACAAATTTAAATGTACAAAAACTTGACGTTACAAATATGAATATACCTTAACATGCCTGTCATTGTTTGTGGCCTAAATAGAAGACATGAAAAAGTATTATACAAATTACCACATGTATTGAACATTTATTGATCACTAGACAAATAATCCATATGTTAATGTAAACTAAATAGCTTTACCTTGAAATGAAAGCAAAACACAACTCAAATAGAACGTAGTCCGAATAAAATTTTATAGTTTAAGAAAATTCAGTATGATGTTGTTCATATTTACATTGGCTAATTCTGTAAATCTTATGTAAGCAGAATTTACGTGAAAAAAATGGAGTACATAATTATTAAAGCCCCGCTGTTGTTTTCTAATCATATAGTCATTTGAGACGTGAACTTGTCTCCATAATGTTTTGCAATTTTGAGTTCGTTCCACAGCAAGTAATTTAATAAATCAGAACATACAATTGATTAGTTTCTAGTCAGACGATATATTTAATTTTAACTTAATTACTTTTATACCCGAACAATCATAATAATTTTCCTGTTATCCCATCGCCGCCGCAGATCTTTTTAAGGACAATTATTGTTATTTCAGTTTTATGCGGTTTAGTTCTAGCTTAGCCACCCGTTCGTTTATGAATTTTTAGCATATATAACTGGCGCCTGAGTGTTGTTGCAGCTTTTGCACTGTAATAGTAATCCCAAGGCTTTTCTTGAAAGGAAACTGGCATCAGCCTGTGCATGCCTGTGCATGCCACAGTCGTTTAATTTTCACGTCATGTGTGTTTATGTAGTTGCACAGACCAGCTAAAGGTTTTCGGTTTAATATAAAATGTTTGCTTTTAAGTAACTAACTGATATAAAATTGAAGTAAGTGTTTAAATTATGAACGAGTGCGATTTTCCAAAAAAACAAAAACAAAACAATTTCAACACATAAACGAGAACAATATCTCGACTTTGCTGACTGATTTATAAAAATGAAACTTGAAAACCAAATGTATGTGAAAGAAAAATCGAATTTATATTTTGACTCAACTGCGCAATTCAAACAAGATTTTATTTTACACGCGAACTCTAATTTAAACTGTTTCGAAGTTTTTCGCAACAAATATATGAATTATTCTTAAAGCGTCGTTATCTTGACTGTATTCAATTGAAAATTATATATATATCAGTCAGATGTCAGTTCCATTTGCTTAACCCATTATTAAAAAAATGTCATCGCTTCATCAATAACTTCATAAAAATATGTAAATTTATGAAAAGAACTAGTTTAAGTAGTTGAAAGAAACAATAAAACATCAATATTCAAAGAGCATAAAATGTAAAAACAAATAAAACATGATCAATGTTAAGCTTCGCAATGTGCAGTCCTTCTTTTTAATAGGTAAATAAGAAAAGGTCCTATCAAAATTTTCACAGATATTTAAATTTTATCAACCGGTAGACAAAGGCTAACAAGGTAAATGCAAATGTGACAAAACACAGAGACGAGACATAACACACATAAAGAAAAACCATCAGTTACCGCCTTGGAACGGTCAATCGGCAAAAGGGCCAACTGTGGTGCTTAAACCTAGCGACGGGTGGCCTTTATCAGTAAGAAATTATGAAATACCTTCAACTAAAATGCATAAACAATAATGTATGGTAATCGAAATACCTTCCAAAATGGTATCATAAAACAAACATAAGAAATGTTGAAGTTTCACTATTCCACTGTTTATTTAAATTAGTAATAAAGTTATAGATACATATGTTAAGGTAAAATATTTCTAAGCTGAATGTTGAATAGTCAATAGTGTTCTTTTCTTTCTCTGATTACTAGTACGGCTCTCTCTATGGTCACACTTTGGTTGTCTGTTGTATCTTTCTAGGTTTCTCAACATACCTGCTCTGTCTATTTACTCGCTAGGTTGGATCTTTAAATAAGAATATACCGAATACTTATTTTCTCTTTCCAAAAACTCTGTTAAATCATATTGGCAAAGTTACATTCAACAAACTTTCAACAAAAAAGGTTTGCTATTGTCTTAATTATCAACATTATAACATAAAAACCACTTAAACTTGTAAGTTTAACCCAGCAATATGCTGAATGGCGTGCGTTTGTGCTTGTTTTAAACCGGAAATAATAATAGAAATGAAGCCGATATTAACATTTAGTCGAGAGTCAGTTTGAATCCATTTAACCTTGACCATGGTCGAGTTTATGCAGTAACAACATTATAATATGCCGTTTATAATAAATGTAGCACAATATTTTCTACAACTTTAATTGTTAATAAAACAAGTCTTCTGATATTGGAATGACCCTTAATATTATAACATCATGTTGACTATTTTGACCGACAACAGCGTTTCAAACATGATTACAGTTTAATGCTATGTATGTTTAAGTTAACAAAGGTAAAGTTTAGGTTCCTAGCCGATATAGTAGGATAATTGTAATTAGGTTAAAGAATTATTCACAAGTATTATAATACAATGTATACGTATACTTTAAATGTATTTGATATCTACGATCTACATTTTGATATCTGACACACGAGGAAATATATTATTTTACATTATCAGTCTACAGAATGTTGTTTAATGGTGTCAATGATGTAAGTTGTCGGTTAAACTCCGTATAGTGTGGTGTTGACTAGGTAAGCTATATCTATTTAATTTATTGTTGCAGTCGGGAAAATAAACGTCCCAATACAAAATATGCGCTATGTCATAAACAGATAGACAATGAAATAATGTGATAATGTTAATGTTTTTCAAAGGCACACTTAATTAAAACAACAATAACTGACTGTAAGGTGGCATCCGGCGATAATTTACTCTTCGGCGACTGTTCGGCGATCTTTCAATGGCCTTTTGATGGAAACTATTCGATATCAGGTTTGCATCTGCGAAAAGACGTATAAATGTTAAAGAGGCTGATAAGTATACTTGTCAATAGCGCTGAATGACAGGACTTTGCAGTCGATCGGACTATAAAACTCGTTTTATTTTATCGACAATAGTTGCTGTATAATGATATTTGTACTTATTTTCCCCTTCACCGGTCCAATGTACTATCCATGGATATTTATAAACCTCGGAAGGAACCAGTAACAGGTTGTCAGGTATCAGTATCAGGGACATTGTTCTGCCACGTTTCGATGGCGTTTCTGTGATATTTTCAGGTTTTCAGTATTGTATATACGAATATTCGTCAGAAGATTCAACTTCGGATCCAAGAAATGGGTCAATCCTACACCGGAACAAAATATTAATTATGTAAATGGCTTACATGTGGGCAGCTTATCAGTTAACTTTACGACAATTGGTCCGCTAGATAACCTGGTGTCACGATAAGGCGATTTGGTCTTACAGCATCAAGTGTTCATGTATTTTTTTCGTCGCAAAGGCAGGGATCTGTCCTTCAATCAGACACTCTCCGGATAGCGTAAATGGTCCTGCTAAGACATTTAAGAACTAAATAGCAAATAAATCAAGCAAACAGAAGCAAACTACAAAAGAAACTTGAATATACACATTTCACACAACACGGAATGCACTTTTACTAAATAAAACATTTAAGGAGCGTTTTGTTTTTCATGCATTCAGTCGGCCCTTTGATAGAAAACCACAACAATAATATTTATGAGATAAATAACGCGCTTTCAAAGCTGGATGCACAATATATATTAACTTCAATTGTGCACAGCTGAGTTCGTCAGATCTACTTCCATTATTTATTTCTGAAATGGTTACGGAAGCCTGTATATCATTTTACTTCATACATATTTTACAGAAAACATCGTTGAAGTTAAATTACCTAATTTGCAATTCTTTACAAAAGCAAAATGAAATAATGCAAAAAAGGTTTCCCTGTTGTTACACCAAGCGTACTTGGTGGCTATAATCGACTTAAAAATATTTCTCGTAAATAATTTTGAATTTTCTTAAATAGTTTGTGTTTCAGTCTATTTTTTAAGTATATTGCCTTGAAATAATGAAGACAGCCTGACGAGTATGTGTCAATTTTTTACACAAACGTCAAAATATTCACTTATCTCCACTTCGTAGTGTACCAGATATGATTGTAAATGTTCTTTTGGTGTTATTAAGCTGACTCAACAATCAGATTTGTATGATTATGTACACAATCAGCCGCGTTTTCTTTAAAAACATGTTGTTTATAATTGTTTTTTGTTAATCAATTTGTTCAAGATTAAAGAGTCTAAAGTGTTACGATAAATATAGATTATTGGATATACACTTTATTTAAAGGGAATTTATAAATTCTCACTAAGGTCGCCCACCGCTTCTAAGTTCTCCCTGACTGCTGCACGCGTTTAAGCCGAATAAGTGGCGATGCTACATGCGACGATGATTTGAACTCTAGCATGTTATGTTTTCTAGATACAGGTTTGTTTTGGAGCTGTTAAATTCCTCGTCTCATAAGTTAAAATCATATGCACGAAAGGGTTCGAATCTCGACCAGGGTTAAACTCATGTGACAACTTCGTTCAGCTGCGTTGGCTGCTCTTCCTTGCGTTTAGTCGAGCACCGTCCTACACTAATGGTTCGTGTTCGTGCCTTTGGGGCAATTATGCATTTTACCTTGCATTTGAACTGCCCAAGACACACAGAAAAGACCGGACCTGATAGCGCAATTGGTAGAGCGTCGGCTCCAGGTACGGGAGACCCCGGGTTCAATCCCGGGCCGCGACATACCAAAGTCGTTAAAAATGGTAGTGGTATAGCTCCCTTGCTAACGCTCAAGCAAATATAAGGGTAGTTCCACGACTGGTTGGCCCGGTGTCAGGATAATGTGACTGGGTGTGGTATCATGCCAGGTGTTCACGACATGCTATACACAGTGAAGGCAGCACTATATCTGCTTCAAGTGGACACCGTCTACAGATAACTGAAATACTGTTGGTGGGACGATAAACCCAATAAATAAACAAACAAACACACATGAAATGAATGCTGTCATTTTGCTTAAAAGTTAATGCCACGCGGTTTTTAAGCTCATAGTGACTAAGACAGATGTATTAAAATTTTCTATTTTGGAAACAATGCGGCCACCTACCTGTTTATAACAAAAAAAATAAACAAAAATATTTACGCATTCTCTTTGCCATGTCTACCTGAGTTTACTGTTAACCGATTTCCTGCATGTACGTGCTAGGAATTTGGGCCTTAACAAAAACCAAATATTTTCGACAAAACAAGATCGACGTTGCAGGAGGAGATATAAGACAGGAGTACAAAAGTAACCGAGAAACGCAGAATCTTGAATAGATCACAAAGCGACAAAGAGACACACTTGGAATGATTTGGATCTGTTGTCCCATTCATCTGATTCCCGTGATTCATAAGTCCATTCCACTCATTCTTCCGATACTCCTTTGTGAATCATCATAACATAGTTAATTTTTTCTTAAGATCTGGTAGGGGAGTGGCTTCAGTGGTTATATGTCTACTGTTTAAAATTTCTTCTTTATTTCAAAGACCGGTGAAATTTTAATTTCCATATGCCCTACACGAAATAAGTTTATTATTTTATTACATACATATATATAATATATATATATCGACATCTGTTTACTTATTTTATTAAAAATTCAATTTGTCTGTTTAAAATATTGTAAAGAAACAATAAATGAGTAAAAAACAAAAGCTATAAAGAATTGCATGTATTTATTTTAAATTTATTACGAATTGAAACAATTTTAATTGCCGAGGGTTAAATGATTTGCATTTATGTTTTTCGCCTGGCTTTCGTTCCTTCTTTTTTGCCTACTAAGAGATCCCTGAATGAAAGTTTGAAGCAATCAAGGAACCTACTTCTTTATGACAGAAACAGTATTACAGTAGCACAATAATTGCCTACGACTTGTCTGAATAGAAGAACGAGTTGTCAGTCATCTTTTTTTTCGTTTTCGTACCATTTACTAAAACAATCGAAACTTTCAATGGAGCTCTAATTTCATTGGACGCTATATAATTCCTCTTGAAAGTAATTTTGTCATGAAAGTTATTTATATTTGATTTATTAAGCATCTGTTTATAAATATTTTAAAAGATAATTATCAGCAAAAACGTTTACTTTAATAATAAATGCAATGTAAACTAGCACTCAATTCTTTAATTAATCCAGTTTCCTGTTTCATAGCGTGTTTGTGCAACGATTGCTCTATCAGGTTTTGTGCCATAATATTAATCTTACGGCTTTGCTCAAAGAGAAACCTGCAAATAAAATTTTCTGTTTTATCTACCACTGGTTTTCGTGAGGAATTTGCCCAAGATTTGATGCTTATATTATTTAACTTATAATCCCCACTTTAGGTTGTAAGGTTGAAATAGTTGTTAATTATGATCGAGGTCGGGCAAGCACAGATGTTTTCCCGTCATATTGTTATTTAAATTAATTAAATTCGTAATCTTGGTTGCGGTAAAGAATGGCTTAACACCATTTCGAAAATGGACAGTATCACTTGTTATCATACCGAATATGAAAATGGCACTGTATTAACTTATGTGATTTAAAAAAATATAGATAGATCTACACAAATCACAGATTTCATTTCTGTCATACATTCGTGCATTTCTATGTTTTGGTTCTGCTTACAAAACAAATTTAAACACATTTTAATGTTTCATATTGTTATAAATCCATGTTTCGTCAAAAGACATTCTTTTATGTTACCTTTCTGTATTCTTTATTAATATTATGTGTATATAAAGTATAGGTAAATAATAAATACATGTAATTAGGGAATAAACATTTTTAGGCTTATATACACCTGGTGTTTAATAATATATTTACAAAGTCATTTGTTTGTAAAGGTCATATAAAAAGACAACTTCTTGAATCAAATTATTGACTTTTAGGTTAGATGTAATTTACAGTTGCGGTGAAGGCACAATGTGCTTGTACAATATTCGGTATGATAGTAAACGTTTGTAATAGGGTTCAAGTCTTCAAGGTGCACTCTAAAGCTTGCAGCACACTTGATATCTTGATTGCTCTTGTTTCATCCTAATTGTATTTTATTGAGACTTCTATCATGTATGAGAAAAAATGGCCACAATCAAGCTTCCTCGTTAACGGAAATGAGCCTTTACCTAGTTCCATTTGGTGGTTTTTGTAAACATGCAAACAAGCGTTGCTGATTGATTTTATTGAATTACGCACCTTATATATTGTTTATTAATATCGACAAATTCCATCGAGATTTTGGTCAAATAACATCAAGTTAAATACACGCTTTTAAAGTAAGAGTATTTTAAATTTTAACTACAATTTTATACGATGGAATCGTAGCTTCACAAAGAAGCTTACCGTTTAATCCTGTTTTATTTTATTTTCTATAAAACTACTAAATGCAATGCTTATACCCGTATACCATTTCACTTCTCACTCCAGGTGTATTTACATAATGAACAGTTTTATTTGCATAACATCATTTGTACTACAAGTTATTTTCCAAATCAAAAAGTAAATTGAAGAAATGTTTACATGTTTCCTAAATTTTGGAGATATGTTATTAATAAATTTTTTCTTTTATAGAAATTACCATTGACGAATTCTTGTTCTCAGAATTATTAATCCTCTTTTAAATGCTTCTAAAAATCTTACTGCAAGACCAGGATGTATCAAGTTATAAATCTTCTGGAAATGTCAAACGTTTTCTATATCCGCTTAAAACAAATCAAACTTACGAGATGTAACTGTAAATATGGCGTTATTGTGGTAGTAGACTGGAGAGTGTTTGTTTATATTTGCTCTGTATTTTTTATTGTCTTATGTCTTTAATTTACGACGGTGTCAAAGTTTAGAGATCTATTGCAATATATTACTAGACAGACAATTTAGATGAAATGAAACCATAATTTCTCAACGAGAACGCCCGTCGCTTTTAAACACGCCTTTATTGCACATGTTTTGTCATATCGGGCTGATGGTTATGGGATGAGGGCATGCATTCCATTCTGTTATATCAGGCATTTGTCGACATATAACATATAACAGCCAGCTGTTAAATTCCTGGATTTTTTACCTTCCAAGCCTCCTTCCTCTTGTTTCTTCTAGATCTTTGCTACACTCAATGTTACAAGTCGTTGTCGAAAATGCATAACTTTAAGCATAGTTTTATTTCAATATGCATTTAGCATGACCTCGGACTGCTTCTGGTTGAAAAGGGCATGATACCATTCCAGTCAGTTATAGAGGTACGCAATTGTCTTACATTTTATCGCATAGTGATGGGTTTTTACCTTTTTGCTATTTTGGAAAGAATGTAACCACCCACCTGTTCATAAGAAAAAAGAGCACAAATATTCAAGCACCATGTTTTTGTCATGCCTCAGCCCTTTGAATTACTAACCTATTTCATACAGCATTGGAATTACCACATTGCCACAACAAACAAGACAGCCGTTGTGTGGGTGTTCAGAAGAGACAGGAATAAATTAGACTCATCAATTTATTGGGAGAACGCGTGTTATCATGCACAGATCGCAAAGCGACGAGTAGACCCACTAACAATAAATGTTGATTTGTTTATTTAAAGATATGATGAAAAGATCCTTTCCACTTATCTTTGCGGTTACCGCTTTGTAGATCAGTATAACCTTGTTACATGTTACTGTGCTTTAAAGGTGGTATCAGACAGTTGCCTATATCAAATACATATAGCAATACTGCTTTGGAGAATTTGGGCATGTTTTTTGTATACATTTATAGCTTACTCTGAATAAATACGATTTTGACTAAATTGTTAGACAGAACTAATCAAACAATTGCCCTGAGTATTCTTTCCAACTGTATGAAGAGCCCGAGATTGTCTCTGCTTAAAATAGATACGTCAGAGTACATTACCCGGATGACAATATAACGTAATCTCAAAAGTAAGTGGTCAAGGGGTTTTCTAAACCTAAAAGTAGATATCTCTGCAGCGTGGCTCTGATATAGGACATAATGAACAGCATTTTGCAGGAACTTTTTATATAACAATGACTTATTTGGTTATTTGAGAAAAGAAATGTTGGTCCAAACTGTCGGATACCAACTTCAAAGGGATGAACTGCGCCTCTTTAAACTTATGAATCATGGGAAACAAAATAGCAACTGTAAACAGAACATGGTGAAGGAAATAATAATTTGAACTCATGTAGAACATGCTACAATGAAAGATTTATTAAGCTTGATAAGAATTTTACATATCTTGTAGTTTGATCATCATCATCATCATCATCATCATCATCATCATCATCATCATCATCATCATCATCATCAGCAGCAGCAGCAGCAGCAACAACAACAACAACAACAACAACACTTCTTTTGCATTCTTTCCATTTTTAAACATATTTTTCTTTAACGTTATACAGAACAGGATATACCGGAAGAAGAGATTTTCATACATTTATTTAATATCTTTTTTTTCTGCAGCGACTTTTTTGGTGAAGGGATTTTTGCTATTTAACCTTTATATACTATTCTGTCAATAACTTTTAAATATAGTCTTACAAGCTTTAAGGATTTCTTGTTTTGTTACTTATCCTACGAAGACACACTAACTATACACTTTAGTTTTCCTTGTTTTATTGGTGAAGTCTTACTTTAAACAATCAAAACGAACATTACTTTAAACAACTAAATACTATAAAAAACATCGTTCTTGTTATCGTGTTGATATTTATTTTTAACTGAATAAATTATTTATCTAGAAAGTACATTGACAGAGATATAAATAAAAATTATAAGAAAGACGTCAGCAATTGATTTTGGTATTTTTACTTGGAATGTTCAAAAGAACTTATTTTCTGTCCTGTATGCGCAATCAATGAAGGATCAATTGATAACTTCCTTGATAGTAATATGAAATTGATGTGATTAGCAGAAGATGACAAAACGATGTGTTTTGTTGTTATTTTGTTTGTTTGGTTTGATTTCTAAGAATAAAAAGAATATTTATGTTAAACAAGCTAGAAACAAGGAGCAACATGTAAATGTATGCCATATAAAGTGCAGCCGGTGATATCGTGCCATGGACACATGCCACAATTTGTCACCTATTATAGTCAGTTATTCATGTTCGAGCCAACTGTGTCTTTTTAGTGACAATAATGCAGTGAGGGAAAACAACAAAAACACCTCCCGGTACTTTTATTCCTATGTTTACTCAGAACCTTTTGCATTTCAATCACCACTTTTTAATGGCTCAACTGATGTGTGCAAACAAGACAAATTTTCTACACACCTTTTGCCAGCAAGTTCCAAGAAATACTAACCACACATCACGAAAAAAAGTGCACGGTGCTTTTGCTCATTAATTAACATAATTGTGATAATACTTGATCCTATCAATATCTTCCTTGTAACAGAAGAGGTCAAATGTATGCGAAAAAGACTTCAATGCCTATGTTTATACAAACCAAACCTTCAATAAGACAGAGTTCAGCTATCAACATCAAATATTCTAATTAAGACATAAAAAGCATAGCGCTACATGTATTAATGTTTGATGACTTTTTCTTATCTTTGCTGGAACCAGTAAGAGTAAACCATGCCGAAAAAAAACTAATAGTATAACATATATGGCAAATTCTTTAAAGTACATCTTAAAGCAGAAAAAGTCTATGTGTCTTTCAAATAATTAATGTTCAAAGTGTAAATGCAGTGCTGGCATTTAAAATTAAAATTACCTACGAATATTACAAGATTTTGTCTATTATTTATGTTGGGGCGTTGCCATGTTATGACTTAACTGTCTGTTCGCTAAAGTCTCGAATTATTTTGCCAATGCTCGCGGACCACAGGGAATTCTAGCATGAGCAATTTCCGGCTCGACGTTTATAATCGAAGGTCATGCTGAGACATTGAAAAAAGAAATATGCTGAATAATATCAGATTGCATTTCAAATTTTAAAGGAAATAATTGATTTATTGGTTTGCCGATGCACTTAAACCGAACACGATCATCTCATTATTATTCTATAATTACACATTGCAAAATAACTATTTAATCAACAAAACATGTGTTTTATTTATTAAAAAACCCTAACTTCATGCTGATAGTTTCTTCTAAAGCCGTTGTTGGAAAGAATCCTTTAAAAACCACACCTGAAAGATAAAAGCAAAGGAAGAATCGGATATCTTCTGGAGACAGCAGCAAGTTAAGAACATGTGCAGGTAAAGTACAATGTTTATTTTATAATTGTTTAACATAAAATATTACTCAAAACCTAACTCTGTTGCCGTCTATATCAATAGGTAAATAAGAAAAGGTCCTATCAGAATATCCAAAGATATTTAAATTTTATCTACCCGAAGACAGAGGGAAACATGGTAAACGTAAATATGACAAAAATACAGAGACGAGACATAACACACAAAAAGAAAAAACATTAGTTACTACCTTGGAACGGCCAGTCGGCAAAAGGGCCGACTGGGGTGCTTAAACCTGGTTTGTGGAGCGCTCCAACCTCGCACTTCCTTAAGTTTTTTCTGTCAAACAAACAGTGTAAATATTAATATCCCCTCAAAATGAAACAACTAACAGTAAGTACCTGCATCGGGAGTTAGAACAGATACAGTGAACTTATGGGACTTTGTCATATATTCCTATTATGTACATACATAATAACTAGTAATAAAATAAACTATCAACATATGTACAGTATGTACAGTAGATAAAAGCCTCGGCAAACTAAAAATTCCAAATGAAAAAGTAGTTTTAAATAAAATAAAACAGTACAAGCGCTGATATTTAATAAGAACAATATAATGACGTCATAGAGTGTCATGACGTCATATGCCAAAAGTGTCAACAGTGAAATGTAAAAAATACGAAAGAAATCATCGAATTTTAGAAAACAACCCAATTCAACAAAATAAAGTTTAGTATTGTTAAGAGTTAATACGTTTTAAAAAAGAACATATCATAAAAGTTGAGGATTTATCAGCAGTTGGCATATTATATATAATAAAGGTACAAAAAATCCTTATGTTATACCTAATGCGCAATCTCTCGTTAATCGCATCGTGCAGAATTGCATGCAAATCTTGTCTGATTTTTCTATCTAATGTTGTGTTACCAAACAAAACATTTTTTTTAATAAAAAAAGGAATCTAAAACTGAACGGATACTTATTATGTTTAAAAACCAGGGATATTATGCTGTATGTTACACCTGCATTTCATTTGGTCCACACCATTCTAACCAATTCAAAGTCTTCTTCAGCATATTTTAACCTTCATCACTAGCTTCATATCAGGGTTTTATGTTGTTCCTTTTGTGTTAAGGTTTAACTATTAAATATATTCAGCTAAGACCACTATAATCCTCTAAGGCTGCTTCACTTTACGTTCCACTTCTGTCAACTATATATGATATAATCGCGACCTTGCTGTGTGTGCTTAGGGACAGAGAAACTGTATCCTGTAATAAAGATGTACGGTAAGTCATTAACCAATTTATAGTAGTCTGTCATTTAGAGAATCCCCCTTGGTATGGCCTTGAGTTCAAAACATGATAAGGTAACACATACTTCTAAATATAATTATAAATGGTGGTAAACTGTCCTCTCTCTCTTATATTCTAATTATTTTGTGAATATGGAATTAGGTTTGTCGAATAAACATTTACATAAACACAATGAAGGCAGCATAAGTCTTTAAAGTAAACCCTGTCTCCGATAAGCTAAAAGATATGACGTTAACACCATAAAATGAATCAATTCAAATATGCAGACGACTTACTAATCTCGATAAAATAAACTCACAAACCATATTGGAAATATATGTTACATACATAAATATAACTTACATTAGCCTTGTTTGCCTGTTATGCATTATGTCAGTCTTTTAAGAGCTAAACCACAAACATAATAAGTATTGCATATTTCACTCTCCTTCATACGTCAATGTAACTTAATGTCAACAGCAATTGTGAGCGATAACATCTTCCCCGGCGACAGACAATATTACTAAAAATATTAATGTGTTTTCAGCCATGATATTACGCTAAGTAAGTACAAAACCACTTTAAAATATATTTTTATCATTGAAGAAAAACATTTTTGCAGCTGAATTATCCATTTCTTAACATGGAAAACGATATAATTGTAAGATCTAATCATGTTGTCTATTTGCATCATGCGTCTATGTGTTCTTTATAAGTAACCCTGAACCATTTGAAATTTGTAAATAATAATCTTGTTTGTTGACAATATTATAGACGAAGCCACACTTTCAATGCCCATTACACACATTTTAACTGAAGCGTTAAAACTTAGATTCCCAGACAAGGATGTGGAGTGGGCTTACATCAGTAATATTCAATATCTAAACATATTAAAGATATTTTATGAGATAAGCTGGCGGATATAGGGATACATTTGGTCTTCAAAATACCATTTTTGTGTGCCCGAAAGTGGCCCTATGACAAACGGAAAAAAACTCACCCATTCATGAAGAATTTACGCAATTCTCATATAGTTGCCTGCATTCCAAGTTTATTTTGTAAACTATGCAACCTTCCACCTGTTAATCAACGAAGATAAGCAGGATATTCAAATCTACTGTTTAGAATTCGCTGCTTTTTGATCCGAATCACTTCACCTCTTTCCTTAAATATAGTATTACGTGTTTGGAATTTGTCTGCTGTTACACAAACAAAACATGCCCGACAGAACAGAGCGGGGCGAGGGATTAGGGTATTTTTGTCGGTGAAGGACTGAGTAAATTAATTATCAGAGTTTACAAGACAAAGTTGTATTTGTTTAAAATGCCAGAAGCTAAAAACACATTTCTGGTCTTGGTTTGTTTCCTTGCAAATATCTGTTGCGCAGTTCTGTGGCAACTTTCTGCACTTACCACTTCGTGATTTCTCATGACATGGCTAATTGTTTTCCGTACCTTTATTTTGGTAGAGGATTGGCTTCGTCTTCTTTCGGTGATGTTTTCAAAAATTTCAGAATTTCGCATTTCCGTTGTCATAATAAAGGCGTAAAAAGCATGATCAGCAAAAAGTAACCACGGATAGTTTGCAGATTGTATTCCATCTTATAAACGTAAAGGTAATTATGGATTACGAGCAATTGTGTTGCTTATATAACAAACTTTGATTGGAAACATATATTTTATTATGAACTGAATTTAAAGTACGCATGCATGAACCATTTAAGTCTCCAGAGAGTGTGCTAAGCTTGTTGCACAGTTTAAATCAAGAAATTCGTATGGTATGGTGCAGAGTTATATTATAAATAATTCTCAGATTTTATGTTTATTTGAAATAATTGTCGATTAGAATCCCAGTAGGACAAGTATCATATGTACTTTTAGCAAAACTGCTGTTTAATTAGCTCTCTGAAGGCAGAACTGGTGTAGTCATTTGTAACAATTTAGGAAATCATCTATACCATCTTAAAGAAACAGTGATTCTAGATATTAATGTTTCAACAATCTTTGAAATAACATCTAATAACCTAAGTACATAGTGTTACACATGACTTTGTCTGAATTAGGCAGGCTAGCATTTTTAGCTCTATTAATTTAATTACAAAGATGGTTAGTAACATTTTCTGAATTAAAATAAACTGAGTATCAATGGTTGTCTTCACATTATCTGTGGTATGTCAAAATCAGATTTCTATAGATAAACAGTAGCAACGCTTCTCTAAAAAAGATTGTACTTGTTAAGTTATTAAAGAAGAAAAAAATGTTTGTATACATTTTATTTCTTATAATGTTTGAAGAACAATGAAAAAGAGAACACATCTTGAATTTGTAACAAACAAACAAAAAACTATAGCAACAACAACAACAAACACAGAAAAAAACCCAAACAACAGAAAGTCCTCTTTCTGATAGCTTATAAACTTGGTGCAAACACAAAGGTATAAGTCGGTCTTTCTAGTTTATCAATTCTTCCACTAAGTAGAATTAATATAGACTTTCTATCACCCTCTAATTTGACCCTGCTTATATAAAACGATCGATACATTCTAACTGTATTTTATTACTATCATTGTGCGTTTCAATCATGAAAATGAAATGACAATAATCAATCGTAAATGTCTAGGCGTTTGAAAACTTCAGTCTTATCTTTAAAATTTAATATTACGGCATTTTTTCATCTTTACATGAATATAAATGTTAATTTTAATAAACCATTAGGTCGTAGTAGAATATGCTTCTAACGTTAAAAAAAAAACAACATATAAAGTGTCGTGTAGCTTTCATTATCGGAATGTTTTCAAGATTAGTATTTAAAATGCTGTTTAAACCCACACATTGGTTTGCACTCCTTATCAGTCACAGATAAGGTGCAAAGATGCAAACGGTTCTTAATGTCAACACATTCGTCTGTTCGGCAGTTCCTTTCAAGATAGTTTCATTTTCTTCTTAATAAGTAAACGTGAATCTATTTCAATTGCATTGCGTTAACTTTATTGTAGTTGATAAACTTATATTGTGTCTGTAGAAAAAAAAAAAAAAATGATTTTTCGCTAAATGTCAATAAATTATTTTGAGAGGCAGTCTCTGTCAACATCGTTTCCATTTCTCCTTTATAAAGGTACGCTACACTTATGGTTCAAATTGCACTGCGTTACCTTTCTGGTAGGTTGGAATACTGTATAAAGTTGCTGTAGAAAAATACGAGCTTATACTATTAGATCTATTGAGAAACCCCCAGACTGCTAAATGCACATAAAATGGTATTTCTAATATAAAATATACGAAAATACCTACCCACCAGGCAGATACCAGAACTGTATTTTATTACGAAATCTGGGAATTTACATTTGTTGTTATTTTGCACCTTATTTATATGCAAGTCTGTTTTTCCTTAAGACTTGTGTCATATTTTATAACATTGTACTCTTGCTGGAAAGCAACAGTGCAACCATTCTAGATTCTGATATCACGAAAATGAGACGTGGTAATTAGCCATATTTAGTTATTTGCCTTTGGTTTTTATAATTCCTTTAAAATTAAACTATTGTTTCTCGTTAAAATAATAACAAAATAATCACCTTGCCATAAAATTTGAAAACGCACTGAAGGTATTTTCGAATTTTCATAGCTCTTGAATTAAATGTGGGCGTGCTTTTTTTTTAGTTGTTACAATTGCTAGCTGGTATATAGTCTTTCATGTTTAAATGTCAGCGTCCATTTTGTACAATTATGTAACCCGTATGTTAAATATAATGCGTAGTTTCTAATGCCTGTTCCTTAACTAATCCGTGCACGTGCTAAGTTTATGTGCTAAAGAGTGAAGAAAATATACATTTAAAAGGACATATAAGATACTAAATAACTTGACCATGGTTTGTCTAATAAGAGCATCAGACTTGATGTGGTGCTTCATTGTCCAAAACCAAACCGGGACTTGCTTCTGAGTGGTCGTGTTATAGCACATTTCCTTACGATGTAGTAGTTCAAATCAAGGACTTGATCCTGATATTAAATAATTTAACTACATGTACACTTAATATAATTCCCGTTTACTTTTAATGATGCCACAGGACATTTAAATCAACCCTCACTTGGCATTAAGAATGTACGTGAACTTTAAAAGAGGTTTTCCTTGAGCCTTTTGTTTGCTTTGCACTACACGTGTACATCGGTCATTTGAGAACTAAAACGCAAACATAATAATTAGTGCATACATTACAAGTTTCAGAAATGTGAATGTTAAATTGATTTTACCAGTAATGCCTACATCTTTGCATCTTTTTAAATGCACCACTTTACAACTCACAAGCACTTCTCTTTTTGTTTTGCATCATTAGGTTATTATTAAATTATTATTTAAATTGTTTTATATTTCTAAATAATAGGTTTATTTATTAGTAAAACTATTAGCTGACTGATTTTAGCGGAAGTTTAAAACTTTTTGTAATTACTTTCTCTGACAGGTGAACCAATTGAGCTGGACCTAACGTCAGTCTAAAGGAATGTCAATAATATTGTTAAAACAGCCCCGTTTGATGCAATCGCTTTATGGTTTACAGTCAGATTATTTTAATTTAAACGGCGTAAGTTATTTATCAGCCTTAATTTCAGTATGCGTGTATGTTTGTTGAAGAGACACTTTAGTTTTAAAGAAATTCAAAATTGGAATGTTTCAATAGTGTCATGTAAAATGTGTCTTGACAGTAAGACAACACTTTCGTGAGATCACAATTTTATTTGTTCCGTTTTAGTGGTAGAAATATACATATAAATATATAATTTGCTGCCGTATAAATAACATAATGAATGAAACAAATAGTATTGCCATTAAATAATCCAATGGCTAAAAGAGATTAAAATATTTAATCAGTTGCAGGCATACCCTCTTTGACACACAGTTTCTTTAGCATAGTAAAGAGTGATAGTTGATTATATATATATATATTTCTTTTTTAAAGGAATCCAACCATCTACATGTTAACAGAAATTACAAAATATTACAATTCTGTATGTTCTTTTAAAGGCGTTGCATTCTGAACTATTGCACGAATTTCATAGAAAATGGTTTGTATGTGCTTAGAAACGTCCCACGAAAAACAACAACACAAATCAAGCTTACTTTTATCCGGTGAGAAAGGTTTGTCGTTAAGTTCGGGTGAGGTGGAATATTGGACTGGAATCAGATTCTCTCTTTATGTTCTTTATGTTACCTGAAAACACGTTCTTTATACTGCAAATTAATTTTGTGCTCTATTGCAAATATATACTAACCTAAATCGGTTCGTTGACTTAGTAAGTGAGACTGACCTTATTGAAAGGTCTATACAAAAACATAAATATAAAAAAAGATGCCTACCTGCATATGTTCGATTGCGTAGATCAGTCTTTCAGATGAAGCAAGAAGACAAAAACAAAATTAATGTCAGTCATGTTAATTGACATTCTAAACTTGTATTGACTAACGGCAGAATACACCGTTTTTTAAATTATTATCGAAACCGCATATTTTTAACGACCCGTCTTGATAATTAAATGTATTTATATCTTAGCTATATCTGAACCACATGTTGATTAATGTGTATACATAAATGTAAGTGGTAATGAGAAGCCTTTATTATAATGCAACTTTACGATAACAAGGGTTTATTTTTAATTACAGCACAGTTCTGCTTCTTTTTAGGGAATTGTGCAACGAATCGTCGACATTTTTGCGCTATAATGTTAATTCCACGTCTTTACTCAAATAGAAATTGGAAAAATGTCTGTCTGACGAAACCGTTTTAATGTCCAGGCAATGTACATTTATGTTGTTGCACTGAGTTTCGAAAGAAATACTAGAATCAACGATCTAAGTTACTGTTGCCAAGCGGTGACAGCTATTTTTCAATGAAGAAGATTTATTGCAAACTATAAGTTTACTCTACGGTCGAACAGAGCGTATATAAGCAAGTTTGTATTTTAGCACGTATATCCATCCTTGTCAAGTCTAAGTGAAAAGTCAGCGATATATTCGTGTCCTTTCAAGTGTCAGCCGCAGATGCTGAGCATGTACTTTTACACCCTTATAGGTTTTATAAAAGTTGTCACGTTTTGGTAGCCGCTTTCTTACGTTCTGTGCAACAAATATCAAATATGCAGCTGTCTTTTCGAGTATTGTCTATGCAACACTTACATCGATTCGTTGGTATTTTCGAGATGCTTTGAAACCTTTAAAGGGGATTTACCTAAGCCATTGATGCAATTTCTATAACAAAAAATAAAAATAACGAAAGCCAGTTATGTCAAGGTCACAAATAAAACGGGCGCCGTCCGATTTTACAATTTTTACAGCATCGGCGGTTTTCACTATCTTGCAGACGCCGAGCGATTACCTTGATCTGATTACCTTGCGTGTTCATGAATGAAACGGTCGCCGTGCGATGTTTTGCTGAATTTCTCTTAAAGAAAGCATTCAAAGAATCGGGCGGTCTCCGTCCGATGTCCGGGCGATTCATAAATTGATCGGACGTCGACGCGCGAGCGCCGGGGGTTAAAGGCTTGATAGTTTATGACATTCTTTTTATAATTCAGTCATTTGCCTGCATGGAAGTCAGTGTCTAGAGGCAAGGGGAAGGCCAAACAAATGGACAGTGAGGCTGACACTGACCACCACAAGCCAGTAATGACGAGGTAATAGAAGAATGAAATCGAATGGAAACGGAAAAAATAGCCGATTTCTTTGAGGGAGGGCCTTTCTCCTACAATTAGAGTGAACCAGACTATAAAAACAAACAGAAGCGAAATACAGAACTTGTCGATATTGACGCTTTTCTTGGCCAGGGACACACAAGTATCAAATATTTACCATTTAAATTACCCATCTTTATTGATTTTGAATGTAGAATGATCAGTAATTATGCATTTGCTGAGATAGTTACAACAAACTCAAGCCGCACGGTCGCCTGTCGACAAAACGATGACCGTCCGGTGCCTGTACATGAATCGTCCGGGTACCGGGCAATAAACGTTCGCCCAATGGTGTCTACCCGCGGGTACCTTTAAAATCGGACGTTGATTGTTTTATCCGAAACAATCGCCCGATCCAAAAATCACCACCCAGGTCCCGTGCGCCGACGGGCGTTGTCCACCCGGTGATTCTTTAAACTCGCTGACCTCAAAATTTAGCGTCCGCCCGATGAGCGAAATTTTCACTGCTCTCTTCCGATTGCCACTGCCGTCGGACAGACGCCGGCCGATATTGCGACTTTTTTTTAAAAACAGACGCCGCCCGGCGGCCGTTTGTTGTTTGTGACTGAGACATTAGCAATTTTATACTCATTCACAAAGCGGAGTAAGTAATATGGTTTAGAGTTACACGTCAGAATTTTATAAAGGCACATACAATCGCCAGTCCCGGTAAATGGGTCTATAAATTGCTTTAGTATCTGTGCAAGAAACGATTCCAGGTAAACTGATAAAACTCTTTTACTAGCATCTTTCTTCCTACTTCGCAACGAGTGTCATGTTTTGCTGGAAATAGTTTGTGTAGCAACAGGAATTTGATAACAACGTTCGTGAAAATGTGTGAAGTTATCAAACAGCAACGACAAAAAATGCAATTTGCACTTTGGAATGTTTTGTTTACTCTTTTGCAATAAACAGGTGGATTGTTGTCTTATTTCTAAAACAGAAAAAAGAATGAAACTCTGCAACAAACGCCTCCGCCATTTCACCTTGTTGCATCACTTCTGCATGAACTGTTTTAACTTACGTTCAAACTTTGGCTATTAAACATTTATCAAAAACTGCATTTATACAATGCCGCAACTCGAACTCACGTTGCAAGGGGCTATGAAGTTATAACTGACTAGGTGACCACTGATAAATACTAAATTTCCGTTAATGTGTGTCTTCAAAAACTTATAGAATTCACTGGACTATAGCGCACCTTCCGCATCAGAGGTCATGTGCTTTATATAATGTTTCAGTTAGATAATTTGATGTATAATACAGCTCTTTAACTCAATAGATTTGCTTAAAACTAGGAACCATGGTTAGAGTTCAATGTGGCGAGGTGTGGATATTGTCTAAAATCTGACATAAATTTGACACCTCTTGAACGTAATGCATCGAACAATTTATCATAAATTTAAATGTAGCAAACAAGAGATTCTGGCAACCGCAGCTGCGCGCGTGAATACGCGAATATCTCGGGAAATCTTATTGAAGTGAGGATAAATTAATATTATTGTGGCTGCCTCCAGACTACGGTTCACTAAATGCACATGTGTATAGGCGTCTCCATTATTTCGTGCAAATTAAAGTAAGTTTAATGGCCATACGAAAAGCCACCTGTCTAATTTGCTACTAGTTTACAACCTTAAAAATGTCATGATGTAAGATAAACAAGGAAGTCTTGCATTTTTACCTTGTGTCGCTTGCAGAAAATTACGGTATAGACGTAATAAAACTATGTTATATTAAAGCACCTATGCTTTATGTCAAATTGTTAAACCTAATTGTTATACGAGTATTTGTTTTTGTGTGAATTGCATTGATATTTGCTTGTGTGAAGGCAAACAAATCGATTTTTTTCTATGATAATTAGGGTACATGTAGTTAGATGTGCCAATGCAGTCATTTACAATTGCTGTTAAAAGTTCCATTAATATGTGTGAGTGTAGTTAAACTATTATTATTATATGTTTGGTATGGCCCCAAATGACCACAGGAATACATTGACAAACACAAACCTTATATAGCTATCTTTATTAAAAATATGAAATTGGGTTTATTTTAGTTCTTATTTACATCGAGGTTCTGCTGAAAATGTTGCTGCTGTGTGGTCTGTCCATAACCAACTGTTGAGATGAATATGAAAACAGAACACCACGAAACCATTAAATGAGGCTTATTAGCGCGGGCAGTGTCAGCTACACCGAAGTATGCAATGGGTAAAGTATTTACTATGCAACAAGACGGCGCCGGGAGATACACGATGTCTTAATTAACAACAGGTGTGCGTACAATTTATGATGTAAGAATAACAATCAAACAAATGATCCAGTAAGAGGATGAATACCAGACGAGAAGGTCGACAACACGGACCGTCTGCATTATTGCACGATTCTACATTAATTCCGAGTGATAGAGGAGTGGCAATACATGTATAAATATATTATCGTAGATATAAAAGATCGCTCTTAATCTTCTTTCCTCACAAACATTCATAGTTAAATCATTAAAACCAAAATTTCATTCTCTTCTGACAAAAGGATGCATCAATTTTAAATACTTTCAAAACTTTTTGACGGCTATAGACACTAGATGAACACACAACTGTGACTTCGTTTATTTTTATTGTTATAATCAATAAAGAAAACAGACGAGAAACATGATAGTGCGCAAATTCCTTGAAAACTAAAATGTAACTAGCCTAATTGATGTTATTATAAAGATAAACTACCACTTTCTCATGAGATACCTTGATTATAAGACTGACGTAACACACGCAGCTGTGTTTGATTACAACACACAGTTAAAACATCTAGTTTGATGTATGAATCACTATTATATACTGTCAAATTCCTTAGAATTAAAACAGTATAAACTATATATACATATATACTTAAGTAAGCGGTTTGTTTGTTAAAGTTTTCTAGTTTAATGTATGAATCACTATTATATACTGTCAAATTCCTTAGAATTTAAACAGTATAAACTATATACAAATGCATACCTAAGTAAGCGGTTTGTTTGTTAAAGAAATACTTAAGTTTAAAGGAATTGAACATTTGGAAGGTTTTAACAGCATGACCTTTATCCGGCTATTGCTCGAGATTTATTGATTGAAGGAAGGAAGTGCGGTGGGGCTGGTGACGACCCGGCTAAACACAGACTCAGACTGCAGTGGTTTCAAGGAATGGATGGTAACAAGAGATATGCTGACTAACAACAGTGCAGTAAGCCAATGAGCATCAAGTAAGATTAAATATTGTAGGACTCTCATACACATCTTCCCCGAGGACAATACAAACATTAAGTGGTTGACGACCCTTCCAATTTCTCAGTTCTTTGTCACGCAGGTTTTAGTCCCATTAGAGTTGTATGTTTCCATGCGATGAAGTCTTGTTACGAACCAACGCATGTGAAATATATTTATATGGTCGGCCAATGTCAGATATTGGTATACACATCCAGGCTCACCAAGTCGTTGATTAACCCATTATAACGCAAATTAAAGTATCGGCTGGGGAAAATAAATTTTCATGTAAAGAGATCTTTAAGACTATGGTTGGCAATACTTATAATAAAAGTATATAAGAGCTTCCCACATTCTGAGCTTTAATTAAATGACAGATGTCTTGTTATAACTAGCAGTAGTTCTAATTTATTCATGAATCAAGTATAGTTAAATTACCCAAGGTAGAAATAAAATGGAAGTTAATCATTTACTTACAAAGATCAGTGTTTGATAATATTTTATTGAGCATAATAAAGAGCGATGCTTGATTTTATGTATATTCTCTATTTGGAAAGAATCCAAATATCCCCCTGTAAATCAGAAACACAAATGATTATTACAAAACATGTAAATTTGAAATGTTGTAACACTTCCCCATATTGCAGTTTGGACCACTTTACATATTTTCTAGAAAGTGGCTTGAATATGGTTCTCACTAAAAAAGCAAGCCAACGATTCCCGGTAAAACAGGAGTGTGCAGTTACAATGACATGAAATGTAAAAATGTTTCTGCTTCGTGAGTCATCATGACATCATTTCTTATCTTTATTCCCTCCATTTAAGAGGTAATAGTAATAGATGGTTTATTTATACCTGCGTGTTAATCAAAAGGTTTCAAAAGATCCGAATAGACCATGAGAATATGTTGTTGAATGAAATATCTTTGAATGGGCTGAACATGCATCGGGTGTGTTCTGTATGTGTACATATATACAGTATACGTACAAGTTTTTTTTTTCTTCAAATGTTTTCCTTATTTTTAAGGACATTTGTTTTCTAAGAAAGGAACATCTTCCTTTGCTGTATGGTGCCTGCCTTGTATGTCTGCGCGATCTGTTCTGTGCATAGTTGTCTGGCATTCCGTTTTGACCTACTAACCGAGACTGACTTGAAGGAAAGGTTTATAAAAAAGCAAAAGCAAACTGTCAAACTACCGGCGTACGGCATCATAATGCAGACCACGTTAAGCCTTAAAAAATAAACTAGTAAATATGATGGTTGTTTGATTTGACATTGAACACTTTTATTGACTAATTAATTACAAAATATCAAGTTTCTCAAATTCACTTTGAAGCACACATCTTTATGTAAGGACACTTCTTGGTATTGAAATAGGATTTATATCTAGGGTTTATTAGTCACATGCTTATACAATAAATGGTAACATACAGTCTTTGTTATACTTTGCGATAATTAGGACTTTTTCTTTAATAACTGTACTGGATTTCTTCTTTGTAGGCTTGTGCAAAGAATCATTTTTGTACTATAATATTAGTTCAAAGCCCATACAAAATAACCATAGTTAAAATATGTCTGACTAAACCAACATTAATACCCAAACTGTTGCCAAGAATTTTTTTCCAAAGTTTATTGCAAACTTTAATTTGACACAATGGTCGGACAGAATGTGTAAAAGCAAGTAAGTATTTAGCCACTTTATTCTTCGTGCTGAAGTCTAATTGAATAGTCAGTGATATGATGATGGTAAGCCTATACTTTTACACTCTTGAAATTACATCATGCTCTTTATTAATTGCCTCTATCTGATTCGTTAAAATATTTGGTTTGGTACATTCCATTAGGCCAAAATATGGTGCACATGTTAGTTATTTGATCTAATATTTAATATATGTTAACAAATAGCTGGGGGTGAGTATTGTAGATGTAAATTTATGACAATTTAAAATATTATTAAGATTTATAAACGTGGAAGTTGTATGGAAAGCTAAATTATTTGGATAATAAACTGTTCCCTTTTTGATAACTACTGACTATGAAAGGAAATATGTGATTGGAACATATATAAAAAATTAACAAAATGTTGCAAATTCGTAAATATTAAAAAGTCACATGACAAAGTTGTTTCATATAAGATAAACAAAATGAATGGTACAACAATGTTTCTGACCTCTTAACAAAACTTATTTGGAAATGTATTGCTGAAGGTTACATCCCGGGACTTCTTCGATACCATACATTGCTTTGAATTTGACTATTGTACAGGCAAGAACTTCAAATGATTTTAAATCAACCGATGACAGGATAGACCGTTGAGACTACATAATTGCAGTGACTTAAAACCATAAACGGAAGTCACTGTTGACATTTTGTCTCTTCATTTATCCAGTCGTAAACTATATAGGTGAGAACAACTTGAGCAGTCTCCATACCCTCCAGGTGAGAATGCACAGAAAGTATAACTTCGGGATTTTATTTACCTTTACTATACCAATAAACCATTGTCTATTATAACGAAACATTTGTTTTTCATTACCAGTTATCT
This sequence comes from Sinonovacula constricta, assembly GCA_007844125.1. NCBI lineage: Eukaryota > Metazoa > Mollusca > Bivalvia > Cardiida > Solecurtidae > Sinonovacula > Sinonovacula constricta. Next base: position 22,212,721 of record CM017571.1, read on the forward strand.
ATTCACAACACTACATTTTGTTTTGTTGGTTTGGAATGTTTTCTAAAATTCAACGGTTGTCGTCATGTGTTTGTTTTTAAAACCAAATTTCACATTTTAACGCTGACATTTTATATTACTGCAGTTTTATCATATGACGTCATCACATGTATTTTGTTCTTATTATACGTCGTCGCTTGGTTTGTTTTATTTCTAATTACTCTGTCGTTTGGTACTTTTAGGTTGGCGAAGCTTTTATCTTCAGAACGTATTGTACATTGACATATAATAAAAGTTATCTTGTTTGTAAATAATATATTTCTATTAGTTTTAACTCCAGATGCAGGTGCTTGTAAAATGAATTTATTTAAATGTTAATCATATTCGTTTGTTAAATCGCGACAAACATGCTTTTAAAGGCTTTGCAACAGTATCACTGTTACATTAAAAGTTTCAAATAAACATTTCAATAGCAAAAATAATAACTTATTTACGAACATATTTTGTGTTCAACTGCAGCATTACTGATATAATCGGACCATGTTCCCTTTTGGATGTAACAGCTAGCTTACAGCTAACAAACTATAAATCCTATCGGATGAAGGGAAACAAAGGCCATTAAACAATATTAATAAACTCAACAATGCAATAATTGTGCCGCACGGTTAACGAAGAAATCTTCAGCCCTTTTTCATCTACACGTCAAACTTACTTAGATTCGACCGAAATTTTATTTCTGAACTCCTTAGAAACCTCTTCAGAGAACTCAGATAAGCTACCAATGCCAATACTTTACCAAAATGAAGAATGCAAATAAATAGCCCTGTTATTATGATTCATAAAGCAATAACCGCCTAACTATGTTACATATTTACGCATTAGATAATTCCTAAGGCATACACAATGTCAGGGTAAATGTGTCTATTAATGATTTTAGTATCTGTGCAAGAAACAAGATTCAAGGTAAACAGTTAAACCTATTTATTAAACCCACCCCCGCCACGCAGCGACTGTCTTGTTTTCGTGTGTAAACTTTTGTTTGAGTAGCCACAGGAAACTGCCAAACATGTATATAACAGCGTGTGTGTGTGTGTGTGTGTGAAGTTATAAAATAACAAAACCACCAAAAATGCAAACTGCACATTGTAATCTTTTGTTTATTTTTTGGTGCTAAACTGGCGGATTGTTGTCTTCTGTCCAAAATGAAGATGAATGAAACTCTACAATGAAACCACCTATTTCACTATGTGCATGGGACGGTGTGGTAATTGCGTTTCTCTAAAGTACATAAACAGTTTTATATTACGTTTGACATTTTATCATCACACGAGTAAAACATTGTATTTTACGCAGGCAGAAACTCGAACTCATGAGACGAGTCTTAGAAGTTAGTAATAAATATGACAAATGTTCTTAGAGGCAACTACACACACACACACACACACACGAACACACACACACACGCACACGCACACGCACACACACACACAAACACACACACGCACACACACACACACACACACATATACTTAATTCCACTCTTTCTCGAATTTTCGGCCATTCGGCCTTTTTTTCAAGAGAAATAAGCAATATTAAACGACAATTGTATGGAGCCAATGGAAATGATAAAATCGGCACTACAGGAACCTTGTTTGTAGCGTTAAAGTCTTACTTTAATGACTGAAAATAACATTTAAGTGACGTGTTGACGTAAATGGATAAGGAAATCTCCTTCCATCATTCAATCAGATCATTATTGATTGCTTAAAAGTACACAAATGTAAAAATCGAGTATAGCTTGTGTACATTTACCTTGACTCGTTGCCACGACTGACAATAGGCACATATCTTTATACAAAAAAGCGGAACCAAGCCTGACAAGGGTATCTGAAGCAATTCTAAATTTCCTTATGACCAAAGTGTCTCAGAAACATCTTATAGCATTCACTTGACTATTGTGCATAGACCATGTCAGAGGTCACAGAGTAACACTGAATTCTGCCTCCGCGTGCGAAAAAATGTAAACGTATTTTCTGACTGAACGTAATTTAACAGGGCTACTTTTTGTCTGTTGTAGTTGGCTCTGTCAGAAGATATTTTGCATGATAGTTGGGTGTCCTGGGTTCTAACACTATTTAGACTTCACATTTTATCGGCAATATGATTTGAACCATGTTAATGTACATAAAGCAATACATTTTTATCAGTATGTCCGTTCTTAACAATCGTCACATGCACAGATAGAAGGTGCACCGACTTAAGAGCTCAAACCCAGAGCATTGAACTTAGGAGCATTGGTCTCAATTCAGTATGGCTGCAGTATATTTTACATACATTCACACGTGAATTAAAGGCCTCGGACAGTAAATAATAAATTCAAATGTTGCAAACAATAGATCTTTGAAGCAAATGCAGTTGCGCGTGTAAATGCGTGAACAGTTCGCCGGTGTTTCTTCAAATTTTTTATCATTCACAACACTATTTTGTGAAATCTTTTTGAAGTAAAGGTAAATTAATATTAATGAGGTTAGACAGTTGAATCTAGCTCATTCGATGCATCCCTGTAAAGGAGTCTCCAGTATTTTAATGACGTTTAAGTAGGTTTAATGGTCGTTTAAAGAGCTATCGTGTCTATATTGCTGCCAGTTAACAACCTTATCTTTTACATATATCAAATTATTTAACGTTTAACTATTGTAATTTAAGTAAAAACGTGATGAAAGAAAAGAGGAAAAATTTCAGCGTTCATTGTTAAATTGTGTCGCTTGTATAGAATAGTGGTGCAAACTCTATTATTCGTATAAATGCACATTTGCCTTATGCAAAAACGAATGAGTTATAGTATTTGCGACTTTGTATGAATTACATTTAAATTTCAAGCGTAGCTGTAAAAAGTAAACAATTTCTATGTTAATTGTTTTGGTTAAATATGACAAATGCAGTCAAACAATATTGCTGTTAAAATGTTAACATGCAGATGCAAATGAGCGTAGTTTATACAATATTTATTATATGTATGGTGTTTCCCATTAAGGACCGCTGGCATGAATTGACAAACACAGACCTTATGAAGCTTTCTTCATTCAGCAAAATAACGTCCTTGATAACACGTGTTGTTTGATATTTTTCTCTTACATACCGTTGATTAGATAGGTGGTCTACCTACAACATGCTTATAACTTTTATACTTTTATCTTACATACCGTTGATGAGATAGGTGGTCTACCTACAACATGCTTATAACTTTTATACTTTTATCTTACATACCGTTGATGAGATAGGTGGTCTACCTACAACATGCTTATAACTTTTATACTTTTCTCTTACAAACCGTTGATTAGATAGGTGGTCTACCTACAACATGCTTATAACTTTTATATTTTTATCTTACAAACCGTTGATTAGATAGGTGGTCTACCTACAACATGCTTATAACAGTATTCTTCGTGACAGCATGGCATGCCGTTATAATGTCAACTTGGAACTTGATATGTCAAGGCCAGAGAGCTTTTGTTATCGACACTGCTAAATACGTATCAGATGCTAAATGTAACATAAGTGCAAAATAAACAAATTAAATATTTTTTCTCTTAAAATTTAAAATAGATAAACGTATATCTAAACTGTAATTCTAAGAGTATAAGGCTATCTTTCTTACGAACAGAAAAATGACTGTTCGGATTTTAAATTTTGAAATCGAGTTTAATTTGACTCGTATACATGCTGGTACAATGTTGCTACATGTATGTGGTCTTAAATACAACCATCTATCCGGATTTCAAATAAAAACGGAACACCGCCATTAAATGTTGCCTGTTGGAAAGGAAAATGTCCGCTAAAGTAGAACATGCAATTAGTCAAATGTTCACTATGCAACACAGGGGCTCTGTAGGATATATGATGCTCTAATGAACATCAGGTGCGCGTATAATTTATGACGAAAGAATAACAATTAAACACGTGATCATGTAAGAGAATGATTACGAGAAGTGTAAATATACAACACGGGCCGTCTGTATTCTTGCACGCTTTTACATTAATTCTTATTTATATAGGAGTTGCAATCCAGTTAATTTTTGAACGATGTCCTTTTCGACACAGTTCAGAGTTATGAGTGCTGGATTTCAGAAGCACACAGGATTGACCCTGCATGACCTGGGGTTTAGATTTTCATTCAAGTTGTTCCACACTTGTAATAACATTTTAATGTTTTAACGAATCAGATAGTGGCAATTAATAAAACGCATAATGTAATCCTACATACAAGAGCGTAAAAGTATATGCTTACCATCACTGTATATTACTGACTATACAATTAGATTTTAAGGGGATGGACAACGTGGCTAAAATACTTACTTGCTTTTACACATTCTGTTCGATCGTGGTGTAAAGATTTAGTTTGCAATAACGCTTCTTTGTTGAAAGATGTCTTGGGAAATCTTGGCAACAGTAATTAAGGGCGTACAGTGATATAAACATTTCAAAGATCAGTGCAACAACATAAATGCACATTGTCTGAATATAAAAACGGCTTAGTCAGACATACTTTTTGCCAAATGTTAATTTAGTATATGTTTGGAATTAATATTATAGCACAAAAATGAAGACGATTCGATGCTCAAACCTTCAGAGAAGTAGGTCAGTACATAAATTAAAGAACAAATTCCTAATTATCGTAAAGTACAACAAAGGCTGAGTGCTATTTATTACATTTACCTGTAAGCATGTGGCTCTGATATAAATCTCATTTAATTATCAAGAAGTGTCTGTAAATAAAGAGGTGTAGCTTCAAAGTGAGTTTGAAAAATATGGTATATTGTAATTTATCATCCAACAAAAGTTTGCAATGTCAAATCGTACAACTAACTGTTTTTTTCTTAAGGCCTAACATAGGTCATATGGTACCGTCCACCGGTAGTTTGACAGTTTGACTGTTGTTTTTGAGCGGTGTCGCTTGCGTGATAGCTGGGTTTTAGAAGCACACAGGATTGACCCTGCATTACCTTGACTACGCGGTCAGTTAGTCATGACTGGGAAGAAGTGTTCTAAACAAATAATTATGACTAAGAATACTACACGTGTCCAATGTTAACATAAATATTGTTATATGTTTAACCTGGAAGGTCATTATATTGTGTAATTCAGATAAACATTACTTGCAGATTTATGAATGAACAATGTTTTGCACGAATATCACTCATTTTTAAGTCGAAATATGGAGCGAACTGCTATAAGAATGAGCGTCTCACTTTGCATCATCTGCTAGATCGAGATATTTGCGATATCCCGCGCGGAGCCTTTTGTGGTAATTTTAAGTTTTACTCTTTTTATTAAATGACTTATCGCAGATTTGTTATAAATTTTACATTTGGCTTGCATCTGCATACCTTTGTCCTGTGCCTTTTCAAACGTTGGTATATGTTGCATTGCTCAAAGGACCTTCTCATATATTCTAATTTTGAAACAGGATATGTAATAACGTAAGTAAATCGTATCACATCAGCATCTCAGTCTAAACCTACCGCTCGCGTTTGGGAAAGAATGGCGCACTCGGGATTTTTAAATTCAGATTACAGACGCGTTGGAGATAGTAGTTAAACTTAGTTTATTTTGTTCGAATCCGGTAGCATGTACGAGCATTTATTTAAGACCTAAATTAAGTTAAAATGCAAAATTATTGGAAGATATTAAATGTTTAATAAAAGGGTTTCTATAATCGGATGTGAGTGATACTGATGTGATGTAAGTTTTGTCCCAATGTATAATTTTTATTTAAGAAGAGTTGTTTATTTGCAACTGAATACTTGCATGCTTTCCAATGTTCATTGCAGTGTACATTTGATTTACTACACACACACACACACACACACACACACACACACACACACACACGCACGCACGCACGCACGCACACACACACACACACACACACACACACACACACACACACACACACACACACACACACACACACACACACACAAACACACACACACACTCACACACATGTATACGTATATATACATCAAACAGCCTCGGTAGGTCCAGATGGGTGTTCTCCCTTTGGCAAAGTATCTCGTAGTGCAACGACCTGAAGGGACAGTATATGACAGACCCGTAAAATCCTATATCTGTTTTCGGAAGGTGCTAGCAGTTTTTAATTTATAATAAAATGCATCTATTCTTTTTAGGAAACAGTGTCACGGGCAATACCAATATAGTGAATAAACACGTACTACTTCTATAACATAGAGTTTACTGTTTGGATTGCTTAGATGTTACTAAATTAACTGTTTAAAAACTCGTTTGAACTCACTGAAGTTTAAATACTATCAAACATATGGACACAGCTGTAGATACCAGATGTTGGCACACCTGTGCAATCATTTATATTAATCATTATTATCAATAAAGAAACCAGAAGAGAAACATGAAATTTCACTTATTCATAAGAGGCTTATTTGTAACTCGTTTATTTGATGTTAATTTTAAGCTAATCATCCATTTTCACATTCACAATCAGGTAAACAGTCACAGATGATACAGCTATTTTTCGAAACTATTTTAGCCTTTCCTGCACCATAATATAGCTTATTAAAATATTTTCCGCCAATAAAGATACATTTATGGCAGTCTGATCTGGATCGTAATGAACAAGTATTTTAACCTTAACATACCCTAGGAGATGGGTTCTGCAACCTGAATAAATATGTTGTGACTAGTCAAATAATAAAAACATGCATACGTTCTTTGGTCAATTTCTCATTCAGTAAGGTCGTGGAATAAATATTATGATAGAAAACACCTAATACATTTATAATTTGGTGCACATATCGACAACAAAGCAGACAATAGCACAAATTAGTTTTATAAATCTTTACTAATGCTTAATACACAATTATCAACAGCTGGCTAAGGTATAACATACCTGTTTATAATAAAAAAAATCAAGGTATGTCTTTAAAAAAGGGTATGTGTCGTCGATGGGAATTAAAGCTTTATTTGATGTTTTAATCTTCTTGAGGAGAGACCTTTGAAATAAAATTGATTTACTTACTCCTAACTTTTCTTTACTTCATAGTTTCATTCATGTCTGTCTCACAAGCTCAAAATTGAGGTTTTGCATCTGAACACAATGGCTGACTTATTCAGAAAATGCAGCAAAATAAGTAGTTTGGTACAAATATACATAGAATTCTCTTTAACGTTTGTAAATTTATCTAGTAAGTTCTTGGGGTCTGTATGTATGTTGCATTTAGTTTCTTTGCAGAAAAATTATCACATGAATGGATGTGCACAACATGTGTTCATTTAGTTAAAGTAATCCTTTATATCCTGTACCGTTTAACATCCTTTCTATTTTTTGAAGTTATCTGTTTCCTTGGCATTGATTTTTCAGTTTTGAAAATGACATTTTATACAACTGGATACTGTGTTTTTGAAAAAGAAATAGTGCTGCCCTAAGTGTGACAGGATTCAATGAAAAAGGCATGGCAGACGTGTTTTGTAAATAAAGTACAAAATTAAACGGAATCAATTAGCGGGATAAAACGCTAAATTCAGTACACCTGTTAGATTAAAGAACACACGGCTATTTTCAGTGCTTATTCACATAAAACACATGCTTAGATTTTTTTGCATGTTTTATCTTTGCCAGAAACATTCTTTCGGGTTTCTCAAAATTAAAAAAAAAACAGAAACACGAGAAACCACAAAAATGTGGCTAATTATGAGGATTCATTAATTTCCGCTTCAACTTAATCTATGATGGAGGAATTTTGCTACCCTTCAAGACTGCACCAGTAAAATACATGTACGAGTCTATATAAAAATCAGGGAGCGCGTAAAATGTTAGAAACAACTGTTAGAATATAAAATACATTATATGGTAAGAGAATGCTTAGCAGAAGATTAAGTAAGGAATAAGAAACATCGGCATTCTTGCACGCTGTCTGATATCTGACTTCATCCAGATTGGCAATAAGTTTCATTTTATTTTACTTCAGAAATTAACGTAGATTTATAAGCAACATTTCAATTTAGTCGAGATAAAAAAATTATGACTTCGATTGCACGAGACAAAAGATAAGACTGGCATTTGATCTATAGTACTATAAATCATGTGGAGACTGCCTTGGATACCAGATGGAACAACCCAAACTAACGAAACATTTGTTTTGTGAAGTCATTAAAGGAAATGACATCCCCAAGTTATAATATTACAGACCAATGATTTATCCGCAAACGACTTGTCAATTAATATCAATAATAACATAATAAATATTATCAATACAGCAAACTATATTCCGTAAACCATCTCACATAAAATTCCCTTATCTATAAATGGCATGACTGAGAAATGAAAAGACAACATCCCCAAAGTGACTGCACTGCAAAACTATGGCTTTAAGTGAACACAATCATGCCATCTCATCGACTTACTCAGTCAAAGTTCAATTTATAAGCAGAATTCCTGACTAGAAGTTGTATAACCAAGACCAAATTCCTATTTTATTTCTATTGTTATATTTATTGTTGTATTGCTACATTTGTATTCGATGATGCGTAAGTGTGTAGTATTGGAACGTAAAAAATAAACATAAACAGTTATCCATATGTCCATACCTAAATAAACAATTTTATCTTTGTAACAAAAGTATTTGCCTTATTTAAATTATGATACCGTCATATGTACAATAATTAAAGAGTAACTTTTATCGGTCTAAGCTTTATTTGAAAATGTCTTGTAATTTACAAATAAAATCGGATTAACTATATCTACAGTGTAATCTTATGTCAAGTTTACAGGAAATGCTCGAATTTAAGATTTCAATGCAGTTAAAGTAGCTGCAATAGGGTTATGTACATTGTGTAATTCACATTTTTATACAAACTGTTTTGATAAAAGCGAGAAAGACAAAAAAATAAGTTTAACAACATTTCAAAGTTCGAATTTATGTCTTGTTTATGTCTTGTCTATATCTTAAGTTTTTATTCTAATTCTCCTGTTCGATTATACACATTATCTTTTATTTTCGGTGGGTTTGTCTTTTTTATGGAATCATATTTGGCCAAGCTGTGACATTGTAAACTTGGTAAAAATATAGTGTTGTCTTTCATGTAATAATATACTGGAAACAAATGATGTTATATTAATCATCTAGGAACAGGACCAACAGCATAAACAGAGCAAACACAAGGTAAATCTGTAACATTGCTGTAATACCATTTACATGACTCAGCCAGGGGTTGAACCTGAGACCAGTTTTACCAGGATCGACATTTCACTATTGGGCTAATATGGTCCATCTATTGACTTTAGATATTTTATAATCAGGTCTATTTGGTGCTTCCATTAGCTCGGGAACAATCTTTATAGTTTAACAGCCTATACATGATGTTAAAGAGTCGTGCAGAAGCTTTAGACAAATTAAACACCTGTACCAATACACTCTTGGGTTGTTTAACAAGAACGCATTACAAAATATGTTTGATTTCTTCTTTGGTTCACATTTAAGTGACTCTGGGATTTTGCTGCACATTTTTTATCAGAAACAAATCTTAAAATTTAACACAGACATAAACAACACCACACAAGTGTAATTAATTATAAGACCGCATCAACAGAAACAAGAATGGTTAAGTTCTTCTATCCCACATGATTGCTTCAAAAGAATACATAATGCCAATTTTAGTCAAAACATGTGCAACTACAATCAATAATAACAATTGTAATTTATTTGATAAGATAATGCATAACGGAAAGGTACAAATAACAAGAACCACTATCTTCATCTTGCACGACTTTAAATTAATTTCTTTCTCATACATGTATTTGATAGGAAACCTGGTTCAGATGCGTTAGTTATTTTTCACTATCTGTTAAATTATTTGTATGCGTTGACATTTCAATGTTGCTTGAAAATATACAATTTATTTTTCAAGGAGTGACCGCAGAATAATTGAGAGAATCAGTTCTGGTCAGTCATTCTTGGTCATAAGGAGGATGTAGTTACATACTTTTGACTCTTCGTCTTGTTAGTCTTTCGCTTTCCTCATAACCAAATGGAAACAATCTTCAAACCCAATAAATAATACGCAAATACAGAAAAAAATCGTTAGGTCATGAATTTGCTCCTAGTTGCCATGTTTACCCACCTCTCCTAGAGGATGGAGTTTGCTGTTAGTTATAGCTATATTATTTACTGCAAATATTTAGCCGTGCTTTTATGTATAATGGATTGTCTCGAAAATTTATCCCATTATGTAATTATCTATTATGTGTGTATAATTATTGACACATATGTAGGCCGGATTCCTTAACAAAGTCGATTATTTGGATTCATTGCCTCTGTTTTAGGCAGCGGGCCTTTTCTATTGAATAGTTCAGTCATTGCTGAAAATAATGTATGACAATAAGAGTACAGTTTGCACTAACACTAACATCAATATCAATGTCGCAAAAAAGAAAACACAGAACATGCACTGAAATATGCTTTTTAGAAAATAAACAATAGATATGAACACCAAACAATCTATCGACATTGATATTTAAGAAATTGTTAAGATAAAAAGCGTTTATGTATGTCTTTGCTTTAACCGCAAACTCTCTGTGACGCCTTGGATTCGCACAATAAGAATCTTTCTTGTCATTGTCCATGAAATAGTCAGACCTTGCGTTTGGTCCAGTCCAGTTTCACCATGATATTATCATTTCCCATATCTATCCCAGCATTACATAAAGAGTATTTAATTCAAATTTTAATGAGCAATTATATCAAAATAAATGTCCTTGTACCGTAAAACCCAAATAAATAAATAATTCTGCACCAATTTGCTGAGAGAGACAAATGTTGCTTTTTCTAATGAAAAATCAGTATTTTCATTGAAAAAGAATCAATCATGGCGCTTAACCGAGTCGAGCGCATTACGCATAACACAGCAAGCATTGACTTATTAAATTTTGTTGTCTATTTCTGTTCAAAATATGTTATTTAAGCGGCATTATTGCTCGTATTGGGTACTTCTATCACAACTCCATACGTGTTAAGTGTAATAAATTTATTTGAACAAATACCAATGTTACCAGATGGAAGGAACTGACAGCCACTTTTCACTAAGGATACAATTGATAAAACAGGTAATCATGATAATATACTGATGCTGATAGCCGTACAGACTGTTCATCTTTGGTTGATTTTCGACGCCATGGATCGGGACGCCTATAGTTGGGACTACTCACTGATGTGTCACGCTTACTTCCAAGCCACAGAACCGCAATTATCGACTTGCTTGCAAACCTCTTCAAGAATAGCTTTAAATTAACCACCGATACCACAGATACTCTACCATCAATAAAGAGAATTAGAAGCTATTAACCATGTTGGGTGAGTCACAAAGTAGTTAGCGTAGAGAGTTGCAACTGAATAATGAGATCAAACATTTGCAAAGGCACAAAATAACGAGTTGCGCAATAAGCTGAAGCCTACTATTCATATCATGCTTACAATGAGGTTTTTAGTTAGCCGGAAACTTGTACCTGTATCTGTGTGCGTGCGTATGTGTGTGTGTTTGTGTTATTAGAAGAAAAATCCAAGAAGCACCTACATACTATTTAATATGAAATAATTGTTGTGATTCAAATCGCAAAATCTTTAAAATCAAACAGTTTGAAAGTGTTTTTGTTTCTAATTAGCAGGTGGATGGTTGCATTCTGCCGAAAATAGAAATAAAGAAAACATTAAACATCCCTGTTTTGCCAGGAATTTAATGGCTATTGCGTATCCCTATAACCGTATAAATAGTTTTAATTTCATTTTGACCTTAGACCAGTTAACGCCGAGTCTAAAGAAAACACATCAAACGATTATTAAGATTATTAGACCGTATTGCATGAAAATTTTCACAGCTAATTATACTACTTAATTCAAATTTTATCCCAGGATGTATGGCGCGGATAAGTTACCAGACGGCAACCTGTCGACTTTTTGCCGACTGACTGTTCCGAGGCGGTACCTGTTGGGATTGCTTTAATTAATGAAATGTCTTGCCCCAGTGTTTTTTCTCTTGAACTTTCTATTGTACCAACTGTCGTGTATATGCAGTGCCTTTTATGAGCTATGCCCTCAGGAATTGTAGTAATAAGAATATATGACAAGGTCCTATGAGCATTGCAACATATACCAGACACCGAAAAGGCACAGGACAAAGGTATTCACATGCAAGCCAAATGTAAAAGTAAGAACAAATCTGTGTTGAGCCATTTATCAAAAAAAGCAAACTAACAGTCACACACAGTCTGATTTTAATGAAGTGTTCGACATATTAAACCAGTCGAGATGTTCTTTTTTTACCAAAAACACATGTTAAGATCTTCTAGAGTAAACACCAGAATCACCATAAAAACACTTCATTATGAAGGCGCACTTTTGTTTCAATAAAAACTGGGGGCTAAAAATATTATCATACCAAAGGTTGTTAACCACGCGATCCTATTCTTAATCACCAACAGGTGAGCGTACACTTAAAGATGCAATACCAATAAAACAAATTAAATAGTAAGACAATGCATACCAGAAACATAAGCAGACAAACAGTCACTAGGTTTCTCACGCACAAGTTACTTCTACTATAGGGAATTATTATCATCGATTCAAAATATAAATGGCATTTTGCGCCTTAGATTTTGACTGTCTGAGACTGCGTTCCAACCATTAAAGTTTCATGACAGTAAATTGGTTCTTTGTTCTTTATTTTATGAAAGAAGCAAAATTTAAGACAATAAACTGACAATGATCATGACCCGGAGATGGTCGAACGATATTTATATACAAGTGCATACAATGTATACATATAAGCAAATTATGACCAGAAAATATCAATATCGCATAAATACATACATCATATTTTGTAATGGTAATGTCAAAAAATAATAGTGCAATATTCAGTTTTGACAAAAGTAGAAATGTTCAGTGTATTGTTGACATGCATACTTTGAAATTAATAAATGGTTCGAATTATTTAGGAATGTGTCCAAACGTTAAATCGCATTCGTTATTTTTGTCAAAGCTGAAACACGACACCTATGCATTTAATAAGCAAATATATGTTTATTTTTATTGGGCTTATCGTCCCACCAACAGTGTTTCAGTTATCTGGAGACTGTGTTCACTTGAAGCAGACATAGTGCTGCCTTCACTGTGCATAGCATACCTTGAACACATGGCATGTTACCACACCCAGTTTCATTAACATTATCCTGACACCGGGCCAAGAAGTCATGGAACAAACCTTATGTATGCTTGAGCCTTAGCAAGGCAGCTACACCACTACCATTTTAACGACTTTTGTATGTTGCGGCCCGGGATTGAACCCGGGGCCTCCCCTACCTGGAGCCGACGCTCTACCGATTGCGCTACCAGGTCCGGTATATGTTCGTTTTTTAATATTCTTGTACCTTAGTTCAGTTTTGTATATAGATATTTCATTAAGTCAATTAGTGGCGTAAAATGCGACTCTTTAGACGGAAAATACCGTTTTTGTTTTTACAAGAAACAGCTCAAATCCTCGGCCGAAATTATCTTGCAAACGCAGAAATCTTATTATTAATGTATTCAGACAACAGTTGCGAATGTTGCTAACATATGGCATAAATTGTTTCAACTATTTTTTTTCTATTTTGGCAAAAAGCATGGTTAATTAGGCGGAATGCTAATTTCACGCATTGGGCTGGCACTATATATAGACCATTAATTACGCTTTTAATGAGTTTGAATAAGAAAGTCTTTCCTTGCACAGTTCGTATATCTAATTTGAAATTAGTGCAAGGAAAATAGAAAAAAGGTTTTATGAAAGTTGCTACAGTTAAAAATTGAACTACCGCTAGACCAAAGTACATAAAGGCTAATGTTAAAGTGATAAAACACTTAGCAGGAGACATTGTACCTATAGAGAAAGCTATCATTAAAACAGTAATTTGACAAACATTTCTTTCAAACAAAAAGTAGTTTAGAAAAAAAGCATTTCAGCTGGATATAAACTTTGTTGTTTAAATATCGATATTCTTGAACACATGATTTATTATATATTTCTGTGAAAAATATGGGAGACTTTTATCCTTTTGGAAAATATCTCCGTGATAACTGCTTTAATCGGAAATGTATATAATTCAGTTGTTAATTCTGCGGACTTAGAATTCATAAACTTTTATATGCTAGTAACTTGTGTTAACAAGAATAATTAAATCGTGTGAATACTATTCTTTTAAATATTTGGTAATTAAATGAAGTGATCCGTTCATAATGAAATACGGGAAATTGCAGAAATGGATTACATGCAAGTGATACTTACAACAAGATTAGAAGTTTTAATTATATTGATATCAATGAGATATCAATATGAAAGAAGAAAACTTATATAATAATAATATAATAAACGTTGCTATAAGGTTTTACCCATAGCCAACAAACAGCTGCCATTATTGGTGCTGTTTGCTGTTGCTAATGGTAGTCATCCTTCATTTATTACCTTTTTCATCTTCATTTCATTCTTTTTCTTCCCCATTTTTCTTTTCATTTTCTATTTGTATATTGATGCTGCGGATACCATGTGCAAGGAAAAGGGTGACAAATGAACAGAGTGAAAATCTCGTACCAGCATTTGAGTCCCCTCCGCGTAGTACATCTTAGCTCGCTGAACATCTTTAGCAGTGTTTTAATAGCATTTAGTATTTAGGATTTTTTTTCCAAATTCTATTTAAACACACATTTTTTGCATAAAGTAAAGTGTCTTAAAATGGTTCCCACTCTGGCCGACGATATATTTGTTGAAACACAACAATGCAAAATTGTCCAACTGAAATCTATTCATGTCACTGGATGGTATATATCTTTTGTTTTGCAAAAACGTTTACCTGATCTTTTAAAATGGTCTATGGAATTAAATGTCCAACAAATGTCAAATTGGCAAAAATTTTATAGGTTTTATTAAGAATGCATTTAACGATTTATTCATGTGACAAAAACAGCCATTAGACAGTGATCAATAATATTAGAAATTGTATAGTCTCTTGGTATCTTGGTCCATACATGCTTATTCTTTCCTAAAATAAATTAATAAATTTAGTCAATCAATGCCTTACCTACGCGGCATCTCTTGTTCAAGATGTTATAGTCTTAAAATTCTGTAATTTTAAGTGAAATGATTGTGAGAATGCATATTTAAGCTTTCTTTAATAATTCTCTTGCATTCACTGAAAAGTCAGATAAATTGCAACCTAATATTTTAAATAAGATATTTAAATTATCATATTACTATCTAAAGACACAATTCCTGCCACTCACGATCTGCTTTTTAGTTCAAGTCTAAAAACAATATCATGCTTCCTCCTTAACAGCACTGCGCCAGTTCTTCTACCCTGACATTTGTGTGTAGGGTATTTCTCCACCTATATTGGAGCAACTATTACGGTGGCACAATCATATTTGCCACATATGACAATTTTTTTTATGGGCACGGTATTGCATGATCTTAATTGATGCTGACGCTCGGAAACGTTGATAAGGAGGTTAAGATCTTCATTTTAGAATGTACAGACCACATGGTCACGACGGATCAAAGTTGTATCTAAAAACTAAATTTGTATAAAATCACCATAAATGTTATCAATTATCATTGAATCATATGCTGTTTTAAAAAGGAGTATATTGTATTTTGGAGAATAAGTAACCCTTTTACCCTTTTTGACCTAATATAACATATATACATGTATATGTTACACGGATCGTCTCCTTTCATACATCGTGTAAATACGCTAAACTAATACCAGACTGGCTTTTAACTATGTTATGTATAGTAGTACACCAGCGTTTTAGGTTACGCTAGTCAGGTTAAGGGGTTGTTTACCGTTATAGTATAAATGATGACGTAGCTTTGGCGTAATTGCTAGAAAGAAACGGATTATAAAAAATGTATTTGTTTTTAACTGGGTTTCGTGAATGTTCTGGAGACTTCTACGTTCTAGAAATTTTTTGGTCTATATAAGGAGTTGTTAGCCGATTTAAGTTGAAGTTTGGACATAAGGTTTGGAAATATAGTTTGGAAGTACTTGCAGCTTTTATATTAAACCTTTCTGTGTCGGAACTTACGTGGACTTATTATATTCTACAGTGATATAAATATTAAAGTGTTGGATTTGTAATTATATTTATTATATTGGTGTAATGTTCTACCTTTGGATAATTTCAACTGTGCGTATCTACGAGGACATTCTACTGAAAACTCTTCAGGATTATTCGACGTTGGATTGGTAATTGGACTGTTAAAGGGACACCTCCTAAATGGTCAAACTGTAAGCTAACACTTATTTTGCATTCGCAGATTTTGTCTGATATATCTGTTATTATTTTATTACGCCATAGGTTTAATTGTTTATTAAATTAAAACATTATTGTACTGGTTTGTTCCTGGCTTGTTCTTTCTGTTACACCATTTCGTCGTTTAGTAAACGCGACATTTTATAAATAGATCTTAAATAGCGACACCGGTCGTAACAACTATAACACAAACCAGACTATCCTAGTTTTATGCTCTAGGTCAGCTTTTCAACCTGTCATGAGAATGGGGGCACATTAGCGAAATGGACATAGTCTCTCTTGTTAGTTAATATCCGAGGTATTTCAAACAGTAGGTAGGTCCTTTTAGTTGGAATTCTTGGACTTTATGGCCTGTTCTTTTGTAGATGTTGCAATTACTAACAGTGGAATTTCTTACTTTTGCATTATTATAAGCTTAAAAATCATTTAAATACTTATAGAGATGTGTTATCAAAAATGGAAGTGTTTGTTGATTATGATGGTTAAACTGGTTATCACAAGAAAGACACAAGTGTCAACATATACTCCATACAGCATAAGCATAAACATAGAGTAAAACAAATGAAAGGACCTACATTTAGGGATTATTCTTGGGAGACTATTCATTAATGTCTCTCATTACTTGACAATAGATAAGAAACAAAATGTATTTCAATAATTTAAACGTCAATCATGAAGGGGTGTTTTTATTTATGATGTCATTTTATCAGGCAGTAACTTTTATTTAAAAGTGTGTTTTAAATGCACAATCATGACTTTGTTTACCTGGTGATAAATGCAAGATTCAGACGTTATTATGTGAAAAATGACACGTTCTGCAGTACTACTGAGTCCACATTTGATACATGTATCTTTGTATATTGTTGACAATCGGGTTTATAAATCGGCTTACAATTGCTATAAATAAATCGACGATCAAATTGTGTTAATGTTTGGTGTCAACTAAAATGAGACCATCGTGGATATTATTTTCGCAAATGTGTGGTCCTTTATGCACTATCACAATGTTTTTGTCGCGGCGGGCGATGGTATTTACTGCCTTAAGGAGAATGTTTAGGTAATATGACACGTTGATACATAGATCAAGAGTTTCTACTGCTACCATTACAAGGTGTAAGGTTGAAGGTGAGAAGACTATATAGGATTACATTTCAAATGACGACTATAAGTAGACTTAAAACTTGTCTGAATTGCAAATGAAATTATAATAAACGCAAGCGACACATGCCAAGCGTTCTGATGATATATTAGAAAACGTTGAAATAGGGGTTTTATGTGAAATACGTTTTAGTCTATGTTATAGTTTCAAAAGCGTAAAAAATGTTATTACACTACGCTCTTTATTGTCTATCGCCTAATTTATTAAACACCTTTAAAACTCTTGTACATATGCTACTTTATAAGTCTAATTCCATATTTGAGACAAAACATCTGTATCTTTCAATGGACAGTCATGATGGCGGTTTTGTGCTTTAAAGAGAATAAATTCATACACAGCAGACATGCATAGTAATGTCTGGTATGATATTTTTCAACTGGTCAAAATTGTTCGATTTGAAGACATTCCCATCCCTTGATTTTTCGAAAGTCCTCTTTTGCTCCAATCGCATGGTACTGGCCCCCTTTTCAGGCGATGTTTTTCAAAAGTTCTAAATACCAAGTGGGACTTATGATGATGGTGATGCAAACTTGTGAAGAAAGCGTTCATGTGAGAGATCGCCATAAATTAAAAAAAAAAACACCACACGTTCATATGTTTATATATATTCTAGTATTCTTTCATACGTTTGAATTGTATTTGGAGTGCTTGACAACACACACCCGTGTCAAGATGAATGGTTAACGTTATGATCTTTTATGGCGAGAAAAAGGATTATGTGGATTGTAACATCAAATATCTAGTTAGTGTCATTAATGGCAAAATATTGTTTCACTATTTTAATCACCAATCATTTCAGCTATTATTAGCCGGACAATTTATTTCTGATTTTCATTTATTTATTTTTGCAGGGGGTTCTTCTTCCATAACCTACATGCACTTTTCAATAACGCGTTTTTCGAAAAGTAGAGACAGTCTTGAAAGAAGAATACATGTGAACTGCAATTTGATGCTTTGCATACACTTAAATTATTCGGATTGTCACATCAGTAAAATAAATTGTCTAACATCACGGATACATTAAAAGCGGTAATTGTGTCAATGAACGTACAATGCTTTTGAAATAGCGTTGACAAATGACGATTTACAATGTCGAAATTGTGCTGGTTTAACACATCAAATAGTTGTTACAACAGGAAAGAAATTTTGCAATAACTAAGCAGAAAAAATGCTTAGGGAATGCGATAATTGTTCGATGAGATGTTACATTGGTTTTGAAGTAGCATTAGTAGTGAATTTTTATTATATCTAATTAATGCGGAAAAAACACTTGCTTGCAGTTGCTTGATATGTCTTAAAACATTAAAGTATAGTGGTGCGTTAACAAGCGCGGGAATTTCACATTTCTTTTATAGTCATTTTAATGGGGGATGTTTTTGTGCGCAATTGTAGGTTAACGCCTATCCAATATATGACTATGATGTTGTTAGCTATTACCCTGCAGAGCAAGAATTATGCAGACAAGACAAATGTAGATCCAGATCAGCTGATTTCCTATTGAATCTATTTAACCAGAATATAGACCGTTTTGCTGCCAAGGGTTTCAATATGTCCGCAGCCTTGACATTCCAGAAATCTAAATATTAATCCGTAAACCCCTGGGACACCTTGTAGCAGGTGTGTTTTTATGTAGTCTAATCTGCATTCGAATTAGACAGGCTTCGAAAGGGTAATTTCATGTTATTGTTGTTTTCTTTTAAATATTATATTGCGTGTACGGGGAAGAAAATACCCTTATAATATAATGATTTTAGTACCCACTTTTCGCATACTCGACATTTGGTAATTATTTGGTAAAAACCTCCATCTCCACCTGTAAACCTAGCCCAAGGCGAAATGTTGAATTCGGTATGTTTGCATCATCACTCAACTGGATTTTGAAGTGAATGCAACATGTTGTACCTGTGCCAGAGAAAAGCCCTATAAGACCTGAGAGCGCGATGGGTGTTGGTTCGAGGTTGAGACAGCCCCAGTTTCAGACAAGGCTCTCCAAAAACCAAGTCATAAAACAAGGTAGTGGGTATAGCTTACATTCTTTCCTTAATTCAGCAGCTGTAAAGGTAACCCTATACAACCGGGCTTCCTGGTGTCATACTTGACTGCAGTAATAGGAAAAGGGATCCAAATACATCAGATGATTTATTTATTTACAGATATCTTCGATATTAAAGATGTATTTATTTAGATGAAACAACGTCATAAGTATTTTAACGTAACACTTTGCTCGATTAACTTCCTAGTACTTAATTGTTTTTATACATCACTGGATCAAAGTTTATTTTGAAACGCAGGGACTAGTTATCGGTATTACTACGCAATATCGCAAAATGCCCGGAAAAGTAATTCTATTTTACTTAGTATATTTTGTGGATTATTTTTAATTATTTATTTGTTGTATTGTTGTCGATACGTTTGGTAGTGTGATGTTAACGGTCTGCACGATGTATACCGATTAACAAGGCAACACTCTTAAATTGTTTGCTCTGATTTTCCATCCTTAAATAATAATTGATTCTTTTGAAAGGGTATGTTAAACACCCCAGTCGGCCCTTTTGTCAAATGGCCGCTGTATGTTTTTTGTCTATTGCTAGTTCCAATTGTATTTTTGGGCCAATCATCAAAGGAAGATTTCTTTTTACCTTATCAAATACTAGAAAGGACACATTCATGCCATCTCTTAGGCATGGACCTGTGAATGTTATGTAACTCGCATTAAATTTACACCGGATATTGCGCAAGCACAAAGCTCATTTACAGCACAAACAGAAGTGGTATGTTTTATCACTTAAATCATCCAATCCTTCAGACCAAGTTTGTTTTTCTACATTCAGATATAGGTACATCTACATGAACTTTAAATATCATTAATCATGTGAAGACTGTAGAAGAAATCCGGTGTATAGAAACATTTGTAAGCTATTATAGCAATCTTCGTTATCAACAGAACAAACAGAACCGAAACATGATCGTGCGCCTTTATATGAAATCGAGCATGTAAAACTGTGTAACAAGCTAATAAGATGCTATGTTCAAGATAAGCTAACATCTTTCCCAATTTATTATCAGTATAATAAGCAAGTGATACAGCTTCTTTTCGAAATAGTTTAGCTATTTCCATCCAAGTTCTACGATTATGAAACTAATTAAAACACTGTATGTTAGAGATATACATCTGTTATATTAGGTTCTAGATATCTATTTATAATTCCGCGAATCTAAATCTTACACTCGACACGAGAAGTAATTAGCAAACTAATATCTGCGCCATATCTTGTCTAAATTCCTGGTATTGGGCCGTACATTGAACTAAACGGTCATGGCGTTCAGTAACTAAGGCAGATATTACAGCATTCCACCTGCGTTTGCTGTAAAGCTGTGAAATAGGGAAAAGCCATGCAACGAGAAATGCATCCTAGCATAACCAGCACAAGACGTAGCATAACAAGGACAACACCGAGACAAGACAATAGACAAAAACAAAGAAACATACAGAATCGAATAAAAACGGGGGTCGGCGGAAAACCCACAAAGGTGCTTACGTGTTAAACGGTTTATAGAACCCTTACAATGCAATTCCCGAAGACTTTAAAATTTAAAGCAAGTCATCGCGCAAGGTGCAACGAAGCAGAGTATGACACCTTATGTAAGCAAGTCATCACACAAGGTGCAACGAAGCAGTGAGAGTAGGAAACCTTATGTAAGCAAGTCATCAAACAAGGTGCAACGAAGCAGAGTAGGAAAACTTATGTAAGCAAGTCATCACACAAGGTTCAACGGAACAGAGTATGACACCTTATGTAAGCAAGTCATCACACAAGGTGCAACGAAGCAGAGTAGGAAACCTTATGTAAGCAAGTCATCACACAAGGTGCAACGAAGCAGAGTAGGAAACCTTATGTAAGCAAGTTATCACACAAGGTGCAACGAAGCAGAGTAGGAAACCTTATGTAAGCAAGTCATCGCGCAGATTCAACGAAGCAGAGTAGGACACTGATGAGAAATTTTAGTATTCGCTAGGATGCATAATAACTAACGATTTTGGCTGCTTTATACATGTTGAATAGCCAAAAGTGAACAGGTAAAAACATTTCTATAATGAACAGGTGAATATATTTCTTTAAAGGACTTAAAAATACATATAAAGTTTTGTGGCATCCATAGACATAAATGACATGTAGAATCTTCATGCACGTCCATAAAACTGCTGGATTCAACAATAATATCGACTGATCTCTAAAGTGTTTAGTTTATTAAAATAATATAGAAGAACTAATAAATTATGTACAAGCAAAATATTTGAAGTTAGAAAAAATAATTTGCATTCAACATCAGTTCATAATTACCTACTTTCGAAGAAACTTTGTGTACATTTGTCCGTAATGGTCTTAAATTGTCGACTGGTTAAAAGTTATTGGAAAATATATTTGGCGACAAATTAATAAACCGTAGGGATATAGGCCAGGAAGAAAGGAATAAAACGCCAAAAACAATAAAGAGGCAAAGTAATAAAATACCCGCATGGATTTCTGTATAATTATTTACCTTCTGTCTTGAACTGCGTTGTACCGACAAAAAAATCACAGAAATTTAGTAAAATCAAATGACGCTAAGACAAATGTACGAAATCAATACTTTTGTCAACTGCTCATAGTTTGAGACGACTAGGCAATCATTGTAGCGTTACGTACTCTCACTTCCAAATTTGCCAAATATGAGTATATTTCTTTTATAGGTTTATATACGTTTAACGTTTTGTTTTAACTTTTTTATATAGATTGTTCCGAAAAAAGGTTTTATTAAACAATAGGATAAAATGAAGCACCTTCATAGAATTAACGGACTTCCATTTAGATTGTCCTCATTTTCAAACGATTATCGGTGTAGTCGCAGAGTTTACAACACAGGTTTAAACAATTTCATATCAGTTGCTTCACTTTAAGATGTTTTACTTAAGCAATGATGGTACGTTTCTACCAACACATATCTATAATTACATGATTTTTTGTCTTTAATTACATATTTATATACATAAAAGCACCATTCTTCTGTCAACTTCATTGATTTCACATCAGAACGGACCGATTACAGTCAACAGTTTTTTGATCACACTAACAAGAATATATGACAAAGTCCAATGAGCATCGCAAAATATACCAAACCCTGAAAAGACACACTAAAAAGGCATTTACATGCAAGCAAATGTAACATTAAGAACAAATATGTAAACATTAATTTAACAAAAAGAGTAAACCCAACAGCTACCGCACTGGAACGGTCAGTCGGCAAAAAGGACCGATTGGAGAACTTAAATCGGTTTGACAGAGCTCTAACCTCGTACTTCATGAGGGGTTTTTCAAATGCAGAAAACGAAAAGAAAACCTGTCTATCATTTGAATAAACATTGTCCAAGCGCTGACAATTTCTTTGATATGTCATGACGTTAGTAGTGACGTTATGGAATAAAAATGATGTCCACATAGAATTAAGAAAAGAGGGAGAGAGAGAGAGAAAGAGAAGTATTGTTTCTGTTGGAAGAACTACACACAGCTGTTGATTGCAAGAGAACTTTATACATGTATTTTGACTCAAGAAAAGAAAATAACCAGAGATGTGTAAATAGTTGTAGCATCGTGTTCATGTGAAGATGGAATCGAGGAGCCAAAGTCAGATGTCAATATATCAAAGGAGATACCCTCAACACTCCATACAGGATGGATTCAATGACAACATTTATTACCGGTATACGCACGGAGAGATTTTTTACGACCGCCACACTGCATAAATAACATTGTTGTTATCATGAAGAAGAATATATGACAGAAACCTATGAGCATTGCCACATATACAAAACCCTAAAAAGGCACAGGATAATGGTATTCAAATACAATCCAAATGTTAAAAGTGATCTCTGCAAGCGGATTCTAAACATCCAAGTTCTCGATGTTAATGTTTTATCTTAAAGTACAATCTGCAATGCCAACGCATGGACAAATTCGGTAAGCTTTTACTTTACTCTTATTAAATGATTATAAATTTGTTCGGAAACGATCATAGAATATCAACCAAAATTTGTTCATAAGTCGATGTGGATAAACGTTCGAAATCGATCGCAAAAGTAACAGGATGCGGAAAAGAAATACCTTAACTTGCAACTGTGTACAATTTGCTATTTAAATTATTTCTAACGTTCTTTCTTATTTATGACTGGAAGTCGCAATTATGACTATAAGAGAGAAAAATGTGAATTTTAAACCATAAACCCGTATATCATCGTGATATAAACAAACAAAAGTACAGAAAGTCAAGGTGTTTCGCTTATTCTTGTCGTTCTTGTTGTTATTCTTGACATGGTTGCCAAGACTTCTTAAGGACTTCATTCAAAAGATTCTTACTATCTTACGTCATTATCACCAAGACAGGAAGATAGACATATGTTGGTTAATTTATTCTCGTTTATTAATTGTGATGCATTTAAGAAAATTTTAGATAAAGGATAATCCACTATTAATATGCCCAGGCTGAATGGTAGTTGAATTATCATCTTTAATATAGCAGCAGAGCGCTTGCTCTTCGCAATGTCTATGTTTCAACCCGAAAGAAGTATCAATATGAACAGATTTTTATAAGTTTATTAGAGATTTTAAAATAGCACACATATATAGAATAGATCGAATAAATTACATTCAAGTGTTTGCATATCGTTGTAAGGAGCATACATGCCCGTCATTGATTATATGCAGCCGCATGCAAAAGCTTTCATTCATTGCTAAAAGAAAAAGCGACAAGTAGAACAATGAATAATGTAACAAGTGCTAAATCTTGAAAAGGCATAGAACCAAGGTATTAACGTGCCAGTCAAATGTAACGGCTACAACACAACTGTGATGTGACATAATATTGAATTTAGAAAACTATAAAAAAGAGACTTGGGCAGGTATCTTAAATGCAAGCAGCGACAAGAAAATGGATCTGAAATAGATGACATATTCTTGAGTTATGACGTTTTAAAAAGAAAGTAGTGCAGTAATAAAAATAAAATCCGCATTGTATTTGGGTGTGGGGAAAGAGTAATATTTCTATTTAAAAAAACTACTCAAAATTCTAAATTGTAAAAATGATAATAGAATCGGTGACAGAAAAATCAGAGAAGAAGTGTAAAATGGTGTTGCATTCTGTTCGGTTGTAGATCAAAAAGTAAAGTTTAATGTACTTCACAGAAAAATGCACGTAGCAATCCTGAGAGGATGAAATGAACGATATCACAGTGTGTCGTCCATTACCCATCAAAACTCTCAATGATATTATAATAAACTCAATATTTTTGTTAGCTCAAAAGCGAACTGGCGTGGAAAAAAATAAAGGTATGTTACTCTTTTCTTGCTAAAATATACCTTTTACGACCACACAAGCAAATTATGTTTTGACCTATGAATTCCTCCTCTGAAACAAAGACGAAACAAAATGGACATAAATAATACAATCATTGTTCGATTTCTATTCCCTTGATATGATGCAACCCCAATGCTGCTGCTGTGGGTGATACTTTTACTACTGTTAATGCTGATGATATTTCTGCTGTCACTTTTATCTATAAATTATTGCTGAGGTGGTTTTAGAATTGATGTTGATTTGCAGTTCCTGTCCCTTGTAGAGTCTAAGGGAAATAACTCATTCGGTGTTTATTTGTATATCACATCATTGATTATCTGTACCTGTTGGAGTTTCCTCACCGATATTTTAATTATTTGTTTTTGTTTTCTGTTTTAGTTTGTTTAATGGGTAAACTTTCCTACCAACATCATTTCGGTTATTTGGAGATGGTGTCCACATAAAGATGTTGTTCTGCCTTCACCCTGTATAGCATGCTGTGAACACCATGCATGATACTACACCCTGTCACATTAGCCTGACACTTGGCAGACCAGTCATGGAAGTTACCTTTTATTTGCTTGAGCGTCATCAAGGTAACTATACAATTACCATTTTTTTGACTTTGGTATGTCGCGGCCCGGTATCGAACCAATTGCCGTCGATCTACAAGGTTCGGTTCCTGTTTAATATTTAAGTACGACACAGTGACAAAATTATATTTCTGATTGTAATGTTTAACTCTTATTTGTGAATGAGAAAAAAAATGTTAAGATTCTTCTCAGACTGAAAAGGGCTCATTAACATCTATTTAAATTTCTATGCCTGTGCACCACCGGTCAGTTGGATACCCAATCACATAGGGCCGTTTGACCCGACCAGAACCCACGGGGCTGAGACAGGTTGGTTGGTACCTTGTATGCAACTTTGCCCTCCGATTCCCACCAAGACAGGAACTCACACGCTGTAATGTGGGCTTATAATATTTCACTTTATTGACAATGTCCGTCTTCTGTAAACCCTTTTAAGAAGTGAAAGGTTGGGGCGCTCTAAAAACTAGGCCTAAACATCCCGTTCGATCCTTTTGCTGACTGACGAGGCAACCAAGACGACAAATCAGTTTTGTTTTCTTTAATCTCTCCTCTCAATCTTGGTTAATTTGGTAGTCTGCTTTTGTCTAAGGGTCGTTCAAATTTTAATATATGTGGTTACTCTCAAAGGAGCTTCTTCTATTATCATGTTTATTAGTCTTTTACAAAATGGTGCATCTATTTCTGTACAGATCAATTATGGAGTCTCAAATGTGTGTTTAATATTGTTCCAACGCATGTTTTATGATACAGCGTTCATTGCATTATTAAAACAAAACGATTTGGGACTAATTAGTTTGATGATCAATCATGATTTTACTATCATTCATTATGATGCTCTATGTTTTATGAATGAAGCAGCAGACAAATTTTCATCTTATAAAAAGTAAAGGAAGGCATATTTTATCACACATATATTTAATACATTTTTTGCAAATAATGTTTAGAAAATAAAAGGCGATACTTGCCATAAAAAATCTGAATAAGCATATAGTTTCCCTCAGGCAGATATGTTTGAACGTTAATAAGATGCATATAAATGAAACATTTTAAGAAGGTGATTAAACTTGAACGCCGTATAAAAGAATCTTTGTTTCGTTTTTGTGTGTTTAGAAGCACAACGCAGCAACGGAAGTATGATCAGGACAAATATCACGGTACAACCACTACAATAGTAAAGATCTAATAAATGAGATTATTTGTGCTGAATGTTCACAATCTTTACTTATGTAGTTCGATCAACGGTACATTTCAATATTTCGTGCCGTTTTGTATAAATAATGCTTTTTTTTTAAAGAAGGGAATATAACTATTTACAGAATACACACATCTGTAATTCATTTTAGTAAGATGAGAATATTAACTATCCATGACATGGTGAACACACGCTAAATAGTTTAATAGATGTAAACGAACCATTTTCAGTCCGAGAAGAATACTATTCCGATAACTGACCCTTCGTCGGACGGACTGTGGCAACTACTACCCCAGCAATAGGTCCTGGCTAAAACTATGTTAGACAAAAATTGGCCAAAATAGCGTCGCTTACTTCAAAATGTATGCAAGTTATATGTATTTTTCCACTGGATATTAGCTGTTTGAACGTGTCCACTCTAATTGACTAATGTATAGAATAAAAGGGTGAATTTTGCAATGTATTTTAGAGGGTATTTGAAAAATATCTGCCTCTTCAGTAATATTAAATTTTGTGGTACTTAAGGAGTTCCACAGATTCTTTAGAATACAAGTTTTTTAAAATTAATGCGCTTAGAAGCGCTGATTTGGCGGTGCATGATTTACCGGCGAATATACAATGGTCGAAATTATTCCATAGCAAATCAAATGTACGCTGAAAAATGGAAAGCATTCAAGTATTCAGTTGCAAATACAGAACTCTTCTAAAATATAGATCATACATTGGGACAAAAGTTACACCAGAGTCACTAACATCCGATAATAGAAACCATTTTATTAAACATTCAATAATTTCGATATGACTGCGCATTTTAACTTAAGTTGGATCTTAAACGAATTCTTATGCATGCTACCAAATAATATGAGTTTGAAATTAACTACATGTACTACCTTTTACAAACCTGTGATCTGAATCTGGAAATCCTAAGAGCCTCATTCCTATCCGAACGCGTTCGCTAACTTTAGACAGAGATGCTGCCATGATACGAATGACCTTCATTATGTCATTACATGAACCGGTTCAAAGCCGGAGAAGGCAAGGAGGCCCCACGCCGGATGTGGCAAATGTCTCAGCCTAATAGATAATGCAGGGTCAGTAAAACACTTGGTTTAATAGGAGGTCGGCCTTGACAGTAACCTCTAGCCAATCAGTGAGATTCGTATGCGGCATTGTTCATTAATTTCATGTATATCTGAGCTACACAATATAATGAACTTCCAGTTTAAACAGGCAACAACTGACGAGTATAGTCAAGTTGACACACATGTTTGTTCTCTACACGCTTTACTTCTTCCCAGGCATGAATAACTGACCGCGAGCAGTGAAGGCCATGGAGGGTCAAGTTGTATGCTTCTAAACTCATGCTTTCTCATGACTCTGGGCGTCGTCAAGAGACACCGCTAAAAACTGGTAAAGATCCCATTGTTTACGCTTTATCATATATAACGCTAGTTGAACGAATGGTCAAACCAGATCTCTGCTTCAGCCGAACACAAACACTGAATAAACGATAAAATGATGGACTATACATCTAACAACATTCTCACAACCAAAGGTAAACAGTAACATGTAGTGCACGTCACATTGAATTTTATATTTTATGATATTAGTAACGTTAATTTGAGCAGCTAAGGAGTTACTGTCGTCGCGATTGTTTTTGTCGCTGGTTTTGTTGTTTTTACTCACTAGTCAGACTAATGACGTGGTGTGTCTGCTAATAATATGGTGAGCGCGAAGATTGTTTCTGATTAAATAAATACACATAAATAGTTACGATATTAAATGTATAACCAAACCCGGAGAGTTACATATTTATACATATATTTTCAATATTCTCGTTTATTAATATCAGAGCGAATTATAAAGAAGGAGAGGAGAAACGAAAACGAATAAGAGAAGAGAAAAAGAAGAAAAAAAAAGGAAGAATACGAAGGAGATTAGCTTTTATTTCACACGTTTTATGATACTGCCTTCCATTAACCAATGGCCTCTCAGTTTCTGATCCTTGCATTATTATTACACAACGTTTTGAGTGAGATGTTGCCAGGTTATTTTTGTAATCTTTCTTTCACCATTCATCATATTGGCATTTTATTATGATGCGAGATCCCATGCAGATTTGTGTAAAATTTAAATAAATAGGTAAACACAGCAACAAAATATTCATCTTAAAATACTGAAGAAAATATTTCTTAAATATTTAAGTTAAAGCTAAGGAAACAAAGAACAACAACAACAAAACACACAACAACAAGAACCAACAAACAAACCAACAAAGACACCCCAACAACAAACAAACAACAAAACTTTGGCTTCGCTAATTTCACTGAAAGTCCATTATATGATTTTCGAAGTTTTCTCCAGGACTACGATAGTGATTTTACTTCGTTGATAGCCTTCGTAAGGACATATACAAGTAACATTAAGATTCTTTCCAAATGAAGTCCATGATAGGTTCGCGGAAAAAATAGCACAAATCTATGAACATAGTTTATATCCTATGAATATGTCTTATAATTGGTTGACGAACATCTCCCAAACACAAACTAATCATACAAGATTTTCGTGCAAATACGACCTGATATTATACATTCAAGATTATTAAAACAGTTGTCTTTCTTTGAACGAACCCAACGGGAGAATCAAGCAAGCCAAGCTAAGTCAATATACTGTTGATTGTCCGCTCCTTCCAATCAAGAAGAAAAACCGTCAAGAAAGACAAACATCTATCAAAAGAACACGTTATACACATCCATATTAATTGGACAGCAACCAAATCATGGGTGTACGTCTTGTGTCCAGTGCTGCTTGGTCTACCTATACATTTATACAGCTGAGCGACCTCTGGCTTGACCTGTGGTTTGAACATTCGAATCTTCGAACTTCGGGAAGATTTTTTCTCATGAAAATTTATGTTCTGGCCAGGATATAAATTATAAAACTTGATTCATATTGTTGTAATTAATGACCTTAAGAACTTTCGAATAATCTAGTTTACAATCCGTAATTGTTTGAGCAATTGTATGAAAATTGTGTTCATCGACTCGTTTTTGACGTATGATATGTATCATATTCTAATATGTTAACAATTATTGCTATTTACAATTATAAAATAAATGACTGCTATGGGCGACAGACACTGAGTGAACAAAATAGGCGACTTGTAAACCCATATCAGAAACCTGCATCAGTGCTGTCGATTGACTGCGTTGTCTTTTATTTAGGTTTATTATATAACACCAGTTATGATAGAGACCTAATTGTTGAGAGTATTCAAATAGACAAAAATCAATCAACCAAGCGCCAGGAACTTAAAAATAAAGAACGGTTTCCTTTCCCGTGTGAACACTGTTAAGCATAAACATGTTTTACGATGTTTGAAATTTACGACTGGATGAACCAGTAGTGTTGTTTCGTGCCCATGCACTGGTTAAATATAATAAGCTATATAGCTACTATAGAGTGCAGATGTAATAAGCAGTATTACATGTTCCCGTATGTGATATGATAATTGCAAAAACAACCCTTCGAAAATGTTTTATAATTGAAAGTGTTGTCTTAAACAACACACTAAAATACAAATATTTCAGATGGCGAACATAATAGTAGTGAAGTGGAAAATACAGCAACAATCGAAGATAAGTATCCACTGACCCTTTCTTGTACACGGTTAACTGTTAAGAAAGGTGAAAGAAGAAAGAATGAAGAAACATTTCACAAGCTAAGTGATGTTAGGAACTAGAGTGAAACCAATGGCCAAAAAGTACCTAATGGAAAACAGTTCAGTTTGCCAATGTGAAATCCTTAGTGTGTCTGAAAATCTAAGACAAACTAATTAAATTATATGTTTAACTATAAATGAAGTTGTCCCATCTTCAAACATCAGATACCGGGTTTAGAGTGCCATCTTCAGTTAATACTGAATGCAGATTACTATTGATTGACTTTAAGACCTCCTTGCAGGTGATGATTTTGCTCGCTATTCTGTGTGTCTTTTACCGGTATAGGGTATTACTAACAATATGTTAGTAATCTGTAGACACAGAACACAATATTCATGTACATACGCGTAGTTAATAATAAAATGCTAAATAGCTGTGGGCCTTTGATCCAGTTTGCGTTTAAAGTTTGCATGAGCAATCAAGACGTTTTTTGTACACACAACAGGGGCTCGATTCCGATACGAATTCGATTTACATGTCGCTGACGGTAATATAACCACTGCAAGTTAATCATTTCTGATAGTTAACAAGTGTAAAAGTATTAGACACTAATTTAACCACACTATTCTATCTTGGTTAGGTTGAATGATATTTATGACAGCACTTTATAACTTATCAAGGCTGTTTTTTTCAACTTAGATAAAAAATATGGAAGTGATTTGCCAACCTTGAAAATTATAGAGGGAGTGTGTTTCGTCTACCTAGATAAAGGTAAAGGCAAGTATTAAGTCCAGGAGAGTAATTTGTCCTCATGCGAAATGGTCACACTAGTTAGAGATATGGGATTCTAAACTTAAGTACTCAGTGCTCAATCGTCAAGATCAATAGTCGATCTCAACACTAAATGACGGTACTTTTATAGTTCCCCTAGAAAAAAACATAAGTTTGATTGGACACGTTTATTTAACATTAACTGCTTTTATTGTTTGTCTATTTAGAAATAAGTTCACAAAATGACTGAAAGTGATCAGAAATCTTTTTTATTACGTTTACTCTGTTACATAGCCAACTGTATATTAAAATGACGTACTTAAAACGCACAATAATACTTCCATAATGCGATTGTCTTGTTTGACATTTACCGCATACATTTTGAGATAGTTGACAATAAGGTTTAAAATCTTTCGTCTGTAATGACAAATAAACTCATCCAATGTAAAACAGTTGCCGTCATGTAATAAATATGCTAAAAGTTTACGCTGAAATAAGTTGGAAATCAACTTCCGTTGTAAATGTTCACTATTTACAATTAGATTGTTACTATGTAAAATTAAAAAATGAAATGCAATAATAAATCTTAATTGAAGATTGACATTCGTGTAAATGATATTTATGAAGCCGCGACTTCGGCACACCCTATCTTAATAGGCGATACGGCGCCTGGTGGCATTAAAGTATTTTAACCTAATATGTTTGTGCCAATATGATGTAATAAAATATGGTTAACCGAAAGAGCTTCCTGGCAAGGAAGAAATTCGGGTTGAATTTCTCTTTTTAAAAGATATACAGTTAAACTTGTATTAAGCAGCCACCCAAGGGACAGTCTAAAATTGGCCGCTTTAGACAAATTGGCTTCTTAACACAAAAAATGATATTTATGATTGTTTACCTATTAATATAAGCATGTATCTTTATAAATAGTAGGTCAACTGCGTACGGTTCGAATAGATATATAAAACAACAACGTAAATGCTTTTGGAATGTCAACAAAAACTCAGAATATCAGAAATGCCTTACTAAATAAAAGAAAATATTGCTGCAGTATATGTAGTTTGGTCACTTACAGTAGAGAAACATACCATTTTAAATGTTTCAAATGAAATGTATACTGGGGGTACCCAAATCTTCGTCAAATGGTAGTGTCACAATCTCCGAAAAGAGTACATATGTTCGGACAATTCATGTTCCGGAGGGTGCATGTTTTAAAATATTTTAACTAAAACAGCAAGTTGTGTGTTATTTGACAAATTAAATTATATTTAATATCATTTAAACACTGTTTCTATAAACAATAACCAAAACTGCAACAACTGTATGAACATCTAGTCAAGTAAATTCGGTGCGTAGAATTATTCTATGCATAAATTAACTCGCCCATAAATTTACGCTTCCGGTACCCGTTTCACTACGATATATGCTGAATAGATAATGGCTGAGACACTTTATTGTGCTCCGACTACCAGATGGATGATATCTAGGAATCTATCTTGATTGGGAGATCGGGACAGTAAGTGTGATGATATTGATAAGTGGGTGGGGAGCAGGGGGATTAACGGTCACACATTCATTGTGTGATCACAACTGACGATTGACACATGCTAACTGACCGTTAATCAAAGAAGGATTTGTCCAATCAAGCTGACCGCTGGCCACAGAAGGCACGTGGCCGCTGATAAGGCGTGCAATTAAAGAACACATTACTTGGGAGAACCTAAACTGTCCACTTACAACAAGGTGACCGGTCTTAACACGTGACCGCTAGCACAAGTTTGACTGTATGAATACATTCATTCACTATGTCCAGTGCGACAGCGCTTCAGAGCTACGTCTTCCGGTCTGTGTTGTCTACAAATGAAGATATTGGTACCGACCTTTGTTTTTTTCAATTATGCATACTAAACCTTTGAGTTTCTACACCACCTAGCTATATAAGAATGTTGAAGGAAACAACCTAGTTATATTTTTACCTAAGGAAAACTTATTGCCAATGAAGACAATTATGAAGACGACGAAAAGGAATGTAAATAATCAGTTTAGTTTTAGATTGCTGTGTATTTGCTAGCTCATTGCTGCTGCTGACAATAATACTACTGCTGGTATGGTCGATGAGGTTTTTATTGCGGTAATTACTGCCGCTTGGAAACGACAATGGTTTGCTGCCTTTTCCTAAGGTTATGCTGAGTTTGACTCTGGTTTGCTGTTCCTGCTGCTGTTTACGATGCGAATACAACCTAAGCGGTATAACTCTTCCTGTATTAGTTCACATCACCGCATTGATTATCTAAACCTGTCAGACTGTCATAAAATGTATGTCCATTTTTTATAGACAGTGTCCACATAAAGCAGATATATTGCTGCGTTCACTGCGTATACACTTAAGAGGTTTTGAACACCTGACATGATCCAAACTCAGTGAGATTATGCTGACATCGGACCGACTAAACGTATTTTTTCTCTTTATATTTTCATGAGCACTAGCAAAAAGGGTATAACTCTACTATTTTAACGACTTTGGAATATTGAACTAGTGGCCTCAAATTTATGGACTATCGCCTTGCCATGACCTGTTCCGGTATTTTTAAGAACGAGGCAATGGAAAGCAATTGCTTTTAATGGCAATGTTTAGTTTTTACTTTCGAATGACGAACATGCTTTGATGAACAAGCTTCGCATGTTATTTCACAGCGATGCGGACTTAAAACATTTAAATTTTGTTAACAATGTTCGTCTATCTGAAACCTTCAGGAAATTCGAGGTTTTCGCGCTCTGGAAACCAGCCTTAAATATACCAGTTGATCCTGTTGCCGTCAAAGAATAAACACTTGGGCTACTCAGTTCAACAAAATTGCGGAAGCGCAAGCGGGGTTTAGGAGGGGTTGCTCTACAACAGATAATATTTTTACCTTGCAAAGCATGATACAAAAATATATTACTAAGCCTGAAGGTAGATTTTACGTACTGTATGTTGATTTTAGAAGGGCCTACGATGGGTTACAGCACCATAACTATTCCAAACCTTATATGACATAGGTATAAGGGGAAGACTGTATAACTGTCTTGTAGCTATGTACTCTAATTTACAAAGTAGTGCACGTATTTCAAGCTCCCAAGCCTCAAGTGCATTTTACTGTAACATCGGGATAAAGCAGGGGGACCTGAGCAGTACATTAGTTTTTAATCTTAATATAAAAGAATTATGCAATTTCTTTTATGAAAGGGGGCATAGAGGAATCTTTGTAACGGAGAATATTCCAGATATTACATGTATACTATATGCTGATGATGTTGCGAGTTGTGCTGATACGGCCATTGAACTGCAACGCCAATTAGATACTCTGGCAGATTTGTCAATTTTCAGGAATGAATATTAATCACTCCAAGACCGAAATTATTGTATTTAGAAAGAGTGGACCACTGAGGCCATACGAAAAATGGACTTATATGGGAAAAAGAGTTAATGTCACATCAAATTATAAATACATGGGTTTAATTTTTTCTTCTACATTATCGTGGAATAAAGCTAAGGAAAAGCTTGCTGCTCAAGCACAGAAATCCATCAACGCTATTAAGGCTTTTGGACGTAACTTTGGTAAATTTGAACTTGTGGAATATTTTAAGCTTTTTGATTCTATGGTCAAGCCTATTCTAATTTACGGAGCAGAGATATGGGGCACTGAGGTTGTAGATGAAATTGAACAAATCCAGATACATTTTTGTAAAGATTTTTTAAGGAATTAGAAATACTACGGTTAATAATTGTATGGTATTAGGAGAGTGTGGTAGACTCAGTGTTGATTATCATATTAAATGCATAAAATATTGGTGTAAACTGTTAATTATGCAAGAAAATAGATATCCGAGAAATAGCTACATAATGTTAAAACGGCAGGATGACATGGGTAGACGAAATTGGGTGAGTGCCATTAAAAAGTTATTACTTCGATTTGGATTTGGGTATGCATGGGTGTATCAGGAAATAGGAAATACTAGTAACTTTATCTATCAATTTAAAGCAAGGCTAGCTGATTGCATGAAACAAAATTGGTCATCAAGTGTAAATGGATCCAGTCGCTGTGACAAATACAAACAATTTAAATCCCTTTTAGAACCAGAACGATATTTAGTTCTAGATTTTTCTTTCATTTTAAGGAAGTCCTTAGCACGACTTAGGTGTTCAGTCCATAAGTTTGCCATTGAAGTAGGAAGGCATCAAAATGTCCCTAGGAACGAACGTATTTGATTATATTGTTTTAATCAGAAAGATTGAGGATGAGTTCCATGCTTTCTTCCTATGTCCTAAATACGAAAACTTAAGACAACAGTACTTGCTGAATTGGTTTAAAGGCAGTAAAACTCAATATAACTTTTGCAACCTTATGAAGACAAGATCTCAATTAAAATTGAGGAAAATGGCTATTTATATCACTGAAGTGATTAAACTTCATGAGCAATAGCTAGTAGGGTTACTATTATATCACATTTCACATTGCTTTGTACACTATAACTAACCTTACATGTGAATATAAGCTGTCTTTTTATGATAATTGCATGAATATAAACACAACTCTTGTATATGCTTCTGTAAATGATGTGTATTTTGGGCAGGTGGCCATTATATACTAAAAAAAATCTGTCTGTCTGTCTGTCTGCCGTCTGATCGTAGTTATACCCCTGTAATGTATCGTCGCATCTTTTGTCTCGTAACATTAATTTTGGTCGTGTTGTTCGAACTTTGGGCGGTGTCGCTTCC
This sequence comes from Sinonovacula constricta, assembly GCA_007844125.1. Lineage (NCBI taxonomy): Eukaryota > Metazoa > Mollusca > Bivalvia > Cardiida > Solecurtidae > Sinonovacula > Sinonovacula constricta. The sequence goes on from CM017571.1 coordinate 22,248,577, forward strand.
GATACCGTCCAGAGCAATCAGAAACCTGGATTTCGGAAGCACACAGAACTGACCCGGCACGACCTTGACTACGCGCGGTCAGTTATTCATGCCTGGGAAGAGGTAGTGCGTGCAAGGAACAAATACGTATGTTTAGGAAGCCTGGCCGCGTCAATTGTGACCAAGCATGCTTTAAACGTTTACATCGTAATAATTTTATGTGTTTAAATTGTAAGCTCAGTATGTTGTGTAATGCAAATAGCTTCCACATGCGTACGAAGAGGAATGGCGCACTCGGATTTTAAGATTTAGATCAAACGGGTGCCAAACGTAGGAGTTAATTTCAAATGTTAATATTTTTTGTCAAATCGGTTGCTTGTATGAGAATTTAATTTAGACCTAACTAAAGTTAAAATGCAAAAAAATCATATAGAAAGTTGTCAATGTTTATTAACACAATTTCTATAATCGGATTTTTGTGCCTATGTGTAATATATCATTTAACAGAACTGTTTGTTTACAGCTTAAGACTTGCATGCTTTCCAATTTACAATGCGTTGTACATTCGATTTACTACGGAATAAATCTGATCATTGTATGCACCCCTGTAGTCGCTTACTGGGTAATACTTACACTGCGCAAACAGCGCAAACATGTGTAGTTATTCTGAAATGATCTATTCATAGTACCAAATGGATTACAATCTTTAGAAAAACTTTTTTATCTATTTCCATACGGAGGTTGAAAAGTTTAACCAATTTGAAATCAATTATAGCGGCTCAGATGTAACGTCAATATGGTTTCTATGCAAGTTTTATAATACAGCGTTCATTTCATTACTAAAACACAACAATTCGCTACGAACTAGTTTATTGATCAATCATTAATTCACTATCATTCATTGTGATGCACTCGAATTAAGAACGAAGCAGAAAACAGGCAAACAACTATCTCAACGCATGGATTTTCACAGGTGAATTTAATAATACTTTTTTGGAAACAGTTTAGAATATGAAAGGAAAATCTGCCGTTAACATAACAAATAAGCATTTAGTTCTCTTCAGGCAAATATGTTTGATAATCATTAGTGAGACGCAGGAGTTCTCAAGTCTGGACTCAAACCACAGTACTGATGAACTCTCGGTAAAAGAGACAACACATGATTTCGTCCGAGATCCTGAGGTGGATGATGACCCCCTCCTTGAGCTACTTCAGACTAAAGCAGCCACGATGTACATCATGAGCCAAGTCCGGATAGACCACACCAAGAACCAGCCACTAGACCCAAGAAACCAATAATAAAGTGACCCAAAGCTTCAGACAAGACATCATGAATACTTCTAGATGAGTACCTAGACAGTATCCTCGAAACATCCATGACAGTATCCTCGAAACATGACCAGTTGCCCGGAAACTTCAAACCCTCATAACTTTTATCCACTCAGTGGCTAAGAAGAGGTTTTGATTGGAAGAGACAAGGGTACCAAGGGATCCACCAAGACCGAACACAAGGAAAACCAGAATAGAGAACCTGAGGCGAGAACTCAAACAGCTAAGACGAAGATTTCAAGACAGCTCACCATCTGAGCAACTTGGCATCTCTGAGTTGAGAGACACACTGCGCTCAAAGCTGAAACACGAGAAGAAAGACCAGGAAAAGGGCGAAACAGAGGGTACAGTTTACAGCCAACCCATACAAGTTTGGGAAATCCCTCCTTGACAAGGAACGATCTGGAGTGATGGAGACACCTGTCGAAGAGGTTGAAGCATACCTACATGAAACACACTCCGGTCACAAGGACCCACTGGGCGACTGTGATAGAATTGACCCTGCAGAGCCACCACAAAAAATGATGATCACAGAACCAACATTTGGGAAGTGAGTGATATCGTCAAGAAGGCAAGATTTGGCTCAGCGCCTGGACCCAATGCCATACCGTACAAAGTGTACAAGATGTGCTCACGTCTTCTCAAACGGTTGTGGAGGCTGCTGAAGGTAGTCTGGAGAAAGGGGGTGGTGCCAGAAGCTTGGAAAGAGGCAGAGGGAATCTTCATACCAAAGGAGATAAACTCCAAGACAGTCAACCAGTATCGAACCATATCGTTGCTGAACGTTGAGTGGAAGATATTCTTCGCTGTCCTTGCCAAGAGACTGACATCGTTCCAAACAGACAATGCCTACATCAACACATCTGTCCAAGAGGGAGTAGTCCCTGGTTTCTCCGGCTGTATAGAACACACAAGCGCCATCATTCAGCTGATACGAGAGGCGAAGTCTGGTAAGAAGGACCTTACGGTAGTTTGTCTTGATTTAGCCAACGCCTATGACACCATACCTCAAACTTATCTACACAGCTCTCCAGCACTACCATGTTGATAGTCATGTCCTGAAAACATCACCAGCTATATGGATGGTATTAAACTCCGCTTCAGTGTTGGTGACCAGCTGACTAAATGGCAGAAGTTGGAAAAAGGCATTGTTACTGGATGCAAAATCTCTTTGGTGCTCTTCATTAGGGGGATGAATCTACTGATCAACGCCGCCCAAAGAGAGACCCGAAGACCAAAGATGGAACCAGGAATCCATCCTCCATCTAGTCGTGGCTTCATGGACGACCTTACGCTGACAACAGCAAAATACGTCCAGGCTAGGTGGATGCTGACAACCCTGACAGATGTCGCTTTCTGGACCAGAGTGAGGTTCAAAGCAGCCAAGTCCAGGTCGTTCATCATCAAGAAGGGCAAGACGACAGAGAATTTTAAACTCCAAGTACAGAACAAGAAGATACCCTCTATAGTGGAGAATCCAATAAAGTGCTTGAGCAAGTGGTTTGACGCAAGTTTGAATGACAGGGACAACGTCAGAAAGTTGAAGAACAAGGTGGAGGACGACTTGAAGAAGATAGAACGATGTGGACTACCTGGGAAGTTCAAGGCCTGGCTTTACCAGCATGCTCTGATGCCAAGGTTGATTTGGCCAATTATGCTGTACGATATACCTAGCACAGCAGTATTGGATTGTATGGCAAGAGTAACAAACTACAGCTCCTACTATCTTCACTGGTAGAAGAATTCAAGACAGCAAAGACAAGACTGGTGTTAACTGTTATAGATTCTCCGGACGAGTTCATCAGTGGGGCAGGGATTGTAACTCGTACTGGCAGAAAATGGTCAGCAACAGAGTCAGTTAGCTAGGCAGAGAGCACACTGAAGCACAGAGACATTGTCGGGATAACTGCGATCGGACGCCATGGCCGAAGACTGTCCCTGGAGTAGGTCAGACAGAAGGAAAAACGTGCCATGATCCAGTCAGAAGTCAGGCGGACAGAGGAACATGCGAGACAAGCGAAGGCAGTGGAAATGGGAGCAAAGGGGTATGGACCACATGGTACACCACAGACAGGAAATTGACCTGAGGAGAGATATGGAAGTATGAACCACTAAGGTTGTCATTTCTACTCAAGTCTGTCTATGACCTCCTACCATCTCCAGCTAACCTCTCCCAGTGGGGACTTATCGATGACCCCAAGTGTAGCCTTTGTGACAAACCAGGAACACTAGAGCATGTTCTCTCCTCATGTTCTTCATCACTGACGGATGGAAGATATAGATGGAGACATGACACAGTCCTAACAGAGTTGGCTGACTGGCTCGAGACAGAAAGAAAAAAAGGAGCGTAGAAGAACCCCTCAAGATGGACAAGTGTCCTTCATCAAAGCGGGAGAAAGTGCAGCAAGAGGAAAAAAACAGAAGGCATCGATCCTGGATGGTATAACTGGGTGGAATATGGAAGTTGACCTTGGGACGAGACATGTTTTCCCAGACATCGTCCAGACTAACCTGAGACCAGATATTGTACTTTGGTCAAGGACTGGGACGAAGCTCGTTGTCATTGAGCTGACAGTGCCATGGGAGACAAGATGTAAGGAGGCTTATGAGCGGAAGAAAGCGAAGTATACTGAACTCATGGAAATTTGTAGAAAACAGGGTTGGCATACTTCGCTGTTTTTCGTGGAAGGAGGTGTTAGGGGTTTTTGCGCCTAGTCTGTGCATAGATTGATGACAGCAGTTGGAACTACTGACATGTATAGAAGGAAGGCTATCGGAAAGCTGAGCCAAGCTGCGGAGCGTGCGTCCAGCTGGTTGTGGATTAGAAGGATGAGGAAGAGCTGGAAGCCATCAACCAACACTCAGTGACTGATCACCACTGTGGGCCCTCCCGTTATTATAGTGTTCATGAATTGATGGGCCGAAACACTCAGCGGGCTTCATGCTGACGATGTTGGTAGAGAAGCAGTCAACAGACAACGGCAGGAACTGATACAGACAGTATTACACACATAATTAAAGAATGCAATAATGCTTGAACGTTGTAAAACAGAGTAAATTCCTTTTGTTTTTTGTTAAGAAAAAACAACAACACGACACTCAATAATGTATTTATCGCGGAAACAACTGTCAGGATGTAACCACTGCCACAACGCAGGTCATGTGAAATTAAATTATCTTAGCTGAGTATTCACAACCTTTAACTATGTAATTCGACAAACGGTATAGTTATGTTACAAGCTGTTTGGCAGAAATACTAGATTTTTAAGGACGCGTATCATTTTTACAGCACACATATAAAGGCATTGTTATCATTCATTCAAATGATCTGAGAATTGTAATTGTACATGACAAAAGCACACAAGTTAATAAGTGAGATAGATGCTATAAACGAACCATCCCCAGCCGCCCCCCCCACCCCCCAACATATTCCATAATTAAAAGCAGCATGAAGTTCGATTAAATGAAAAAGAGAAACCCAAACAAAGACAAATAACAAACAAACAACCAGACACTCTAAACAGTCCTCTATCTTTATTTTACACAAGACAACACACAGCGAATTATTCACATTTATTTAGGCCACAACTTCATACTCTACCTAGATAAACATAACACTGTCTGGCAAGTTGTACCAATCATAAGAATTGTCTTGAACACTAATTGACGTTTAAAAAATCCCCTCCATGCTCAACCAGACGAATTGAACTAAAATTAAAAATAAATAAATTGATAAGCCCATCACATATACATGTATATAACTTTAGCGTGTTATAATTACACCCGGTTTGAACCTGTGGGGGTGAGGGGATGGGGGGATGGGTAGCCGAGTGGTAGTGTCGATGATATATAACTGACCGCTAAGCCTCTCACAACCTGGCTTCGAGTCCCGGATGGAATGTAAAAGGGTCCTCCAGCTGACAAGTGGTGCGTTCCTAGTTCCATCCAGATATTTGTGTGTCTTCATTCCCACCATAATAGCTTGGTGTCGCTATAATTACCATAACCGTGTTGTTGCCGCGATGTAATAATAGAAAATCAATAAAAAATAACACCATGACCGCATCATATCAAAGCCAAGAATGATATCACAATATCATTTGTAAAATCCCCTTGTTAACGCTCAATCTAATATAGCGCTAGTTCAACGACTGGTTTTTTAAGTGATGATGGGACTGAGTGTGGTATATCTAATTTAATCGGTATATCACAGTGAATATCTCTGCTTCAACCGAAAACCGGTTCTGAATAAATGAAAACTTTAACATACGTTAGTTAACTTGTAGTGTACCACACAATAGCATTTCTCATTTATGATATATGAACTTTTGACGTACAAACATTTTTTCAATCTTTACTTTTTTATATTTCTTTTATTTATTGTTGTTATTGTTGTTGTTATTGTTGAGATATTGTTGTTGTAATTGTTGTTTTAATCACATTGTTGGCGTGTGTCTGGTTATAACATGTTGACAGTTAAGAGTGTTTTTGATCAAATGAATGCACTAATAATTGTTAGTAAAAAATTTATAATTCCAAGGGCAATTGGGTGGTAAGGCAATAATGTTTTACTTATGTGTTAAAACACTCGGACATTAAACCAGAACCTATTCAAATTGTTAGGATGGCAAAGAGAAGAAGAAAACGTAGATGAAAAAGAGAAAGAAAAAGGAAGAAAAAATAAAAGAAGCCGTGGAACGTGTTTTTACACGTTATATTATACTGCCTTCATTTAACTCATGGATTCTGAATTTCTGATCCTTGCATTATTAAGAAAAAACATGTTGAAGTGTTGCAATGATATTTTTGTAATCATTTCAGAACTCATCATGTTGGCATTTTTTATGATTCGAGATCCCATACAGACTGACATAAAATCAATTGAACTAGCCATCTCAGCAACTAAATTTTGACCATGTAATACCGGAAAAAATGATAAATGTTCAAGTTATACCGAAAATGGAACAAAAAAAACTGGAAGTTTGCTGCGCTGTCTTCGCTTAAATTAATAAAGCAATGTGGTTTTCGCCAGGGCTAAAGTATAAGTGATTTACAATCTTTGATAGTTTATTTAGTTGTTCGGATTAAAACAAGTAAAGTCAATGGCCTTCTCACAGGAAATAGATGATAGAATCGCATATAAAATTCAGTGATATTTAATTTCACAGAATGAGTAACATGTACTTATAGTGACAGACGGAAGTACAAATCTTAGGACATAAGTAAAGTCCCATCATATAAATATATCTACTAACCAATCATAGAAGACGACCAGTCTACTAGACTTTACACATATCGGACAAGACAATGCACATCCAGTTTATTAAAACAGTTGCTCTGTTTAAGACGGACATAACTGGACAATCTAGCAAGTCAACGTCAGTCAACATACTGTTACAATTATATGGAATTCCCAAAATTAATGACAAACCTCCCTGAGACGGCCACGCCGTACTTATACAGTCGAATTGGAGAGCTGTCCAGAAAAAAACATGTTTGTATATCGAGTTTATGTTAACTGAGTTCTTTCAGAAAGTGTAGGAATCTGCGTTCAACCAGCGCGCAAACAAGTATGTATTATTCTATTATATGGTAATGTTTTCTCTTTTTAACTCTTACAATTATAAAATACATGACTTCTATAAGCAACAAATACTGAGTGGATAAATTCGTCGACATTTAACACCCTCCACTTTTTACGTCATTCGTCGCTTAGGTTTAGGTCATATTTGGGTCGTTCACCTTAATATACCTGCAGTGCATCTGTGATTCAACTGAGAAATTGTCACACCACAAATGGTGTCAATCACTCGATTTTCACAGAATATAACACCTAATGTAAAAGTAGTAGACAAGAATAGTAGTAAAGCAGACTTATTTATAAAAGTCTATAAAAGACTTCATTAGGACAGTTGACCGTTTTTATTGTCTTTTTAATATAACAACCAGTTATGGTAATGCCTATTCGTTGGAAATATTACGATTGAGTAAGAGTCAATCAAGTATCTGGAACTTAAGGAAGTCTTCCCCTAATGGGGAAAAAATCATACTTACTAAAACTTGCAATATCTGTGATGTATTTGCATTGTCTAATTGATATACACATTTAAACAAAATTTTACCATGTAATTTTTGCATTTTCACATTTTTTTATTCCCAGACTCGACTTTTTGTGTATCGAAAAAATACAATGGTACAAGATTATTTATAAAAGTTTTATTTTTTGAAGTTCTTGGACAAATTTCTATGCAAATAAGCATTAATTCACTGCAGATTGATGATATAATTGTTCTCATTAAAAAAGTTCATATCATGAGTGATTTAAAAAAATAACTTTCATATTGGTGAAAAAAGTAAATGATAGTATATGAAAATTTCTTTAAAATCTCGAAAAACCAAACTTGCCGAAGTCACATTACCCTATTTTTTTAAAATTAAAGTAGGTACATCCCTAAACAATACATAAATATCATCTGCAATCATAACTGAGTAAAATATAACCATTTGAAATATTTTACCGTAGTTAACTTCAGAAATTAATTTTTGAAAATGACTACCCTCTGAGATATTACCACTGAGAGCAAAATGACAAAGTATAAAATTCGGGTTTGTACAGATATCTCCATCGCACAAATACACATTTGCGTAATTGTGTTCCGTAAATAACGTTATACTGCGTTGTTTCCGTATTGTGGGACGCTTACGTGCCTTAAATCTTCCTCGAAAATCACGTTGTTGTGGCAATGGAGTTTTTGTTGTTTCGGTTTGCAAACAGGAAATTTTCTCTCTAAACGTGATATATATCAAAATTTTTGTCCTCTATAACATAGTTTAAACCACTTTAATATTTAACCTAAACATTAAAAATTAATTTAGTGTTATTTGGTAAAATTACGTTTTTCACCGGGCAAAAACGAAAGCTTCCGTCGCGAACCGAATGTGTCGATATCGGCCGAAGTTCATTATGGGAAGCCTTCCTTAAATAAGAAAGAATTGAATGGTTTCCCGTGTGAAAACAGTAACAAGTCTTTAAGTTATGCTTGAAATTGATGACTGGATAAGCCATTAGTTGTTTTTACGTATCCAGGCCCCGACTAATTATTATGAGATTTATAGCGTCTTCACCATAGAGTTTGTGAACAGTTGTTATAACAGTTACCAGTGGTTTAAATACTTTTCTTAAATGATCAATGCAAAACAACCATTAGAATGTTTAAAAGGATTTCCTTACCTTCTCTATGAAAATGCATGTTTTTAGAGATGGTGAACATAATATTAATTCTGTGATAAATAAAAAAACAAAAACAGCAACATTGGAAGACACTCATCAATTGATCCTTACCTGCACATGTTGTACTTTCAACAATCGCGACACCTACATGTGTTGATCATTTTTAAAAAAAGGATAATAAGGACTCGGGGTTTTCCAAAACCACAAAGCATCAGCGATAAATCAAGACAATACCAACGAATAGTCATCATTCTTTGAACTTACATAAAATGCTTACCGGATATAAATCGGTGTTATGAACCGACGATGCACGGGAAAGACATATTAATATGTCTTAAACTTTAGACAAACTGTTTGAATGATCTTTTTACTTACACATTGATTCGTTGGTCTGTATTGACAGTTGGTCGGGTGATCAGAACAGTGACTGAAATCTATAAACATTGTCCAACAGTTTAAACATAAAGTTAAATGACTATCAATCAGTTACTAAAGTAGGCAAACGTATCTTAATAGTAAAATGAATTACTTAAATGCCACAAATATCCTATCATATAGAGATTTGAGTTTTAAATGACGACAACTTAATATCTAGTGTAGAACAGTAGCCGACATGTAATAGAAGTGCTCAAGGTTTTGCACAGAACTTCCTTAAAAGTCAAATACCGTGGTAAATTGTCACAAATTTATGATTGTGATATAAATATTTATCACTCATAGGAGGAAATGCTATAATAAATCTAAGTTGAAGGAATGACTAATATAACATGATTAAACCGACACGCAAATAGATCTTAAGTTAAATCGTACAGTCGGGATGGGATTTGGAACTTGCCGGCATTTTTGCGATACTTTGCAGCGACATTTCTATCATTATACAATTTAGCACAGGGGCACTTATGAGGTGCCCAGGGACTGAACCCGGCCGGTCCATTATACTACATGTAACACCCACATGTCAGGCGTAATATTGTCCCCATAGCCGCGAGCGTTAGTACTTCCTACTTTCAAGTCTTTGGTTTGACCCGGCCGGGGTTTGAATCAGAGACCTCCAGATCCGCAAGCCGACGCTCTACCAAGAGGCCAGTCATACCGTCGGTATTTACTTGCTTTAAGATCCATTGGTGTTTACCTCCATCCATTTACTCGATTTAAGGAACCGATGACGTCGAACTGTCAAATAACAAAGATTTTACTGCTTTTGGCTACGGCTATGTTAGTATTGGTTCTGATATGTTGCTTCTACTGCTGACGAGGTGACATATACGGGTATACTGTCTTAAGATAGCTCTTTCAGTATTTATTTTCACATCATATCAATTATAACCCTTACCTGTCTGACAGTTCACACCGATGTTGTAATGTTTAAATTTGTTTCCTTTTTTTTAATTTTGGGGTTTATAGTCTCACCAAGAGTATTTCAGTTATTTGGAAAGGGTGTCCACGTGAAGCAGATATAGTGCTCCCTTCACTGTGTATTTATTTAACAGGCTGTAAATACCTGGCATGATACCACGTACAGTCACAGTACCACTTGTGGAACTACCTCTATATTTGATGAGCGTTAGCAAGAGAACGACTTTGGTATATCGAATCACGTACATTGTAACTGGCGTCTACGGTCTACCGATGTCTCTACCAAGTCAGGTTCCTTTGATTTTTTTCAAGAACGTAGTAGTGACGACAAAATAACAATGCTTCTTACAGTGATGTTGGGTTGTATTTTCATTACTGTACCCTTTAACCTTCTCCGTCACGGGAGGAACTCTCCAGCACGAGAGGAACTCACCAGCACGAGAGGAACTCTCCAGCACGAGAGGAACTCTCCAGGACGAGAGGAACTCACCAGCACGAGAGGAACTCACCAGCACGAGAGGAACTCTCCAGCACGAGAGGAACTCTCCAGGACGAGAGGAACTCACCAGCACGAGAGGAACTCTCCAGGACGAGAGGAACTCTCCAGCACGAGAGGAACTCACCAGCACGAGAGGAACTCTCCAGGACGAGAGGAACTCACCAGCACGAGAGGAACTCACCAGCACGAGAGGAACTCTCCAGGACGAGAGGAACTCACCAGCACGAGAGGAACTATCCAGCACGAGAGGAACTCACCAGCACGAGAGGAACTCACCTAGGTTCAAAAATCCCATTCAATCGATTTTTTTTCAAGATTAAAACTATTATTTTCTGTAATGTCTCGTCACAGTTTTTTCTTTTGTTTCGTTGCACTATGTCCATTGTCTGTTTTTGTCTAAATGTAGTTCTAATTTTAATATATGTGGTTATTCTCAAATGACTTTTTAAAAAATAATTTATGTTATCATATTTATTACAGTTTTCAACAAAAAATTGTGTATCTATTTCCTACAGATTCTGCAACGTTAACACAAATTGAAATCAATTATACCCTCTCTGATGTATGGTCAATATAGTTTCTTTGCAAGTTATATGATACAGCGTTCATAGCATTATTAAAACAAAACAATTTTAGACTAATTATTTCCATGATCGATCATTCTTTCACTATCTTTCATTATGATGAACTTTGTTTTGAAATATGAATAAAGCCGAAACAGAGGAAACTAATTTTAATCTTATGGCGAAGCAAGGCATGGATTTTCACACGTGAATTTAAAACTATTTAGCTTAAAGTATTAAGAAAATGAAAGGCAAAAATTGCCATACAAAGTTCTGAACAAGCGTTTAGTTTTCCTTAGGCAAATATGTTGGAATTTAAATTAGGTGCGGAAAAAATATACTGTTTTATTTTAGGAAGGCAATAAATCATGAACGTTTTACGATTAGAGAAATTTTGATTTTGTGTTTAGAAAGACAATGTAGCAATCCACGCAAGTATTGCCAAGACAAATGTCAGGGTAGAACCACTGGCACTGAAACAAATAAGTTCTTCCAAATTTGGCAACGAGTATTAGTGTCAACCACAACGAATACTTCCCTAAATGTATGTCAATTGATTCGTAAGTTTTCTTTTACTTCAAACATGTAAGCGAGGAAACCGCATAATAAATAATCTTCCTTGACCACAATAGGTGGACGTCACTATAATGACCACAAATGTGTATCTGTGATGTATTAAAATAAAATAAATAAGAATTGAAAGCCCTCAATCAAAAAAAAGCGCTAGTTCAACGAATAGTTGTAAAGATGATAATGTGACTGTGTGTGTTATATTTTTGTGGTGCATATGACAGTGAAGATAAAGTTATCTCTGCTTTAACCGAAAACTGACTCAAAATTAAAATATTTAGGTAGGACGAGAGACCTAGCAATCTTCAATATACGTCAGTTAAGTGCGTCACTTATTAAAATTTCCTTTATTATATCAGCAAAACAATTCTGATATACTTGCTAGACCGTCAGACCTAGTGGTAAGTCTAGTCTTTTCATTATTTTAATTCCTTCAAGCAGTAACTGTTGTCGCGTATTTTGTCTTGTTGTCGTTCTTGTTGTTGTTTGAATCACGTTGTTGACTTTGTGTATCTTGTTACAACATGCTGACAGTAACGACTGCTGTTAATAAAACATTAATTGTGATCTGTAAGATTTTATAATTATCACGGAAAACGGACATTAAAGCTGGTATCTGACAGTTTGTCTATATTAAATACACATACTAATATCTAGCCAATGCCTTGCGGAATTTGGCCATACTTTTTGCATAAAACCATACTTTAGCAGTAATAAAGACGATGTTGAACACTAACTTTATTGTTAGACTGTGATAATCTCGAAAAGAAATGTTCAGTCTTTCCAAATCTATTAAAGCGCGATAGTGGTCTCTGCGAAAAAATAATATCGATGTCAGAGCGGATTACCCGGATGACTCTACAAAAGTAAGTGGTCAAAGGGTTTTCTTAGTTTGCAAATAGCTTCATGTATCTCTGCAGCGTTGCTCGGATAGGAAACACCTGTTTGCAAAGTCGATTGGGGATTTATACTTGACTGTTCACACAGATCTATGAATTCAAGGTACAACATGCTGCAAAACCTTTTCAGGTACTAATGACTTATTTGGTTGAGAAAAACCTTTTTAGAACAAACTGTCGGATACCACTTTTAAGACAACAGTTTTATGCTTGTGTTTTAATACAATCGAACATTAAACAAAATCTATACAAATTGTTAGGATGGCAAATTGAAGAAGAAAACGTAGAGGGTAAAGAGGAAGAAAAAAGAAGAAAAGAAGAAATCGGGAGAGAAAAGTTTTTACTCGTTATATTAACTCATTGATTCTGAATTTCTGGCCCTTGCATTATTAAGACATAACATTTTGAATAAGGTGTTGCAATGATACTTTCGTAATTCTTTCACAATTCATCATGTTGGCATTTTTATTATGATGTGAGATCTCATGCAGACTGACATAAAATTTAAATGAACTAGCCATCACAGCAGCTGAAGTTTCATCTCATGACAATAGAGAAAGACAGTGATAGATGTTGAAGTAATACCAAAACAAACAACAACAACAACTATAAGAATACACGCAAAAACTGGAAGTTTGTTGTGCTGTTTTCGCGTCTTTTCGTGTTCATTAAGCAATGTGGCTTTCGTCAGGGCTACGATATAAATATTTGAAACCTTTAATAGTAACTTTATCGTTAAGAAGAATACAAATAAGCTCCTTGTCCAAGGTTACATACGAAAGGCTAAAAAAATCTTTTTTTTTTTCACAGTATAAGTAACACGTATTTATCATTATAGAGAGAAAGACCAAAACTAAAAACAAAGTAAAGGTAAACAAACGGAAAAAACCTCATACAAAATACGGTTATATAAACATACAGATGATAAATTCAAATAACGCGACATTTAACTGATGAACTTTTATTTATGGCTCATTTTTTTTCAGGGCCGTCTCATACCAATATCACGCCACCAATTCAGAATTGGAATTCCAGAGCAATTGTCAAATATTGTATTAAACCACCAATAACTTATCTTGTTTCTGTTTTTTCAAATATACCACCACAAGCGAGTTTTCATTGTTCAAACTAAATGTAAATAAATATCATAGAACGTTATCAGTACCGTTGTTTGAATATATTTTTCGACTTTGCAATATAAACAACAGTTATAAAGAGACATACTTGTAATATTTCTATTGAATAAGGATCAATCAAGCGAAAGGAAGTTAATAACTAAGAACGGATTGGTTTCCTTGTGAAAACTGTTATGCATCCTAAAATTGTTAGAAACTAATAGCTTGATAAACTACTAAATGTTGTTGCGTATCCATGTACTAGTTAATTCTTCTGAGCTTTACAACTGTTTCACTATAAAGTACTGATGTAATAAGCTATATTAACAGTAACTAGTGGTTTAAGGGGCTATAAAACTTATTAAAGTGGGTGGATCAAAGTGAAAAACGGCTAAACTGAATTTGCAGTTATTTGTACTTTGTTAAAGTCAATTTTAAAATGAGCGATGTCTTTCATTTAAATCAGAATACTGACAAGATTGTAAAAGTGAATTAGAAATCCAGCAAAATATTATTACTCACAATGACCATTCTGTTGGGCAAACTTACACACTGTGTAGTTTCATGGCTTGTGTCACTGTGGTAGAAACCTTGAACATTAAAAGTAAAAGAATATCTTAGAAGATATTTTAAACTAATAAACGAACCGTTTAATAAAAAAAAACAGACAAAAAACAACAACAAAAACACAAATTAAACAAAAGAGGCAACAGAAAAAGCCTTAATGTAAACAAACAGGCCTTTAAAATAGCCCCATGAGTGTTAAATAACTCTAGTTGTTTTAAACACTTAAAATTATAATTAATTGCAAAAACTATACGTTAAAAATGTTTATCTTTGTTTATGAAGCATATTAAAATTAAAGATGGTTTGCATTTAACTATTAAAAATGTAAAAATTACATTACATGTATTGAGTTCACTAAGGGACTTCTTTGAATAAAAGAAACCCACGCCTCATCCCCCAAGATCTAAAATTGTCAGCTGGCTTGATTTTTTATTAACATTAAACCATTGTAGTTTTTTATTCCAACGATTCAGACTAGCGGATGTTGACAATTTAGTTTGCGTATTTTTATTTATATTATTTCATTTAAGTCACATGGAACATATATAAATTGACACCGACATCTATGTACAAAAGCATGAACTTCACTTTTGTCACGTGCTTATGGAGACGGCAGTAGTTATTGTAGCACAGCGAAACATGAGTGGTGTGAAAACATTCTCTTAGGAAGAGTTATCACTTGTTACTCTCACATTACAAGCTTACGGTAATAAATGTCAAGAAAATTGACTTAAAGGCATTGGAAACCGGAAAGAGAATTTATTTTGCTGCACACTGGGAGGTTGGGGGGGGGGGGGGGTAGTGGGTGTGGGGTGCGTCTTACTGGCTGGACACTACTTAAGGCAGCATGGTATCAGGAAAGGGACGAAGATTTGAACCTTAGTGACAATAGACAATGCATTAAACCCATGTACCCCAAGTGTGGATAATTGCTTTACGACCCGCCCCACCACCCCGCCCCAGCACTTTTGTGTTTAATAAACATATCAAGCGACCAAGCTGTGATCTCACAGCATGGTGTTATTTTTGGTGGGCGGAGGATCTCTAAGGAAGGCAATTTTCAATGACTTTAACACAGGTAGGTATCACTTATTGTTTAGTTGAATCAGATGTATTGTATAATAATAATACACTTTCTTTTAAAATTAAAACAATATTGATTTTGTCTGAAAACTTCAGAGTACTGGCATAATTTATAGCTATAATTTAAATTATCGTCTCTATTTTTACTTAATTATAAGACATTTCAAGGTTAATGTTAACATAACTCGTAAGCTTTACGTATATCGAGAATCCTAAACAAAGAATTATAACATTACATTTTTATAAAACGGTATTAAAATTCTTTATTGATATTTTACAACATAATTATGTAGACCATATGAAACTTTTTTATATTCCTAGCCGACGTTAAACTGATGTTTTGGACCGACATTAAACACGTTTCATCTTTAATTCAAGACTGAATGCAGATTGTAATTGATTTCTATTAGGCATTGTTTCTTGCAGGTGATGAGGACACGTCATGCAAAGTATCTTTTCTTACTTTGTAACGGCTAAGCATCCAACCATTTATATCTTAGTAATCTGTAGGCATTGAACACTTTATCAGCAGAAAGGCACAGTAAACAAACTTAAAAAATATAAACATAATACAAATGACTTGAAACAATTGATTCAGTCTACATTTTACGTTTTTATCTAAAATGTTGGCTACTCTCAACCTTAAATCGAAACTATCTCGTGGAAGACTTAGGGAATTATAACTCGGTATTCATAACTGCTTTCCAGACGTGCACACTCAACTGGATTCCGTGACCAGGTTAATGAATGGTAAAAACTCAGATCGACAAATCGGTCAATATGACTAGTATATGCGAAAATAGATATCATTTCAATAAAGAGGTGCAAGTTATTGATTAATCTATTCATTATGTTTGTGTAAAATGTGTCAATACCATGTCATGTTTTCAATAATTCTAAACTGAGGAGGATTTTTACGTAGGAATCCTCGTAAAAAGCTTTTTATTGACTGTCAGGAATTCCATCAAGCTTCACAGCATGTCTGTTACGTTGTGAGCAGAGCATTCAGATGTTACGACCACTCAAATCCTGAAGCATGATTTGTAAACGTTATGCTTGCGTAATGTTCTTTTGTAATCACCGGATCGGTAAATGAACAGGAATTATATCACTGTACGGAAGAATATGGTTGGCGTTTGTTTTCAACAACATCGTCGGTTCTGCCTTAAGAACCTTAAAAAGATGTGCTACGATTTGATACTATAGTTCTTATAAATGGAAATGAGATCAACAAGCTGTTTATACCACCCATGGTTTCGAGGTTAGAGTCAAACGGGAGGTTTCTTGTAGGATATAACGTAAAATCTTTTGAATGGTCAAGAACTAGAATACCAAGCATCCTGATAAAGTTTCAAGAGTGTGGCATTGCGTCAGGTCTAACCGACCTGCGGCTCTACAGTAGTTATATCTAGAACTTTATCTGAGATTTCCTCTACCATTAAATGTTGGGAGGCTCTATTGATCAATATTATCATTTCTTTTTATCTAAAGACAAAAAGTTAAAACACAAACAAGAAACGCAAAAATGTCGATTCGTACTGTCTTTAAACATGCGATGTTTTGCATATATCAGCAACAACTGAACTGATCAGCAGGCGGACGAGTCGTTTTTTTTCTAATAATATTGAAATACATCGTTTCGACACAACGGTGATCATTTTAGTCAGGTCTGTTTCTTTTTCAACGGGCCTCGAACTCTCGCGGAGAGAGGACTAGACGTCATCTAGCATCATATGTATACATTTCAGAGCATGCAACTCGTATGATACTAAGACATATTAGCGATTGATAACACGATTTCAGTATATACATAGTAATCATGAATTTCTTTCCATAACTTATTCAAACTTTAAGAACGAGACTAATAACATCATAACCACAAAACACATTTTTGACATGCAAAACTATTAGAAAGTGGAAGCACAAGAATACAAACTATTTTATAAAATTTCTAAATTGATAGTTTGCTTTATTCTCCTAATTATTTCACAAATATCTTTAATAAGGTGGTTATAATGGCTTTTAATGTGGAAAATTATTTAAGTACTCAGTCCAAAACAAGAAGAGACACTATCAAGGCTTGAAAACCTTAATTTAAATCTTTGACTACCATGCCTGTTCAGATATTTAGATATTTTAAAATATCTTTCCTGAGATCCAATAAAAAATAAAACATAAGCGAGAACACAATAAGTTGTGCATCCATAATGTACTAATGGGAAGTATTGATGGATTATGTATGCAAAGAAACCCCAAAGGATCCGGTATAATAAAACTAATAATCTGTTGCTTGCATTGTTGTTAAGGTTTTAATAATTTTGTGTGGTTCTTGTAATACGAATAATACTTCTTTCTCTCTATGTCTCTCTATGTCTAAATCTATCTATGTGGTCGTTATATTTCAATGACGCCCCTTCCTTCATCATAACTTATCAAAGAAAAAAGTCAGCGCTTGGACATTGCTTTATTCACATAAATCGGATTTCTTTTTATCTTGCATTTGAGAAACCCATCAGAAAGTGCGAGGTTAAAGCTCTGTAAAACCGGTTTAAGCACCCCAGTCGGTCCATATTGCCGACTGACCGTTCCAAGGCGGTAACTGTTGGGTTTGTTCTATTTGTTAAATGACTCATCACATATAATATACATTCTTATTGAGATAAAAAGGATTGTGTAAATGTGCACAACACCTGGCTTACATCTGCAAAACACCGACTGTCCCACCTTACTAATGCTCATTTGCTTACACGTTTCGTATGTTTAAAGTCTGCTCCTCGATTTCACAGTTTGTAACTTGTAATAAAGTGTAGCCTTGTTGGTGAGCATGTTTCAAGCTATGGATACATTATCTTCCAGAATGTAAAAAAAGCACAGTCTGTGACAGCCACAAGAGTTACATTGCTTTTGGCAGCGCTTTCAGCATGTGACAATATTTATTTGTTTCTACAAGCCAGAGTATGCATCTTTTGCTGAAGTTGTTAAATTAGAATAATTCCTAACACATTTATATAAAAAACACTTAACTAATGCACATTTACAAATCATTGTCAATTATAAAACAGATTGATGCAATTGATTATCTGTTAATCGCGTGCATCTTAAATATCACTAAACAACATATTGAATTAATTGGCTGCGTAACGTGTAAGTACATGTATTATCCAATTTAACTTTAAGAACCAAAATGATGATCACGTTGAGCTATTTTTAGTTTGGTAAATCTGCATTCAAATGTCGAGGTACAAACACAGGCTTACCGGAGATCATTCGGAAGGGCTTTGCACATAAGCCACTTCCCAACCCTTCACGTGGTAAGGTCTGCTCTGCCACGCGCGCCTCTAAATAAATCGAACCGAATTAACCAGAACAATACATTATTGTCTCAAAGCCTCAAAGGTCGTCGTCCTGTTCAACAATGAACATTTATGCCTTACAACAAACCAATCAAGAAACTGCAAAACGTCGTCATTTTTATGCCTTATAATTATGTGCAGTAAATGGTCCGGATACAAACATCAAAATACAGCATAACATTTGACATGTACATATTACATCGTCATTTCAAATGCAATTTAAACAAAGCATGCATACGCACATTGAACAATAATAAACAATTCCATTTCGACAAGTAATGATGTAGAAAATTTTTAAACTACAACAATCTAATTTTATTGCGGTATTAAACAAAATTGATTAATTAACCGAAATTCAATGTTCTTTTACTTGTTTATAGAACAACATAGTGCCATCCATAGGACCATTCAAGGAACGATTGCATGTAGACACCGCGCGCATGCGCGGCGACAATTATGTCAATTCTCATCATCTCTTTTCGG
Source organism: Sinonovacula constricta (assembly GCA_007844125.1). Taxonomy (NCBI): domain Eukaryota; kingdom Metazoa; phylum Mollusca; class Bivalvia; order Cardiida; family Solecurtidae; genus Sinonovacula; species Sinonovacula constricta. The sequence continues at coordinate 22,267,604 of CM017571.1, forward strand.
GGCCTTGTTGCATTATTTTTGAGTAGTTGTAAACGTTGTCTGTCTCGATTATGGTAAGTATAATGACACACGTTGTAAGGCATAAACATTACCAGAGCGTGGCTTTCAGAAGAGACGCGGTGTCATGTTATCAAAAATGACATATAGCACTGTCTGAGTACTACACCATTTAGTCACACACTTTACTATTTAGTGCTTACATTGTAATAATCTAGATAAGAGCATAAGCCATAATTTATGTCTCCGAATCATATGATGACTAAACCGTTTCACTTATCCGTCCTTTCACACATGTGTACCAATACAACAAGTTAATAAAAACATAGAAAACAGTCTTTTGAAGAAGTGACTTTTAAAAGTTTTTAATTTTGTTGTTGTTAAAAATTCGTAAAATCAAACCTTGGGGATTAAAAAAAGAATCAGACACTCGACATAATTTAATGCACACATCAAACATTTATAAAACTCGTCCATTAAAATTACAGTAGGTTCGCCTTAGGTTTGCAGACTATTAATTTTCATAAACTCGGTAAGTAAAAGTTTTTATTAAATGACAACTCGTGTCAGATCAAAGCAAACATGTGTTTTACATATATTTCATATATGATTTTAAATGATTTTAAGTTACTCCGACGCAAAATCCTAAAGAAAACAAATCTGAACACATAATGTTTGTCAGCAGAAGCAACAACATATGAATCAGGCCTAAATATATTTACATTTTAGTATCTTCAATATCTAATTCAAAGATGCACATACTACAAAACATGCGATTGATACGTCGATGTTAATAATGTTATTTTATGAAAAGAAAATATATGACAAAGTCCTTAGAGCATTTCAACATATACAAAAAATTGAAAAGGCACAGGACAAAGGTATTCACATGCAAGCCAAATGTAAAAGTAATAACAAATATGTGATGAATCATTTTACAAAAAGAGCAAACCCGACAGTTTCCACCTTTGAACGGTCAGTCGGAAACTTTTTGACTTTGCCTGCCAATATGGTTTCTTTCTCTAATGTCTGCTAATGTCTGCTTCAGTGATATTTATAAAGTTGTAAGTTGGAAAGGTCCTTTCGGCATCGCCTACTTTTTAAATACACCTAAGACTTTGCCCAGTAGATACAAACTACTGTTATTGACGGCTTTATGTTAACTCATTGGAACTAAGATATAATAATAATAATAATAATAATAATAATAATATTTTTTCGAAATCATACATTTTTGTATTTAAAATTTGTTGCATTTAGATTTCTACGTCCAAAATGCTTTGAAGAAAAGTACCCTGCCGTGCCATTGCTTTAGTGACGTTAAACCTTCATTACAAACGCACACTTTCGTAATGCCATCACGATGACCATGTTTAAACGGAAATGGTAAACATTATGACTAACAAAGACATTGATTAAAGAAACAGCCATCCACGTTCAAATAAACACAGTTCTTAGATTCGCTTTACTTAGATATTCTTCTCGCGTGGAACCGATTTGTCTACAACGTTTAGAGTACTACTTCATCAACAATAGACATTCCACCATTTTTGATTACTTTTTCTTCCAGAAATTGAGCCTGTCATGTTTTCTAATTCAATTACGACTTGACAGACACTGTGATTTAAATATATTTAGGCAAATGTGTTCTCTCGTAGTCCACATGTCTACTACATACAAGGAGAGAGAAGCTATAAACGATTAAATAGAAGGCTTGAACAGGTCAGTTAAAAGCCGTGCAATTGAGTGGTTCATATAAGAAATTCAATTACTACTTAAATATTCGCAATGGACCCAGCACAGGCCAACTCAAAATTGTTTTTGTATCTGTAAGTGTCGTAAAGTTAACGATATTTGTTTTAATATTGGTTTATTTTGAATTGTTATTTCATATATGATTCGGTGGACGATTGCTGTTTTTTACAAGTAAAATCGAAATTTATTTATTGTTTATCTTTTTAACTATTCATTTGTTTCGAATGATATGTATTAACCGTATATGATATATTATGAACATATGTATCCAAAAGTGTTCAAGCCAATGCAAAACACACTGATAAATAATAAAACGACTCACACAATAATACTTGTATTTTTAAGAATCGCAGTCTTATAAAATTGGCTCTGAAAATTTAATTATTTTATGAAAAGTGTCATATTTTTATTCAAATGGACATATTTTAGACAACAGCATGAACATCCAATCGCATCTGGTATTCCTAAACTACTCAAACATAATGGTTTTGCAATTTTCCTAAAAGTTACCCCCAAATCGGTAACAGAAACAAAATTTATTCAAATTATTTATCTTCTCTACAATTCTCCACCGTCTTTATCAACACATGCAACAACAATAAAAAAACGCATCGTCAACACGAACAACACAACAACAGCATAATTAAAATATGTCAAAAGAAACTTTAGAAAGAAACAAGAAACTTTCAAATTAAAATGGTGGTTAAATGAAAATGTTATTATGAAATATTAGTGTACTTTAAAATACGAATTTCCCTGTTCTCCTAGTGTATATTTTTGTGCATACAGTCGGAAGAACATTTCCTGTTAACGTACGAACATAACATTTCTGGAGCTTCGATGTTTCTTTAGACGTTTAATACTTCATTTATTGTATGATTTAACACCTTTTATACGAAATTTATTTTGATTGCCTGCGAAAAGGGCATATTAAATAAAGAATTCTTGTCTGCTTATATATAGTGCTGGTTTCCAAAGTTAAAGAAAGCGAAAGAGTTTTGGCCCAGTTCGGCAGAATTTGTTTTTGAAACAGAATGACGTACGTAAATCAAAATATGAAACGTCATTTTACAAATAATACAGACTAGACGGTTGCTTCATATAATTTATGTCAAAACATGATTAATGCATGTAAAGCATCCCATCATTTTAAGGAATTATCTCATTTAAACTTCTTGTTTTCTATTTAATAAAACTTAAAAATCTTCTGTCATATTGTTCTTTTTGTATATTTTGCTGTACAGCGGTGGAACTTTCTGACATTAATTAAGTAATCAGAGTTTTGATTTCTATAATGATGTTTCTAAATACACAGTAAGCATCCGTCAAATTCAAAATCATTTTTTATAAAACATTTTAAACAAGATTGTAATTACAATGGACATACATTATTTCACAATAGACAGTGTTAGCCAGTAAAATGCTGACAGGCTTTTTCGCGTTGCTAATAACAATCAGCATAAACAACGATTGAGTTTTACGCGGAATAATTCATCGGTGTTATAAAATATCATTAACACATTAACTGATATCTTCTCGTTTCCGTGTGAAAATTAAACCTTGATATAAATAACATTGATTCGTGGCAAAAATAAGCAGAAATAAACTGATAAGTTGATTATTTATTTAAGGTTAATATTTTCATTGAATACAAGATCAAAGTGACCTAATGCAGGTGTGTTTTCAGTTTTACGCATTTTTATCGGATGCATCTCAAAGATCTGATGAGCTGTATAAATCAATCATTAACATTCCAAGATATATGCAGGTAAAACGATTTCTAATTCACGTTCAGTTAACTAAAATGCATAGTAAATAGTTATTATTTGCAAAGTAATCAATGGAGTATTCAGCCACATTTGAATAGAATCAAAAGACAGACTATGTTATTGTGTCTACCACTTAAAGCAAATGTGCTCACAATAACACAGGATCATACAATAGCTCGCCGGTCTTATAAAGACAATGCAGGTTATAAAAACACCATTAAAAGTAAATGAATATTTGTCAGGCGAAAAGTCAACAAGAAAGTAATTGAACGACTGTATTTTGCTATATAAACATATTTATATTCATAATGGTAGATAATTATAAATCTACATTTTGTTGAGTTTCATATGCGATATCACGATGAATACCACAACGATACTACGACTTCTACTGCTACTACTATCACTACTACCACTACTACTACTACTACTACTACTACTACTACTACTACTACTACTACTTCTACTACTACTACTACTACTACTAGTACTACTACTACTACTTCTACTACTTCTACCCCTACTACTACTACTTCTGGCACTACAACTACTACTACTATTACTACAACTACTACTACTACTACTAATACTGCTGCTGCTACTGGTACTACTCCTACTACTACTATCACCACCACTACCATCACTACTACTACTAGTCTTACTACTACTCTTACTACTACTAATGGTACTGCTGCTTCCACTACTATATTACTACAACTACTACTGTTACTACGACTACTTCTTCTACTGCTGCTGCTGTTACTACTACTCCTACTACTTCAACTACTAAACTAAAACTACTGCTTCCTCTACTTCAAGTACTACTTCTTCTTCTACTACTACTACGTCTTCTAATACTATGAATAATGCTTATACTAAAATTATATATCCAGCATGGTTGGAGTTATTTCATTTAAAATGACTAGTCCCGGACTAGTAACCTGGTAAAAATGACTCGTCCGAAAATTTGCGCCGTTTTCAATTAAAGAACACAATGACACATTAGTTGTATCTAGAACTAACAAACAAGGTATAACAAAAAGTAGTTTTTTTACTTTTTGTCTAGGAGCAGCATTTGATAAAAAAATAGTAAAAAATATTATTAATACAATAAAAAGATCGTGCAAATATCTCAGATTTTACATTCTGAATTTTGCTTACGTATATTTCTACAATTGATAAAATCCAATGATATTGACATAGAAATTGTGACATGTTTAGCACATGGGCTTTTACATAAGCATGGGGTATCCCCCTTTTGCATGTTTCCCCCCCCCCCCAAAAAAAAAAGCTATTGCCGTTCTGGCAAGTCCACATTCTAAAAAATTGCCATGCAGTTCCACGTAGATAACATAAGAACTTCTAGTTCTGGTTTTTAGCTAACCTGAGCACAACGTGCTCAAGGAGAGCATTTCTGATACCGCTTCGTCAGTCGTCAGTCGTCCGTCGTGTTGCATCAACATTTTAGCTAGAGGCCACAGTTTTTACCAAATCTTCTTCAAACTTGGTCAGAATGTTTGTCTGCATGACATCTTGGATGAGTTCATATTGGGACGCCTGGGGTATAAAAGTAGGTCACTAGGTCAAATTTTAGGGAAAACTTGTAAACACACAAAAGACCACATTTATAGCCCAATCTTCACCAAACTTGGTCAAATTATTTGTCTGCATAAAATCTTGGATGAATTTATAACTGGGTCACGTGGGGTCAAAAAGTAGGTCACTAGGTCAAATCTTAGAAAAAGCTTGTGAACAGACTTGATGCCACATTTATAGTCCAATCTTCATCAAACCTGGTCAGAATGTTTGTCTGCATAAAAACTTGGATAAATTTGTTATTGGGTCACGTGCGGTCAAAAAGTAGGTCACTAGGTCAAATTTTCTAAAAAACTTGTGAACAAACTAGAGTCCCCATTTATTGCCACCCCGCACTAATATTAATTAGAATGTTTGCCTGAATAAATCTTGGATGAGTTCATAACTGGGTCACGTGGGCTTAATAAGTAGGTCACTAGGTCAAATCTTAGAAAAAAGCTTTTGAACACAATAGATTCCATATTTATAGCCCAATCTTCAGCAGACTTGGTCAGACTGTTTGTCTGTATAAAATCTTGGATGTTGGATGGTTCTTTATGGGTCACGTGGGGTCAAGTCGCAGAAGAAGCTTTCGAATATACTAGAGACCACATTTCATGCCCAATCTTCTCCAAAGTTGGTCAGAATGTGTGCCTGCATGAAATCTGGGATAACTTCGTTATTGGTTTACGTGGGGGAAAATAGGTCACTAGGTCAAATCTTAAAGAAAGCTTGTGAACACACTAGAAGCCCCATTTATGGCCTAATCTTTGTCTGCATAAAATCTTGGATGAGTTCATAACTGGGTCATGTGGGGTCAAAGGTAGGTCACTAGGTCAAATCAAAAGCTTATGTACACAATAGAGGCAACATTTACCGACCAATCTTCATTACACTTGGTCAAAATTTTTGTCTGCATGAAAGTAATTTTTCACGTGGAGTCAAAAAGAGGTCACTAGGTCAAAACCTAGAAAAAAGGATGTGAACACAATAAAGATCACATTTATAGCCCAATCTTCACCAAATTTGATCAGATTCTTTTTGTGCATGAAACCTTGTATGCATATATTATTGGCTCACGTGGGGTCAAAATGTAGATAACTAGGTCACATTTTATTAAAACTTTGTGAAAAAAATTGTAGGCCAAATTAATGGCCCAATATTCATCAAACTTGACCAGAATGTTTTCCAGTATGAAATCTTACATATGTTTTGAAGTGGGTCATATGGATTCAGTAGGTTTCTAGGTAAAAATCTAGAAAATGTTATCAACCCGGTAGCCACACTTATGGTCCATTTTTCACCATAGATTTCTAAATTAAATAAATCTTAATTACTTATGCCAGAATTGAGGCTATTCAAAGGCTGTGTCCTCAGGTGATCTGTGAAGGGTCATCATTACACTCTTGTTTAATATTTATTTCCATCATGTTTTGAATGACCATCCACATGTCTTGTACCCTTACCACTTCCTAACCAGTAGTAAATAGCATGATCTGCAACAAAGATTTACATGGATGGCCCATGGTGTTTGACAGCCATCACATTTCTTAGACTGTCATCTGAAAGACTGTTCCTGAGTTCAGTTTTAATTTGTTTTTTATGAGAGAAACAGCTTTCACATTCTGCTGTAGAGGGACTGGATACTAACATAAGTTCAACATGTTTTCTAATGTTGGGGTTGTTTGCCTTTTTTCAACAGGGACTTGTATATTATACTTTGAATAATGTTAGTTCATGATAGCTCTTTCAAGTACACTTAAAAGTGATAAAATATTGAGAAAACACCTAAAGATATGTGTCCTTAGGAGAGACTGCTTCCATGTGTGTCAACAGTTGTTTAATTTCAAGTGTCCAATGAAATAATCTTTGATAATAATTGATTATTCTAAAAATCTTATATTCATATTAATATATACTAACGGAAATACACATTGAAAAGCTGAAAATGTTGCAAAATCCACTATAAGTTAAATAGGAGCGTTGTCCTAAAGCCGCTTTAAAGTAACCATAATTCAGTTACAAAAAGGATAATATTCCATTGCATGTGTGTTCCACGGCTTCACAACTCTGTGAAGATTACTGTCAGTGGGAAGTGTAGCAAGACATAAACCATTAAAACGCGCCGTAAAAGGCTAATCCTAAGTTGATACAACAAAAGACTTAGTTGTTAACGCGAATTAAAAGGTATTAGAGCTATTTCAATATTTATTTGATGTAATTTAATTCTAACATTTAAGTGATTTTCCTATTCCTGAAAATATAGAAGTTAAAATATAGAATGCTTAGCTCCTTCTTCATATAAAATTGCTCGGCATTCATTTGTTTTATTTGTAAATTGCTTTGACGTTTGAAATGAATAAGAAAATATGACTAAGTCCTATGAGTATTGCAACATATACCAAACTTCGAAAAGGCACAGAACAAAGGTATTTCACATGCAAGCCAAGCAAAAAGTAAAAACAAATTTGTGATGAGTCATTTAAGGAAAAGAGCAAACCCGACAGTTACCGCCTTGGAACGGTCAGTCGGCAATATGGACCGACTGGGGTGCTTAAACCTAACTGCAAAACTTTTATGTCTTTAAATATAGTATCTTTAACTTATATAACACAACATTAACAGTTTCTTTACCTTTTAGTTATGAAATGCTAGTTCATAACTGAAATTAAAAATTACAGCAAAACAGTGTCAAAGTTGAAGAATGATTTGAAAATAAACTGTCCCATAGTATAAGAGTATGTTTTAGAAGTAACAAATCTGCATCACAATGTACTCGCTGGTGCACTTTAATAATTCAATTCTCAAGTATTATTTAAAAATTAAAATCATAAAGAAAATCATTTATTCTGACGTCTCAATTACATTTACTTAACAAAAGCAAAAATGATCTTTTTAGTATTAAATTTTATCTCATGTAGGCATCATTTTCTAAATCTAAACATTTTCAGATAAAAGCATTATTAGCATTGTTAATGAATTCATTTCAATTGGTTGTCGGAGTCTTCGTTGTTGTTTTTAAATCCTTGATCTATTTCTGAACTTTGCGCCAGTTTTGAAGCAAAACGACTTATCAAACCCAATTTCCATTTCCATTGTTTTCGCTGTACCACTATGTTTTCTTAAATGATATTTAACAATGAACGTAGACCTGAAAAGGTCTACACATAAGAGCGGGTTTAAATGCTGGTAAATGTGCAAGTAAACTGGAAAAGGGATGGTCAGAAGGAACTAAGTAAGGAGCAGTTATTCTGGTATCCCAGTTTTTTTATTCAAGCCAAGATTTTATGGAAAGGGCTTTCTTATATCTCACAACTTGCGGGTGTCCTTTGAATCTTTGTTAAATTAAACATATATTTTGGTATTATTTATATTTGCCCATTACACAATTGGTCTTGTACTACAAAACACAGAAAATAAAACGTGAATTTATTTTCACTAAACATAAAACAATTATTCTTGTAGTTATATTGAAATAATTCAATTTTCAGTACTCGTTGTCTTCGTTTTTTTTCTTACTTTTTGTTGGAAAGTTTGCCATTAAGGATAAAACACTCCTTTCTTACCTTTTTTTCATTTTAAGACCATCTTCACTCATCTGTGTTAAAAAAGATGTATATTTGTCCGAAATAAAAAAACAATCACCTAAAATATCCAAACAAATATATTACATCTTTGAGAAGAGATGAGCTGCAGTGCTGACATTAGCGGCGTTATTTATCAGACACATAAGTAACGTGATAGACAGTTTGGTGACAGGAAATCTAGAAGAAGAAAAGATTATACGATTAAAAAACAACAACCCTATGTTATTCATTGTATTGGGCAAATGGGTTTTCCCCTTTAAAGTAAGATGTATATAATCACATTTTCATAACAAGCGTGAACTTAATTGCATATAAAAATATTGGCAATAATTTCTCTATCGACGGTATTTTTTCTGTCATTTCTGATACCACCGAATATCAAGTTTGGCGAATGTATGTTTTTAAATTTAATAAACCATCAATTAATAAAATATTAATGCATTTACATTGTATCACATTACTTGTCAAGCATACAGACACACTTTCTCTCATTGTACATAAGATTAATATTCCATTTATTTTTTTTCTTTGTACGTAATTCTAAATTGCAGTTGAAACAACTTTCAGAGATACATGTTTCAAGTCCCCGGGATCTTTTATCATACAACTTAAAACAGACTGAAATTAACAGCAGATGAGTAAAGCGATGTTTGTCAGCAATTCTACTTAATGTCACATAAGGCCATTGGCTTTTTCATTATTAAAGCTATGAATCATACGAAGAAAAAAAAAATGGAGATAAATATCAGAATTATAAACAACATCGTTCTAGCAAATGATATATGTCATGGCAGAACATTACTTTAGTCTTTATACGTTATATTAGATAATGGAAGCAGATTAAATTGTTTTCAAATAATCTACAATAATGTTCGCAATTACATTTAATGTTTTATGTATATTCTATGACTGTACATTATTTGAGACATTATAATATTCGAAATTTGTTTACTTTTCAATTGAACTGCTAGTTCTCTTTAGGTGTAGTTTTTTCTGTATACTGTAGATATGTTAAGAATTAATAAATTATTATTAATGTTTAATTTTTGAAAACAGATTTTGGCCTGAAACACTTACACACTTGTCTCGTGGAAACAATTTTGGATCAAATTTCAACAGCAGAAGCTTTTATTGTCATTTTGTACATTTTGCAGTAAAGCAGTGGCAATTAATTCGGTTATCATTTTAATTATTATTCAAACAACAAGAAAACAACAACAATACAACAAATGTTAAATATATAGCACTTAATATAAAGGTAACGATAGACCAACGGAATAAGATGTATTTGTATATTAATTATTTTTTTTAAATTTCCTTAACAATGAGCTATGCTTAGCACAGGCATGGGGCACACAACAAGTGCAATACACAACATTGAAAACATGCATTACACGAAAATAATGTATTTTTTACTTATTAATTTAAAGCTGAGAAGAATTTCGGTTTTATTTTGAAAGTACCCGTATGTCTGGTGTTAATTATATTGATATCTTTATAACAAGAAACCTTAAAATGGGATACAACTCTGCTTAAATATTCTATCTCTAGACAAAGGCAAGATGGTAAATGCAAACGTGTCAAAAATACAGAAAACATAACACAAATAAACACTAGCAGTTACTACATCGGAAGGGTCGGTCGGCAAAGGGACAGACTGGAGTGCTTTAACCTGGTTTGTGAAGCGCACTTCCGGAACGTTTTTCTATACGAAAACATTGTAAATTAGAAAATCCCGTCAAAGTGAGACAACTAACAGTAAGCACCTGCATCGGGTGTTAAAACTGATAAAATAAACTAATATACAGACAAAATAACTAGTTATAAAATAAACAATCAATTTATATTGTACAGTAGATAAAAGTCTCGGCAACCTTAACATTCCAAATGAGAGAATTTGTAGTTTGGAATAAAACAGCCCAAGCGATGACGTACAATAAGAACAATTTAATGATGTTATACAAAATTGCTATAACATCATATGTATATGTTTCAAATGTGAAATTAAAAAATCACGAAGGAAGTTAATACAATTTTAGAATTGTAGAAAATAACCCAAACCAACAAAACAAAATGTGGTATTGTGAGGAATTAATAGGTAATTACATTCAAATAATAAATCATAAAAAGACGAGGATTTTTCCGCAACTTGCATATTTAAAAAATCCTGATTCTATACTTACTGTGTAATGTCACGTAACGGGCACAGAAACTGCTCATTGGTCTCACCTATATAGGGCACGACTGCAGAGATGAAGATACAGAAATCCAACAGTGACTGTCCAATTACGGCTATAAGTCACTGTTTGCTTAAAGTCTCAACGACATGCCCGCCATCGTATAACTAACATGCAATGAAAGATTTCAACAAGATTTTAGTTAAAATATGCAAACTTTACAGCTAATGTCGCGGTGCAATTAACATGAATAATCAGTTTCACGCGATATAAATCATTGGTAGAATAAAACATAATACACTCATTAGCAGATATTTTCTAACTACAGTGTGAAAAAAACTTATATGGATCCTTGTCAAAAACAAGAAAAAATTAGTGGTAACCTGATTACATTATTTTAAATTTTAGAATATTTTTGAATACATCTTCATGCTGCTGTAGTTTCTGGTCAAGCTTAAACCTACTCTTCGGATTAATTTTCAACGTGTTAATGTATACACCCTAATCATTTAATTATTTAAAACAGCCAGAAAATGCGATTTCAAATTAAGGTTCAGTGAACGAGAAAAACATAATAGATATTATTAGATTATCATCTACCATTTGAAATAAATTTGCTCACAATTTTGTTATATCATAAAGAAGCGCATGAATCTTAAAATTTCTTCTGAATTAATCATATCACCACCACAAATTATGAAATGGTACTGCTATAATAATAAAGCGTTAACAAGTACAAGTACATGTAACACCAATTTTTGATTCTAATTAAGCAATAGATAATCTTATTTATATTTAGAGAAATAATCGTATAGAATAATATCAACAGTTTCATTCTAAACATGTTAAATACGAGTGTTCTACTTAAGTTGTTTAAAAGTTACCATAATTTAGTTACAAAAAAGAAAATACTCCGTTATATTTGAGGTATTAACATACATTTTCACCGTTTTACGACAATAAGAACATAAACGTCGTTAGAAATGTTAGAAGAGACAAACCAGTAACATTCTGTTTGCGGCTAATCAAAAGTATGACGGAGTTGCCTCGATAAACCTAGAGACCCAGTTGGTTTAATGAATATGTAACTAATAATGCAAAATAGGTGCCATTCTTTCCTGACATTTAAACAATAAACAATTTCCTGAAAATACAGATGTTAAGTTGTAAAAAGGCCCCGTTTCCTTTTTCATACAAACTCGCTTAGCATTTACTAGTCAATTGGTTTGAATTGAAGATTGAGCTGCAAAGTTTCACATTTCTTTAAAGAACAATTTAATTATTCTGAATTGCTCTACATTATTACCCCGATTAGGTGTGATTTTTCTGCATTTGAAGGAATAATGTAAAACACATGTTCGCTAATAGTTTGAATTTGAAAATGTAATGCTAGTTGGTCAATGACAGTGAAACACAAAGCACAGTATCAAAGTTTAATGGAGAATTGTTGTGGCTTAAATATTGAAAATCAACAGTCGCATGAGTTTATCTTAAACACTTATCTGAAATTAATTCAAATTACAGTTGTGTGCATTCCAATCGGTTAACTCTTAATTGTTGTAATGAAGTAATTTCCCTATCATATGTTGACGTCTCATTGACAGTAAGTTTACAAAGTATGTTGAATGTTGAAATACTCATTTGGGCATCATTTATTGCAGGGTCGAAAAGGATAACAATCTTGCAAATTATTAGGTTGCCAGTTTCTATGCACCACTAAAGAATGGAAATTTTTATTTGAAAAATTCTGCTCAATATGAATTTATTAGCAGTTGATGTCTAATTTCAATAACACGGGCTGGCGATGAATGAAGATAGTATACCGTCCTATAACAAGTCTTGATTTAGGGATTTCAACAGATTAAAAAAGTATTTTTTTTTTTGTTAATGAAAATAACAGTTTTCTATCCAAAAATAACTGATTTTCACAAAACCCTAAATATTAATACTCAGAATTTTCAATAAACAGTTTTTTGTTGAAGAATCCATGGGAAAATAAAGAATGACAATGAATTATTAACTTGAGATCTAACAAAGTCTTTTGTCATTTGTGAAACCGTCGTAGGACCGATAATCTTTTTGCCTAAAGCGACAATTTGACTGGCCATTACCACTACTTGCCCTATAAAACTGTGTATTCAATGATTATCTCCACCAACGTACACCTACCATTAATAGAAAAAAAACCGCCAAACATTTAAGTGAGTGTAATATGGTACGCCAGAATGACGCGGTTTTCTTGATTTTGTCTTTTTAGATAGTTCTTCACTCGAGTGAGACAAATCTAATATAGATCTGTGTGAAACCCAATGTGATGAGCCTATGAGCGTAGTAAAATAAAGTCCATCGTTTAAAAAAGATAAGCTGCAGTGCTTACATTAGTGGTGTTATTTATCACACACAGTAATTTTGTGATGTGTACACAATAAGCAGCCGGAGAAATAAAATTTATTTTCTTTTAGCGGAAATAATTTCAATATGACTCTTAACTTTGACCGTAATACTGTGATGAAAAGTTATGCAAAAGAAGTTTATTTACACATTTCTGATCTAATTACCTGATTACTCCTTAAAGAAAGAAAATGGTTTTAATAATAATAAAATTGTTTTAAATACAATGTAATGTCTCTGTAATCATTATGATGATGCAGCTGCGACTTTTTTGTTTGTTCATATAATAAGTTATGCTTTAATATATATCTGCGCAATTTACCAAGTTCGTGACCATGCAAATGTACCATACAAGTAACTTACAAACGCAATTTCAATGCTGTTATGTTATGTTACATAAGTATGCTATTGTTTATATATAATAAAATAACAATATAAAGATATCGCACCAAGTCATATTTATGAATGCGCCACAATTCAGCATTAGGTGTATAAAAGGTGTACATGAACATTTCACGGTACTTGTATAGGTATTTATGTATTGATCACAATGAGATGGCTAACGACTAGGCGTACTAGTATGTATTGAAATAAAAATAACACTTATTGACGGAAAAGGGCATTGATTATTTATGCCATATAGCAATTGTTTAAACACAAAAAAGGATTGTAATTTTTTTGAAATACATATCTGTGTGGCAAACAACGCTACTAACATGAATATAAACAAAGAAAACGATGGATTTCAGTACAATGAGAAACAAAAAACTGTAACAAATTTATATCAGTAAAAAGTATATAAAATAGACAAGAAGCTAAATAGTTTCTAAAATACAGAAAATAGGTAAAGTGGTGGAGGTGTGGTTGGTGGTGGATCTCGAAAAATAATTGCGATTCTGAGAAACGTGTCTCGTCTTGTTGAGTTTCTTGTAAGAAAGACTGTAAAGAAGTTGATAGGCTAAGACGATCACGTGGTAAAAATCTAAACAATGATTGGTTACTTAATATGCAAATTATTGTTGACGTAATTAATACGCACCATTGTAATTTCCGTTTATAATAGTACTGCTCAATGACATAGAAAACTTTATGTTGGCATAAACTTTAATAAATGTTCAGTTTAATTGCCTTTGTGGCTAAAAAAGCATGTTAATAAGTATCAACGGATAACTTTGAAATATTGTTATTGTTATTAAATTAAGCTGGCTCTGTTAACATCAAGTCTTTACAGTTAATCATTTAAAGATAAACAATTAATTGTTGTTATCAGTATTTTCACTTTTTACCAACCAGGCTTGGTGATTAAATTTTGACAATCTTTTTAATAGATTAACATTTTCACTGCTCATTAGCTGTACAAACTTATTCGGCCACCTTAAATAGTATCTGGGTAAGTATTGTGCTCTTAATATATGGTATCTTGGACAGACCAAGAGAAAGCGATACTCATTTTCAATAACGTTCATATTACATTTAGTACACATTCTCTGCTCTCTTGGAATATTTTTGTATCTGCTCCTTTCAATACAAAGTTTATGTGAAGCATAGCATAATCTGGTAAGATATTTTCTTCTCATATCATTGTTGGTAACATCCAGGTAAAGTTCAGCTGTTTGTTTAGAGATTTTATAGCTATCCAGCTTAGAAGATGAATTTACATCTGATACCCATTGTTGCATGTATGTGTCCTTTATTCTCTAAATAATCATGTTAACATCACTATTAGAATCAATTTACTTGTGAAATAGGTAAGGTAGCCCTACGTTTTGCATTAAATTATTGACCTATGCTGGACTCTGGTAAAGATCTTTATATTTTAAATGAAAGTGAATTAGGATCAGACTTAATTTTAGACTAGTATTTGATAATTCTAATGCTTCTGATTACTTGTAATGGCATGCGCCCAGTTTCGTCGTATATAGTCAAGTTTGATGTTTTAGTTCCCACTCCTAATTTTTGCTTTAAGAGTTTAATATGTATTTTTTCTATATCAGGACTTTCTTGGAATCCCCAAGATTCACTTCCACACATTTATATAGGAAGAATCATGGCATCAAACAGCATAATTTTATCCTTTACTTTAAAAGATATATAATCGAATAATCTGTTGAGAGAGTACAAAGCTCTGGAAGCCTGTTCTGATAAAGTTTCCGATATGTTTACAGATAATCCCCATTCAGAACAATAATCATACAATTTGTTGAGTAAGTTTGGAGGCCTGCAGCACCATATAAGAATAAAACTATCATCTGCAAACAACAGCATAAACAGTTTAATGCCATCAGTATTTATACTATCTTTCTCCATCTGTGTATAAATGGTCATACATGTCATTTATAAAAAAATATAAACAGCAACAGAAGAAGTAACAATAGTTCTCCTGGCTTAACTCCATTATGTGTTGCAAAGAAATATGAATAGGTATTGTTATCATTAAGATGAGATTCACTCTCTGATTTATTGGTTTTATTATAAGCTTTAGCATTATCATTTAATTTAGTTCTAACACAATAGTTACAAATCAATAAGTAGTAAAAATACAATTTATTTGAATAGGTTACAGTTCTGTAAAACCGGTTTTAGCACCCCTGTCGGTCTATGTTTCCAACTGATCGTTCAAAGGCTGTCGGATTGCTCTTTTTGTTAAATGACGCATCACATATGTGTTTTCATTTTCATTTGGCTTGCATGTGAATAGTTTTGTACTGTGCCTTTTCAAATTTTAGTATATGTTGCAATGCTCATAGAACTTTGTCATATATATAAAATTATCGATTGTATCAAGGGTGATTAGACTGCAAAACTTCCATAAAACCATGTCTTGAGCAATAACTTATCAATAAATGGAACAACTGAATAAAAAGAGACAATTAATGGACTACATATTTTAAGGTTTTGCAAGCGTTTGTGTTCTCGTTTGACTGTGTTCACCTTTACTTGTAAAAGAGTGAGACAAATCTTGTTGGGGCTGAAATAAAATGCAAAAAATGATAAACGTCTAGGTACAAATGTTGTGCATTCATGAGCATCGACATCACGCAATATTATTTTTGATTAACTGATTTATTAGGTAATAAGTTGATTTATCCAATTTACATACAGCGCACAATTGTTCACATTTTCAGCACAGTTTCAATTACAGTCGGTTGTCTTTATTTCACACTAGGAAATGTAAGTAAGTGACATGATGGTAACCATTGATACATTTGCTAATGAAATTCAACATAAACAAATATAGAGTTTCCTGCGGTTTAATTAATCGATATTATAAAATATCAAAATCTTATTGACTGATTCATTCTTTTTTTTTTCCTTCTGAAAAAACAACAAAAAAAACAACAGAACTAAGCTGTAAGTTGAGTACATTATTTAAGATACTTATTTGAATACACTATTTACGGGAACACAACTTTAAAATGGTAACAAATGGAATAATGCTCGCGTGGTGTCTCATAAAGTTTTACGCATTCTTTTCAGATGTATTTCTAAGGTCATCTGACATGTATAAACCTTAATCAATCATGAACTTTCAAAATATAGGCAGGAACTACGATTTAAAATTAAGAATCAGCAAACGAGAAATACAAAATGAATAGTTATCACTTGTAAAGTAATTGGTGAACGACTACTTTTAAATAATAAGAATACAAATTCCTTTTATTGTATCTAACGATCATAATTACATAATACCATTAAGTAGATCATCACTCTTTTGAATCTCCTTAGAATATATCATACCACCTCCGCAAATAAAGAAAGGATATTAATATAATTTAAAATCGTTCAGTTGAAAGAGCTTTAACGATTGTACGTTGACATATGAACACATTTATATTCATAATATTAAATATTTCATTAATTTAAATTTTACTGGACGTATATGCGTTATTAAGATGTACAATGAAATGTATTTTGTTGGCAGATTAATTCTTTCATTCACTTTATAACATCTACTGACTCCTGGAATTGGTCACCAGAATCGATAATAGGTAATTACAACATTCGTGATTTTCTTTGGAATAAACTTTCTTACGTACACTGAAAAAAAGATTATTGAGAAAAGTAACCGTCTTTGATTTATACGGACACGGAAGAACACATTTCATCTTACAGCATTTTATGATTTATGACTGATGTTTTAACATAAATCTTGTATATTTTAACTGTATTCGCAACAATGAGTTGTGAAAAAATGAATACATTCTTCATAACCATTACTTCATACAAGTTTAAATCAGCACAACAATTGTAATTAAATATTGACATTACTTTAGATTTTACTTACTATGTGTATTTGTCGTGAAAAGCATATTCTCTGAGTACTTCTTGGCTTAGAACTTACAATGGATCGTAATGATGACGTCTGTCGCTGTCATTAAAGATTAACCTGAAAACGTGGAACATCGGTTATTTCTGTTAGCAGATGAGCATTCATAGTTTTTTTTTAATTTCATATTTTGACACATCTGATGATATGACGTCATGCAGTTTGTTCGTATGACGTCATGAAATTGTTCTTAGTATAGTTCATCGATTGGGATGTTTTATTTCAAAATACTCCTACATTTAGAACCTTTAGGTTGCAGAGGCTTTAATCTACTGTACATATTCTATATATGTTGATAGTTTATTATATAGCTAGTTATTCTGTCTATATATCAGTTTTAACTCTTGATGGAGGTCTTACTGGTACTTGTCTCACTTTGATGGGATATTTTTTACACGCTTTGTTTGATAGAAAAACCTCGAGGAAGTACGAGGTTGGAGGGCTCCACAAACCAGGCTTAAGCACCCCAGTCGGTCCCTTTGCTGACTGACGTTGCCGGTAATTGCTTGCTTTTCTTTTTGTATGTTATGCCTCGTCTCTGTGTTCTTTTTGTCATTTTTACATTTACCATTTTTGTCTTTGTCTAGAGGTAGTTCCGATTGAAATATATATGGTAATGAATATAGGACCTTTTCCTATTTTCCTATTACGTACATAATAATATCAGACAACAACCTGAACGTAACAAAGTCAATGTATTACAAATAAAGAGCTAGTACAATGAGGATCAATAGATGACCATTTAGATTATGCCTTTTTCATTTTTTTTTATTACAAACTCTATAAGAAAACATACAACAACTCGCATTAACTATGAAATGTGCACGTTCAAAGATTTCTTCTGCATTTCTGCTTACAAAAATTAAAAGGAATAATAGCATTAATATGATATCTTTTTTTTATCCCAGTCACTGAGAAGTAAGACCATTAAAGAGATGTACTTACAATAACGACGATTTTAACAAACACACGACGATCGATATAGTATCGCTCTTTTAAATAAACTATGTAAGATGTGTAGACAAACCAGCATACTGACAAAAGACATATCAATCAAATTGAAATTCGATAATTGTACAGAGGTTAAGCTTACAACCACGTAAAATGTAAGGACAATCGCATTATTGTAAGTTAATGATCAGTATATATATATATATATATATATATATATATATATATATATATATATATATATATATATATATATATATATATATATATATATATATATATATATATATATATATATATATATATATATATATATATATATAGTTTCCATCAAACAAAGAATATTATTATAATGTTGGGTAGTTGTGTTGCTTCGCTTTCTGTCTCATTGTTTCTCAGTAAGAATCACTGAAACATTAGAAGGAATATAAACATAATCATAAACATAAGCATAAGAACACAGAAACATGATAAACATAACAAACATATCAAATATAATAATAAACATAATTATATACATAATAATAGGCATACCAATAAACATAAATAATAAAATAATATATAAAGTAACAATAGGCGTAAACGTAATAATAATAAGAATAATAATAAGAAGAAGAAAAAGAAGAAGAACAACAATTGGCGTGTTCTATATTTGGTGTTCGAAAGTAACCATAATTAAGTTAAAACAATAAGATGTATTTGGGTAATTTAGAGAAAGTTTCGCCGATTTACGACAATGCGTACAAAAATGTCAATAAGAACTGTACGAAGAAACAAACCAGTAACATATAAAGTAAAGTCTAGTTAAAAGCATGACGGAGTTGTCTCGATAAAACAAGATACTCAAAAAATGAAATGAATACATTAGTGCTACTCTAAATGTAAATAATGGGTCTTTCAACAGTAAAATTTAAATGTGTTTTGTCATTTCTGAAAATACCGAAGTTACGTTTTAACATGCCAAGATTTTTGCATATAAATTAGCGTATTATGCATGAGTTAATTGAAGGAAAATTTGCTATGACGTTCAAAATAAAAAGTTAACTGCAAAGATTCACATTTACATTGGTAAGAATATTTCAATTATTCTGGACGTTTGAAACGTTTCGGACAGCTCAATTTCAATTTTTACAAGGCTAAATTTGGTGTTAAAGTACGTTCACATGTTCACATAAAATCAAAGAAGAAATAATTTATTTGTAAATTTATTTCCTTTAGGCGCCTGATTTGTGCTACGGTTAGAACACATCTTGCTCCATATGAACTTTCTAACATCTGACGTCTCGTTTTAATTATGTTAACACATGATAGCGACATATCCAAATATTGAAGATTCCGATTACACATTCAAAATTTAGGGTTGTAACAGAGTAAGACAATCTTTTATTTAAGTTATGTAAATAATTAAAAGACAGTGCCTGTAAAAAATGTTTGCTTACTACCTAAACATTTAATATTTAGTTAAACTACTAAAGTTCATTGACCAGACCTTAATTCTTGAGAACTCAGGGGAGAACAGTGATTACAATGAATTGTAAACTAAAAATCTGAATACGAATACTTCAATTGACCTGAGCAAAAACATTGGACTAAACTAACAATTCGCATAGAAAATTGCAATACAAAGCGGGTGCAAATTCCGCTCTATTTTTGACTTACTCAGTTGACAATACTTTACGGAGTTCGGTGGTAACTAACCAGAATAACGTCCATAAACATAGCGTCTTGGAGTGAAAGACCTAAGTCAAATGTATGATTGTTAATGTTTTTTGTTAGCATTAGTGCTGTGTGTTATATGATTCCATGCCAGCTGTGCAGCTAACGTGCTATTCGACTGAAATATTTTGTCTGTTGTCTGTAAGTTGTTCGTTTTTCAATATATTATATACATTTTAAAGTGTACGCCCTTTCACTTAGACAGATATGTTGACATTGGGCTGAAATTCGCTGTAACATTAGAGATACTGACATCAGATGGCCCAAATAACTCTCAACCAAGATTTCTTTCCTTACTGGTTTCACTGACAGCAATGCAGCAAATATGGTACTTATATACTTGTTTGATTGACAGCTCTGGATCAAGAGTTTCAACTTAGATGACTGTGGAAGCATATTTTTAACCAATTCACATATATTATAAAAGAATAATTAACCTTTCCCGCCTGGTATATATAAATGGTATTACATGTACATTATACATTAGAAATCAGAAATGGTGGATTTAAAGTTTGATTCTGTACACTTGATCACATTTGCTTTGCTGAATTTTACCTATTTTTAAGCATGTTTCAATGATATTAGGAGTGGTTGCGTAACTATCTTCTACACTCTGGTATTGGTTTATTTCTAGGACTTGTGCCAATCTTATTGCCTGACGATAGCATGCCTTTTGCAAACACTAACGTTATATAAGGCTAATAGTGGACACTAGGACAAGTTGCATACAACTTTAAATGCTCACTTAACTGAACTAGCCACTGTGCTGCTCAAGAATCGGATTGCACTGACAATGTTTTTTGAAAAATTAACCGCAATATCCAACCAGGGATTTTACACCCATGGTGATGGCTTGTTCAATCCATCCGGATAAACTTACCCGAAGTTGTGAAACAAATAAGTAAAACGATTTCATAAGAATATTTCTATCTTTTAGAATAGTAATTTTTATTTATGACTCAGATAAGGCCAGAAATAGAGACCAGCGGTTTTATGAAATTCAAACATGAACGCCCACCATTTTAATAACAAGACATAACAATGCGTTTAGAGTTGGATAAAAGAAAGGTGTAGAATCAACTGAGCGTGTTATATTGGAATCAAGGCTTTCTGATTTAAACTAAGATATATCTGATTTTGCATTTCAATATGTAAGTCACATATGTAATATGTATATTGTACATTTACAAAACGCAAACAGTATTCAAACAAAATGTTACTGTATTTTTACAAGCAAAGTCAATCTCCAAACGTCGTCTTTATGTTAATTTTAATGTGCCTTTAATTTTGAATCGGTGTTTGCCGCTTTTCCACACAGTGAGGCAATTGCAATCACACGGCTTTCTTGCCGTATGTTTTTTAAAGCCCATCCTTACTCATCTGGACAAATACAATACAAATCTGTCTGAAACATACTGTTTTGGCATAATGAAAGTATTAAAATATAGTCCATCGTTACAAAGAGATGAGCTGCAATTGCAGAGTTAACATTAGTCGTGTTATCTATCAGACACATTAGCGTCGTACATGTAATAGATACAAGATAACCTGTTGACCTAAATCTCTTTTAGATTGCATTCTGTCAACAGATAAAAATACGATAAAAGAAAAAAAACGCCACATTGATCCTTGCCCTTTTTCTTTTCATGCAAACCTAAAATAGCTTTTTGTAACTGTTATATTTCTCTGTTTTAATATAGAAAGCCAGCATTTGATCTGAGATGCATCTGTTTGTTTATTAAATATTATATTAATGCTTTTACGATACACATAACAATATCTTACAACTGTTTTAGGAATTTTGGCATAATATCTGCATAAATGAATAAGTATTCTAAGTAAAGAGGGTATTGAACACTACCTAAAGTGTTAGTAAAAATGCCTTAGAAAACATTATTTACCAATCTATATATAAGTATTATAGTAATGTCTGCTTTGAACAGATTTTGATGTCAGAGCAGATTTCTTAGTATAAAAGAAGAAATATCTGCAGATTGACCCAGATGCAAATACCTGTTTTGCAATGACGTGGGAGAATTTACTGTTACTATTCACGTGGTTTTAGGGCATCAATGACCGTTTATGTAACAATAACTTGTTTGGGTATTTTAAGGTCCAAAATGGTCCAAACTGTGTAATACCTCATTTTGACAAAAAGAACAATTATATATCGTACCGCATTAAAACAGGCATCCGGTAAAAGGGGCCGACTGAGGTGGTTAAACTGTTTTTAAGGTTTAACCTTGAACTTTTGAGGGGTTTCTCAAATCAAGCAAAGGAAATAAAACAAATCAATTTGAAACACAACCTTAAGCAAAGAACTGCACAAAATGCCTGATTGTAAATGAATTGTAAATTAATTCCTTGCATTAAGAATATAATAACCACATAAGATGTGTAACAGTTTGTAGCATCCTGTTCATGTATAGATGGAAATGGGGAATTAAGGTCCTATGTCTATCAAAGTAAAATACCAAGGATGAATTAAATGACAAAGTATCGATGTAATCTAAATCGTTAAGGAAATACATAAAACAATTTCGGAATTACTAGATTTTGAGGTGAGTTGATACGATACGTTTTTTTCATTGTGTCTGAACAGACTATGTGCCAGGTCGGTACATCGATACCTCGTCGTAGGGATAATAATATTTTCCTTTATTATTGCGGTAATTTTGTCTCTTGAATTTAAGCGTTATTTGAAGAAAACTGGAAAATGACAAAACAAAGGTGGAATATTATTTCTTATTATATTGAGTGAACAATACATGTACATGGACACAAGATTAGAATACATGACTATACACACATGTGTGTGTACGTATTTCCTCGAATTGCTTCCTTTTGAGCAAATATATCTTCCTAAATAGACATCATCCAAAATTTAAAAATGTGATATAGTTAGCTAGTATCATGCAATTTTAGAATTATTAAAAATAATCCAGTGCTTGGTATTACATGACGGTTATCTGAAATGGCAAAATTCAGCATAATCTGACAGGAGTTAATGGTACAGCTACAACATAACGATTACGCTCATAATTTTGTTGAAAGAAACGTTTGAGTGTGTCACGAAATGATCTTGATTTAAAGTCATATGTTTTCAGAAAAGTTTGCCAGATCTACCAATATTTAATGGATTTCTTATTGTCGGTTGAAAGTTAAAAGCATCAAAGATAAACAATATATATGACTAAGGTCAGAGCAGTGCTGATTGCTAAAGGAGATTAGCTAATGGGTTCATACAAATTTAATTGTGCATAAATTGCGTGGATATTGTTGGTTTTAATACTAAAATGTCCACATAAAGGTATGATTTTAAGAGACATAGTCATTACAGTGTAAACAGCGATACATTTAATGACGATAATATATCAAGATACAAATATATTTAAGGATATAAGTATCAGTTGAATACACATATGATGTTATTACCTTTCTATATGCATGCCCATTATAAACATTTTCCTTAAAAGGCGCTGCATAACGCAAACAAGATATATTTCATAAGATTTGGATATCTATAGGGTTGGTGAATATACTGATAAAACATCACACACCCAAGAAATCGTTAACAGATTTGCTAAATAATTATTATTTTCATTATTGTGACAAAATGAATTATGCTTACCAATGCTGTTGACTCCACACTATATAAATGAAAAAAGTACTATGTCATAAAAAAGCATACATGTAATAATGCACTAGTGTTATGATCTATCATGTTTTTTTACAGACAAGTAACCTGATTCATTATATACCTATGAATGTTTATCTTTAAAATTAGTTTGTATTTTCCTATGTAATACATACAGTTGTATTGCACTCTCCGTATTTGATAAAACCCCTTGTATTTTACTTGTTGCTTGTGTAAATTGAAAGTGCATAATATGACGGACTACTTTTTCTATAAATAGAACAGATTGGTGATTTCCAGTATTGTAAAGGTCAAATAAAAATGTAAACAAGTACTTTTATTACAAAATTGCAAGCTGTTTAAAAAATATTATCTGAACACAAATAAAAATATAATATGACATTATTGTGTTTGTTTTCTTGGTCGTCTGCAATACATTAAGAGCTAGCCTACAGGGTCATCATGGAAGAAAATATTTTTGAACACACTCAACTAGAACAATTTGATCTTTTAAATGCAGATGTTTTTTGCAACAGTCGACTTTTTCCTGTTTGGCAATGGTGAAAAACAACAGCACCAGAGCCTCAAGAGGTGAAATCCACAGAAACTGGACTGTCAAACTCCAAAGTTCCAACTTTTGTAAATCATTCTGCAGAAGAAGCTTTAGAATATGTTAAGGGCATGCGAACACCATTAAGAAAACTGTTCGACAGTTTGATTGATGGCGTGCATCAAACAGCAGCCTTAATGATCAAAGGCAGATCTGGGAAATTGCACCAACAGAGCTAGAACCCATGATTGGATCCTTTCTCCTTTCCATCCGGAAAGCTGATGGTTCTGAGTATGAACCTGACACACTGACCAGCTATCACCGCGGACTTGACAGGTAGAGGTCTATAGCCTTCCACATTTAACAACAGTACAATGACTACAATACTGTTGAAAACAAGCACAAAACCCAACGAACTAAACATCAATCGATTACATTTTATATGGTTAATATGATAATAATGGTCTGAGTTTATTTTATTATTTTAAAATTTACAGTCATAATAATGCATAAATAATTACAGAAACTATATCTGAATCATTTAAAAAATCAGTTCAAATTATTAATAAAGATATATTAGATCTACTTTCAAACACACCATGATGAGATTTTATGAGAAATATACAAACATGTAACACCAGGTGCTTACGAGAAAATGGCCACAAAGCAAGCATAATCAACGACAAGGAATTTTCTTCATCAAGATCTGTATGAGCTGCAAAAATAAAAGAACTAAAGGGAAAAGGCAAGCGGAAGCGGCCAAATGCTGGTCGCGCAATCCGGGTATTGCACAGCCAACTCAAACAATCCGGCTCGGTAGATCGCACGCTGACGTAGTATTCCATATAGTTACCAGTATATCACAAATATAAATGACAATAGCTAAAAATAATTATAAATAAATAAAATATATCGCTTTTGACAATCACTTTAGTTTTGATCATAAAACCAAAACATTCGTTAATTTCTCCTTCCATTATCCATAAAATTCCAAAATTATTGTATCTCGCCTTGGAGTTGAAATGTTAATGTTAAACCGACTTCCCAACTTAAATTTCTTTTTTAAACCCGATAGACTGTGACAAACCGTACTAATGATCCCGTCAGAAAAAGAGGGCTATAACATTTAACCCCAAGTTAAATGTATTGGCTGTCAAATTTGTGAGCCATGTCTGTATTTTTTCATGACTACCATTTAACTAACCAAATAGACATAACACGTACAATTAACATGTACACCGTAAACCAGAGAGCATTTTACTTTGGACAAGTGCTTTAATGAGCAGTTTACCGTCATTTTATATGGCATAAGTAGATATAAGTTCAAGACTTTAACCAAAACACAGGCATCGTGTAATTAAGAAAGTCCGAATAAATACAACGTGTTTGCTGAGAAATATACACTATAACTAACTGCCTCAATAATCATTGTTTTAGGTATTCAAAAATACCTAGATAATTCAGGTACGAGTGGCCCTAGGGTTAACCCCGGTCCGCGACATACAATAATTGTTAAATATGGTTGTGACATAGTCCCCTTGGGAATGTTCAAGCAAATATAATCGTGACTAGTTGGCCCGTTGTCAGGACAGTGTGATTGGGTATGGCATCATAAGATGTGTTCACGGCATGCTATATATTGAAGGAGCACTATATCTGCTTCAAGAGGACACCGTCTATAGATAACTGAAATATTATTGGTGAGACGATACATACAATAAACAAACAATCATGCATATAAAAAAATGTTATAATTTTAACGCAGACTATCGATTGTAATATGATATATTATTATTATTATTATTATTATTATTATGTTTATTTCATCTTCATAGCAACCTTGCTAAAAGTGCTTTTTCGGATATTTTTTCATATAAAACGTTTGGGTAGTCAAGCTAATTTCGGTTATTTAATTAAATGATTGTGCAAATTGCTTTTAATTTGTAATTTTCCAAGAAGATTTCCATGCGAACTAAACCAACCCCTGACGCTAACTTGATTGCATAAAGTCGTAATTGTAATCACGTTGTACATTTTCTCAATTATTCACTCATATTGAAGAAAACACCAACTGGAATATAATAAATAAATGTCGTTAATACATTTAAATTAATCTAATACAACAGTGAAGTGTGTTTTTACGGGGAATAACTACTTCCTTAATATACATTTAACTTTAATTTTCATCAATTGATTACCGCATCACTAAATTTGTTTTGGTCTTCATTATGCGTTTTCCCACTTGAGAAATCAAAAGTGCGTTAAAAGAATAACAAACCAGGAAGGGAAACAACAACAACTTACTCATCAGAATTAATGTACTGTAATTCAAATAAAGGTACAATCCAATGCATAATAAATTACTAAATCGGACACTAAGAAAAACAACCCCCTATCGCAAATATTACACTGCTGAAAAAAGGTCATTTACACATGCAAAAATACTATAAACAAATAAGAAGCATGTCATTTTTTTCAAAGTTTTCATATATATATATATAAAAAAAACATTAAACTAATTAAAATTCAGAGTTAGCTATCGAATACGCTGTAAGCTATGATTTAATAATAAGTAAAAGGGTTTGCCAAATAATTCAAGCCAAACAAAATAGGTTCGTATGATAATTTAAACCTCTGTCGATTACTTTATCGGATATTGCTTTCGAGAATCATAAATTCCAAAAGCAGATTACAAAACGGTTTCGTAAAACTGAAAATCCAAAAATCACTTAAGTTGAAACATTATTGTATGGAATATAGTTTGCTAAATAGAATAACGTGAACTCTTGCATGCAGTCAAATAATAAAGTCTCCTGTCGTTGCATTGCTTTTAATTTCAGCAAGTTAACATTTAAATACAGTTTGTAGACTAAGTTTTAGCTATAAATACTCTGTAGACATTTATTAACACTGTAGACAAATAAAATATACAGATTAAAGCCATACAACTTTGAAAAAATAATCCACATTTTATTTCTCTTACAAACTTTGTATTTGGATACATAGTTGTAAATAGTTTAGAATGCAGTAAACATGCTACCCAGTAATAAAAAGGAATGACAAGACACGAATAATAGCAAACGTAGCCAAGCTATGCTTGGTTTTCAAGGGTCTTGTATGGCGGTACATGTCTCTACAAACTGAGCTTAGTAACACCTAGCATGTGTGTTAATGTTGATTAATCATTCACTGCGACTGGTCCAATACTGGAAAGGTTTTTCCGGACAACCGATGTAAAAAGTGTGTTGTGTTGCGACCGTCGCTTATCAGCTAATTTGAAATAAATGGAGGGGCTATCGCTATTGTTATGGCCAGTCTTGTGTTAAACGTTAGTCATTATGGCATTCTCTACATGAAATGTTTTATTTTAAATAATAGTTTTGTAATATTTTAAGCGCAAAAAGTATGTCTTTTCATAGTAAATGACCTGGCAATAAATGCATAAACACGTCTAGAAATGCAAATAAAAATGATGTTAAATAAACGCAAAGGTTACCTTCAGTTAAATTGTATATTGTATAGAATAGTAATTTGATAGGTACTGGACATAATAACAAAGCTTAAACCTCGTTTAGACGGTGTTTCTTTAAGTAATTTGCAATAATAATGTGTTGGGAGTGTCTATTAAGTTAACTAATACATACTTATAACTTCAATCACTAGACATGGATGAGGTTATAATCTAAGTACATGTATTCAGAAATATGTTTTGTTCATTTCTTTTTTAAAAGTTGGTTAAAGATAGAATACAACTTTGTTATATAATATAAAAAAAGACAACTGGTGTTTAATCCAGGGTATAAACAATGTAGTTATGATATCAATATTGTATAAACGAATGTATTTCAAGTAATCATTAAATAATTCAGATATGCATTTATTCAGTTAATAATCAAACAATGCATTAACAAGCAAAACAATGAATCAAATTATTTACAAACCGACTTTATTTTCAATGAAAATGCATTTATGATTGACAAAGAAAAAGACAGTCTTTTTCACATAACATTATATTATTAAAAATATACAAGTTTTTCGTCCGGGATTTTAAAGGTCATTTGCTGAGATAAAGAAATGAAAAAATCTTTCTGAAAGTTAAGCTTTTTTATTTTCTGTTTATCTTGAACTTAAAACCCCTAACCACTCCAGAGATGCGAATATGTGATGTTATTTAAAAGACATTTAGAGCTCTAATTCGATTAAAGTTCAATTAAGAAAGTAATAATTGCTCTACACAGCCAAAATGTAATGAAATGAAAGTGCAGATTGTTTTTAACAATCTTTCACTTAAAACGGTTATCTTAGAAATTACACTAAGTGATGAAAACCGTTTCAAAATAACACATATTAATTCAGAAAACATAAAGATCGACATAAACATAAATAAATAGTTTAATTAAAAATAAAACTATCATGTTGATTTTCATTACGAATATTATCATTATTTCTTATACTGAAAGAGTCGTTGTTTTAATAATAATAAATTATTTTTCTTTCTTACTTAATGGTAATTTACAGTTTTTTTTAATTTATCAATAATGTACGGCTGTTATTTAAAATCGTACCTAATTTTAACAACACTTATGATTTTTTTTCAGATTCATAACTTCGCAATAACACCTGTACAGTTTCTGTGAAAAAAGTCGTTATCTGAAAACACGGTTAGTTACAAAGCTCATATCGTAAGTAAGCATTGTCACGTGCAATGTTTTCATATACGCACTCGAGCGGCATTGGTTAAGATGTAAGCTCACACAACACCAAAAAAGTCATAGTATGCTTACAGACGCATCGTCAACAAAAAAACTTGTGTTAATTTCTTTTATGATGACATTACTGTTGATTTTCTATAAGATTGTTAAAATCAATTGCACAACTTTTAATACGTTGTTATTAGCGTTAGTTATTATTAAAGAAGAATAGAAGTTATCGTTGAAGATTAATTTAATTAGTTGCAAAGATAATAGTGTTATTTAAGTAAATGGACAAAATTCAAACTTTCCGTTGATTGCGGAGAGCTTACTTACTGGTCTTAAAACTTTATTTTTTGTAACTGTAATACAAAAAGATATCGCAAAATCGCAACTTCTTGTTCACATGAACGTTTAAAACAGTAACATTTGTTATGTTGACATTACATTTTCTTTAGGAATGTTTGTGTATTTTTATGGACGGTATATTAATGAGGAGTTTGGAAGTATTGAATATGTCATTATCTTAATTTGTCAATATCTTCTCGGTACATGAGTGGACATCTTGAATATATACATATTCAATGTATATTGTACATTCAACAATATTTATGTTTTAATTTGAAAAAGATGCACCCTGACATATAATCACTGTTTCGTAGATCCTTTTAATTATAAACTTGTTTTTTAAAGGTTAAGGTGTTTACTTTATCACACTATACAGTAAAAGGATTAAAGAGGTTAGTTTAACTATAGACATGTGTATTTGGATTTTGTTTACGCACATAAAGATAATTGTTGACCAATTTCAATTTGAGAAAAACCTTAAAGCAGACTTGCCATCTAAAATGTAGAAATGATCTCGCAATTTACTAACCCAATCTAAAAACACCTGCTGTTGGTAAACACCAAGCCTCAAATTTTACGATCCTAAGATTAAAATACCTCAAACAGTTTATACCTAGCTTGTATGTATTAAACTAATTAAATGTAATGTCATTAAAACAAACTTTGTGTTATTATTCCAATAGAGTTCTTCAAGTTAAAAATACATGTTTTCAAAGAAAATAATTAAAGATACGCTCTGTGAGTTAGACAAAGCCATGTAAAATACCTCTTTTTTAACAACTCACTGTAAAACTCACTGTAAAACGGCTTTATGTTAATAATTTCCTCCATGACAAAGGTAATTAGTGAATTAACACCGAAATAACCTTTGATTTTAATAACAACATTGTGTCAAATAAAATATCGCTCTATAATAAAGTCTGCGAAATACGTTTCTTTCTTTGATAAAATTTAATTATGACAGAGTAAAAACACGCTTTTATGTTACTGTTGCATATATTCAATAAACAGAAGTTCAATGTACATACAAATATACATGTGTATATTTGTATGTACTTTGGCTGCAACATATGTCGGGATACATACACTTATAGAAGTAGAACACTTTCTTTTTCTGTTCTAAAAATAATAAAAATAAATAAAAATAATCCTAACTTGTCATACTTAATTACATTCATGATATCGTAATGTGTCCTATATGCGCGTTCAACGTTATAACAATTAACATGCGGATCTCGCTGAAAGTTTACTGAAATATAGCTTCAATTTCAACAAAGTACTTGATTTACAATATCGCGTTCTATTATGTACAACGAGCATTTTCGTAAATGTTCCCTATGATGTAATTTATAACAGAGTCATAAAAGCTATTCCAAAGACGTTGATATTTTTACAATTATTTTTTTGTGCGCATGCATTTATGCAATTTCTACAATTGCAATATTTTAACAATGCCAAACATGCTCAACACATGCTGGCCTCGATAACAGCCCAACACAAACAAAACTCATTGTTGTACAGATGCGTCTTCCGTCAGGACAGACAGCTGCAAACAAAAGCAAATTGGAGACACATTTCAAATCAAATATTGACTTTATTCGATCTGTACAGTACTTGGTGTTTTGAGCATGACAATGGTTTGTCCTTCACTAAAAGGAGCGAGAATATGATACTGTGCAAATAAATCAGGCTAGGTAATATGTCGGTAGATTAATAATGCCAGCGACTCCTTGTGTGAGACAATCAGATTATTTCATCAAACCCTTAAATGCTGTTATTAATACAAATAGGCTACACTATTCGGGAAAATAATAGCTAAGCTATAAGTAAAGTAGCAATGGTGCAAATCGAACTACGTTTGAAACCATTTGAACTCTTTAGTTTTTTTGTGTGCAAAGTTTTCTTTTGTGCTAAAGTTACTCGAGAAAAGGGAAAATAACATTTAACAACTGTGAACAATTGTAAAAGCTCTCGCATACACGGTGGCCAGGTTTCTCACAAGATGTAAGGACATAAGCCGCCTAATATTTTTAAATCCGCTTCATTTGAGTTTGTAAACGACAAAAATATTTCTCGACCACAGGAAGTGGGACGTAGGTAGGCACTTTATAAAAAAGGGCCTTTACTTATCAACTAAATAAAACATTATATAAAATAATAAGTTGCACACTATCGATTGTAATATGACTATTGTGAAGCAAAGCACGTGGATTTTGCCTACATTGCATGATGGCTTGATTTGTTGACATGACCCAAAAGGACAGGTAAAATAATCTTTAAATTGATAATTTTAATTATTGAATATTCATTTAACATTTAAATGCGACAGCATTATCATTGTGATAGTCATTTTCTAAATGACTCATTAAGGTTGAAGAGGACTCCGCCTATAATATATATCGGAAAGTGTTAAGTTAATGTAAAGCATGGGTTCGATCCCGGGCCGCGACATACAAAAGTCGTTAAAATGGTAGTGGTATAGCTCCCTTGCTAACGCTCATGAAATTGTAAGGGTAGTTCCACGACTGGTTGGTCCGATGTCAGGATAATGTGACTGGGTGTGGTATCATGCCAGGTGTTCAAGGCATGCTATACACAGTGAAGGCAGCACTATATCTGCTTCAGGTGGACACCGTCTCCAGATAACTGAAATACTGTAAGTGGAACTATAAACCCAATTAACAAACAAACAAATAATGTAAAGCAAACTATATTTTTAGAAATGACTAGATTTTTCATTGTGTACTTGGGTTTAATTAACTGAAAATAATCGGTATCATTGCATCTACTTTTAGTTCCATTAAGTACCTGCATCATAGTATACATACTTTGGTTTCCCTGCTTATGTCTATATAAAAAATAAAGTTAAGGTACTGGCTTCTCATTTAATCGGTCTCGGTTCAAATCCACCTCGATGCCGAAAGTTATTTCTAGCTATGCTTGGTTACAATTACAATATTTTTTCACATAATGCTCCCAGGAAATTACGTCTCCGCTGTGGTGTAGTGGTAGCGCGCTTGTAATCAAAGGCCTGCTGTTCGATTCCCGGCTCCGGCGGTTCATTTTGAATTTACGTCTCATTATTTCTTTCATTGTATGCTAATGAAAGCAAACAAATATACATTTGTGTTTAAAACCTACAAGATCAAGCAAACTAGTTTATAGTTTAACTATGTTGTGTATTTAACAATGGATGACGCCATCTTAACTCGTCCCTTTAAAATCTTTTAAAGTAATGAGCTGTTTGTTCAAATGGATTCATTTAAGATCCACGTGAAGATTATTATATTTATTTCAATTCAGGTATGCATTTTGTAAATAGGATTTTTGGATATGAAAACGCAACTCACACAATACGTTCCTATACAATAGGTTTTGTTTGTTATTATATCTTTCACCGGTGCCCTCACACTTTGTATTGTAACGACGTTTATCTTCCTTACTTTATTAAAAGTACAGTTCAACAGGCCGATAACTAGGTAACACCGCAAAGACAACATAAATACGTTTATTTCTAAAGGTACGTCCCCGACTTAAGTTCATCCTGCGAAGGGGATATGCAGTAACACCCCCAACCCCTAACCCCCCGCCCAAATAACTTTGAAATGCTCTACGCTTCTAAAAATTGCACGACAAAGTAAGGTTTCCCTTTACTTGAAATTATTATTTTTTAAATTACTTTACATTAACTGAGCGAGTGTCATGGTAGTGCACTTTGTAAGCATTGAACTATTTTTTTGTATATATATATATATATATATCAGCATTTGTTAACCGTTTCTAAAAAAAGTAAATACTCGATGCACTGTCCATGTAGAATGTTTTCTTAAAATGTTATTTAGTCGAAAAGAAACAATTTGCAATATAAGTGTAATGTAAATTGCTAGGCATCAGTGATATGAAGTACGGTGTATATGAAGTATATGGACTTATAAATAAATAATGACGAATATTTTAAAAAGCTTATTTATATTAGTTTAAACAATGTAAACGAGAAATATCTCATTATTCACTTTAATTCTATTACATGGAGAATATTTTTATGCAAAACTATTGTTTCCAATCGTAGTTGAGTTTCAATCACATATATACATACATCTACTGTGTACATTTTTGATAATGTCTACACCTTGTAGATTAAGTATTCGTATGCCTTATAAACAATATAACATCAAGACTGTTTTAAATATATTGACATTATGTTTTAACAGTTATTTCTTAAATTAAAGTTTGAAAACTACTACTCATCGGAGAAAACCTAAATTAACAACGTTTATGTTGATCAAATACGATTGACAATGTTTTCTTGTACATAGTGTAATTAAAATGAAAACCCGCTTAGATTTACTTATATGGAAACGACCTAAATTATTTATTTTTATTATAAATTTATTATGCATATTGGGACTCGGATATGCATGAAACTCAACACCGTTTTTGTGCGTGCATTTAAATTATCAGTCTTACCATGACGCTACTTTTCAACGTCAGTGAATTTATTTATTTAACGTCCAACCGTCGAAACGCCACATAACACAAACGCGTATATTGCACACACCGTCAGGCTGGTTGGAGGGAACTATATAAATGTTTGCAATGATCTTCCAAAATGCATGTACTGTCTACGAACTACAATACGCAATGTGTGGCTATTTTTATATTCATATTGAAAACAAATATCAATAAATATACGATTCTAGGAGTGTCGGTTAAGTTTGTTTGCATCAGCACGTCAGCCAGTTTGCGAAATATCCAATCAGGGTTAAGTGTAAACCTCATGGCTTATGTCGACATATCTTACACAAAAAAGCACTTTTGTTTGGGATACTCTTTGTGAGCACTTGACCTTGGTATAAATTAAGACTGTAAAACTATCAATAAGGGGAAGAGAACAAATTGCGTAACAGTTCATAAAGCCCTCCGCTTCCTGCTTCTGAACAGTGAATCAACTGCCAAGAACTGTAATTTGCTTGCAACGCACAATCTGTCTTTAAGTTTATCATTATTAAAACAAACATTCAATAAATTAATCATTATGACACTTTAAGACCACTTCCGAAATATATACTTATGAGTTTTATTTTAGACAAACATACATTTGAAACGAATATTTCAGAGTCGCATTTTGCGTGAGCATCAAGTATCATCATATGAATTTGTATAAACACGGTTCTTAATGTTTTAATGAGCTTTAAAAAATCAAAATATAACACTTAATTCTTTAAGTGTTAAGCGTTTAACGTTGGGTTGGTATCAAGGTAAAATTAATTTATCTAAATCATGTAAGATGCAATTCTCGAATGCTAATAAGCAGAAATTGAAATAACTAAGTTGTTTAGCATTTGCCTAAGGAAGTAATCGGTTTCTTTCACAGGGTTATCAAATAAAAGTGCAGATTCTCCTATTGAATTTATCACATGAAAGATTTATAACACAGAGTGGGTACATTGTTTTAAAAACATAATTGTCACATCTAAAATAGACATTTCAATGAATGTTATCGTAGAACGTCGTTATTAAATATTTAAAAAAACAGACATGAACAATTTAATTGTAAGTAAGATAAACCGATAAACCGAACTATAAGTTGCATTGGACGATGTAAATATTACTGAAAGGAACATTTATATTTAAGAGACAGTTTTCTTGAACGCTTCTAAATTATCAGTAAAGAATAGCGATATAATTTAGTGTTGTATTCAACCTTTGCGCTTCAGTTTAAAAAAAATATTTTGTGAAAGCATCTATTGGTAAAATGAAAACGAAAGTCGTAACACTTATAGAATTCCTATCTTCGCTTCCTTTCCATAAGTTGTCGAGCCGGCAGCATATTTCAAGAAGTCAGTACACACACACCGAAGTTTTTTTCAATTATATAGTGATGACGAAAATATAAAGTTCTGTTAGGTTGCTTTATTTATTATAATTAAATATGCACTATTATGTAGTTATATGATGTTATCTGTCAGAAAGGGACATGCAAACAAACGAGTCAATCCTTTTCTAATTTTCATTAATAATTATTCAAACTTCTTCCGGATAATATGATTGTATCTAAAATGTTTACATTAATTCAATTATTTGTTATATTAAATTGCTAAAAGTTAAAAATAAATGTGTATTGTTTCGTTTGCCAATCACCCAACTTTTCTGAGAAAAAAAATGTTTATGTAAATCGAGTGTTATTTTTCAGGTATTTATGCACTGCATACATCTAGTAAATCAGAAACAACATGTTGTGCATCTTGGGATCCAAAGATGCATGTTGCGTCAAAGATAATTTGCTCTGTAAACAAACAACGCATGTATGACTGTAAAATCGATCATATTATCAGTTATACAAACTCAATAGGTTTGTTTTTAGTTTCAATATTATAGTATCGACTTACATTTAAAGTCAGAATAACAACGCAACAAGACAGTAGCACATCAACACAATATGATATACAGATGTATATACATTTATCCTTAAATCTGTGTTACACTAAATGTTTTGAAGGATCATATAGATTTACAAAGGTTATTTATTGTAGCTGAAGAGCAACGCATTCTTAGACTCACCATTTAACAGTGTATAGTCTGAAAGACAACCCTACATTGGACGACATGAGGAGAGTGATATAGTAATAATGTATTTTACGATTGTGCAGCTTTAAAAGGAACATACGAAAAAGGTCTGAGAAAATATACGAAACGTTAGAACTAAGACTAGACAATGGTACACACTTACATATAATACACATGTAACAATCACCTAGAGACGAGACAAAACATACAAAAAGCAGTTACCGCCTTGAAACGACCAGTCATTCATGGGCCGCCTGTGGTGATTAAACCTCTTGGCGCTTCGCACCCACAAATGACCCTGTTTCAACCAGAAGCGGTTTCCGCAATATTAATTAACAAACAGAGAAATTTAAAGGATATCTGCTTGTCTACCAAAGATTAAAGATTAAAGATAAAACATATATTAGTTTGTCAAACGCTTTGCTGATAACTAAGCAAGATACGAATGAATTTATTAGGAGTGAATGAATTTTTTAGCAGTGAAATATCAAGTAGTAGTAGTTGAATTAATAATTATAGTATATATGCTATCAGCAATAGCTACAAAGTAATAACTTTTTATTCCAGAAGGTCACCATTTGCTTTATAAAGTACGAATAATGCCAGTGTTCGTTTCATTTTTCTTATAATAAAATATTACATGATACTGAAGCTTCGATAAGTTAGATAAATTAAGCTTCAAAACTACTTTTGACATTCAAAAAAAAACTACAAAGAGCTTTTATAATAATAGTCATAACTGAGTTTTCAAGTTGTTTTTTTATATTTTATATGACAAAGTCCAATGAGCATAGCAACCTTATATTTTAATTAAAAAGGGACAGGGCAAAGGTATTCACATGAAAGCCAAATGTAAAAGTAAGAAGAAATATGTGACGAGTCGTTAAACAAATAGAGCATACCCAACATGTACAGCATGTAAGTTCAGTCTGCAGAAGGGACCGACTGGTGTTAACCCGGTTTTACAGAGCCCTAACCTCGCACTTCCTGATTCTTGAGAGCAATGTAAAGAAACCCGATCTTTACAAAACTGTAAAAGCGATTACGTATGTTTAGAAATATTTTATGACGTCATTGTAAGGAAGTAGTGACGTAATTGAAAAATAATGTCAACATGGTATTTGGGGGTAGATAAGTAATTCTTTTAAAGGAAAACTTCTCAAGTTTTTTGTTTTTAATTGAAATTTAATTTTAAAATCATAATAAAATTACCAGAGAAGAAGTGTAAATGATTGTAACATCCTATTTATGCATCGATAAAATTAAGGAAATTAAGTCCAATGTCCATCAAAGGAAAGTACATGTAACAATCCTTTTAGGATATATCATAAATGACATAGTATACATGCAGTGTGGTATTTTACGATCGGCACACTATACAGGTAACTTAGTTGTAATCAAAAATTAGGAAATATGACAGTCCAATGAGCATTGCAACATATAAAAAATTAAAAAAGGCCCATGACATGCAGGCTCAATGTGAAATATGAACTTTTCTTATTAGTCTTTTCCAAGTCACAAAAGGTAAAACAATTGTTATAATTTATAAATAAATCAGCAAACTTTTTATTAGACCTGCGTTCGTTGCATGCAATTCAAGAAGCCATTATTTGACGAATTGAACGGATTTAAATGCCACGTGTCATTAGAATGCCATATCTAAATTTGAGAGTTTTAAAACCAATGAAAACTGTCTTAAGACACAGGGCAATTTTATAATATAAAATTTCTTTTTCCATTGCAATTCTGAATTTAAAATCAGTGATCGATTAACAATTGGATTCCATGTAGCGTTTTAGATAATCACTTTAATTGAGCATTTACTTAACAAGGTTATTTTCTGGACAAACAAAATAAAGTAAAATGTCTGCTTCGTTGTTTATATAGAGAGGGTGTGACATGAGTGTTCATTTGATATTGAATTTATAAAACAATCTGGATTTAAAGATACCAAAAGAGGTTCTGTAACGTGTAAAGCAAACTCCTCCTCTAATTTTCTCCTTTTACTTATAGTCCAATGAACATCAGATCAATCTGGCTTCATTAACGTTCTGTTTTTCATGTTAGAGTATACCACTCTCATATAAATGACGTTGAGATGTCAGAGATATACTCCTAATACAATCCCCCTTGTTAAGCTTTCATAGTAAAGGTTAATGCTTTCAACCGATTCCGGCATTTTCGTATGACGACTCTTATACAGACACACTCATTAAACACAACTGTTCAACATATCATAGCAATGAAGGATCTTGCCTGTTTGATTCCTAAAAGAGTTTGGCATTCTAGGTTATGCCCTTTATATTTTTCTAGTATTTTAGCTTGTTTTTCAGCTGTCATTAACTTCATTTTAACCCCATCCGATTTATATTTTTACACCTTTATTATTTTTTATATCAATAAACCTTATTGTTTAATTATTCGTGCCGTATAACCCGTCTAGTGGCGACCTGCCGTTACACCCATAATTCAAATACAAAAACGGGACCATATATGTTTATTTTGAAACTAAATATTTAGACTTTTTCGCACATATATTCGATTTCACGCTCTCTACAAATTCTCATTGAAACAAGCGCTACATCTAGGACGTTTGTAAAATCAAGCAAATTTAAAGGACTGATTATACTAATTACATTGCCATTCATTGTTATTTACCGGGATGAATTTCATTGCAAAAACAAATCCAATTCAGATTCTAACTTGATTTCAAACAGTCGTAAATTGTAATCACACTGTTCATTTTAGCAATTACCCAGTTAAACTAAACTGAAATACATTATATAGTTCGTACAGGCATTCGTGTTAATCTAATAAGGCCTAAGAGGAAATTAGTGCATTGCTGATGGGGAATTATTAACTGCATACTAAACATTTTCCTTCAATTATTCAAAAAACTCATCTCGATTTTGCATCATTTGATTTGCTTTATTATGCAT
The DNA here is from genome assembly GCA_007844125.1 of Sinonovacula constricta. Classification (NCBI taxonomy): domain Eukaryota; kingdom Metazoa; phylum Mollusca; class Bivalvia; order Cardiida; family Solecurtidae; genus Sinonovacula; species Sinonovacula constricta. The sequence goes on from CM017571.1 coordinate 22,306,581, forward strand.
CCCTTACAGTTCAGAAACATAAACGTGCCAAAATAGGTTATGTTCATGCAAAAGGACATATTGTACAATGATGCACTCTATATTTGTTCTTATTCAGATAAAAAAAGTGTTACAAGCAATGTCTGTGAAACGGCTATGGGTGTATTATATATTATAGACATTTCGGACCATAATCATTACATAAAAAGAGTTAAAGGAACATTAAAGCCGGCGCCAAAGACACATGGAAGTTCCTTTCGATCAGGTACTGCAAACAGCCACCTTTTACAACAATATATCAGTATATAAGTACATAAATTCGTGAAAGGTTAGTCAGACGCCTACGTTGACATTGTAGACGATGCAATAAATAATACATTATTTCTTTGCAGATACATACACATTTTTATCTGGATGAGGTATATATTACATAAGGGTAGTAAAGAAAAGGTAGTGCCGAACAATTTTGAAACAGGCTATAGTTTTGATAGTTTTTGGCACGTACTTTAAAATTGTGTTAGTTTCTTGTTTGGGTAAGGTTCGTAGTGCTGCGATTGGTCGTTATAATTTGCGCATGTGAAGGGTCAATTCTGCAGTGTAAGTTTGTGCGTTTGAACGCGTGCTTGCGATTTCGGGCTTCTTAGTGAATGGGCGTCGTTCTACAAGTGTTGAGTAAAGTAAAAATTAGTAAACACATTCTGAAATATTTATTACTTATTATGACTTGGATATGTGGGTACGGTCAACAATGATAGTCAGGTGAAGAATATGACTGATACTGGACCGCAGTGAGTATCTATTTATTTTATTGATTTAATCTAGGGTTATATTTAGGATAAAATACCTCGTTGAATGTTTGAATTCTAGTTATAAGGGTAAAGGTTAGTGTGAGAAGCTGTCTCTACCCTTCTAGTTTGGGTTGAATGCATCCATAATTATTTTAACAAATTTAAATAAGTTACTCACCTGTCATAGACTTGACTATTGATTAATGATTTATATTTAAGTATATTAGGATGGGTATATGCAGATCTATGTAGGTATTTTGATCGGTGATCTTCAAAGTACGGACAGGTAAACAAGTAATGAAAGGCGTCACCGATGTCGTTTTTTGTTACAAAGTGTGCATTTTCTGTCTGCTAGCTTAATTTCTTCCCATCTGCCTACTTCGATTGGTGAGTAAAATTTGCTTGTTCTGAATTTTACTAAGAATATGTATAGTCTCGTTTGGTTAGTTTTAGAAAAACAATTCTAGACAAATATTTTCTTTGAACAGTGAGTACTGTACGCCTTTTGAAGATGAATGCAAGTTTGTGCATGTTGGTCAATGAGACTTTGATTGATAATATGTTTATACAGATTTATTTATGTTAGTTGTTGTTGATTATACCAAATATCAATGTTTCCTTCATCAGTTAATATACGTTAAACATATTGTATACATTTTGATTGAAAGTTGGGTATATTAAGCATAGTCTGATATATTCAGTAAGAAAGCTTATTGGGATTTCCTGTGACTAGTTTTAGCCTATAGCCTATTAATCTTGTTTTAACAGTTATTTCTATAAGATATCTACCCAACTCTGCTAGCAGCATATATGCTGGACCTGTACTTCTCCTCAGCTTAAGTATGCTTCTGATGAATTTATAGTAAATCCTCTTAATAGTCTCCAGATTTGTGTAGCTCCAGACTTTACTATTTTATGTAAGAATTGGTACTTTGATAGAGTCAAAAAGCCTGAGGATTAAATATATTGGCAGATGGATATTACTAATTGTTGTGGAAAGGTAATTTAGTGCCTTTTCAGCGTGTTGAGTAAGGTGCTTCTTAGCTAAGTTAAAATTTTGAGAAAAAGCTTTTGAGAAATAAATGCCAAGAAATTTACAAGAATCTACTATTTCTAGCTCAGCGCCATTAATGTAAAATTTGCATGCACGTGTTCTGCTTCCAAAAATGACAACCTTTGTTTTGTTAACATTTACATTTAGTTACCAATTAGAACAGTATTCCATGAACCAATCTAAGCTTTGTTGTAGGGTTATTTGATCTGTATCATCAGCATACAATAATACCATAATTTTGAGTGTGGAAAGCAAATCTATATCATTTGTAATTTGGTTAAGTTATCTCCTTTGATATTTGTTTCTGTTAAATCACTTTCTAAATCGTTCAGAAATAGAGAAAAAGGTATTGGTGACAAGTTTTCTCCTTGTCTAAGATCCATTGTACAGTAAAAAGTCGGAAAGTCATTGTTCATGGTTTGTTTTGTTTTGCAAAACTGTTGTATCGTTAGTACGTGAACTTGATGCGGTTGCAGTGGCTGTACTGGTGGTATTGTTTACTGACTGAATATTCTGGTACATGCTATGAATAGATTTCCATTGATGTTATATTGCAATAGTTTTCTCCAAATTCCCAGTCTCCAGACCTAGTCAAAGGCTTTTGAAAATCTATGAATGTGCAGAATAATTGCTTTTTATTCTGCCTTAATATTTAATAGAATTAAGGGTAAAAATGTGGTCAGTTGGCCTGTAGTATTTTTCTAAACTCAGCTTGGTTTTTCTTTTAAGATATGGCTCTCCTGAATAAATTGTGTAGCCTATCATTTAGAACAGCAGTAAAAAGCTTACTGATACATGATAATAATGTTATGGGTCTGTAATTGTTCAGGTCAGGGGAACTTCCTTTATTTTATATATTGGAATAATTAATGCCTTTAGTCAAGTTATCAGGGATAATGCCAGTATTGAGGATAAGGTTGAATACTTGAAATACATTGTATTATTACGAATATGTTTCTAAATTACAGTCAGCTGTAGTGCTTTTAAATCTACCATTTACAATTATAACTTTATTGCTTTTACATATTTCTATCAGACTGTATCCATGGTAAGTAAGCTTATATATCACGCGAGTACCTATATAATGGTATATTGCTTTACAAAATTAGACTGTCTTGGCCAATAAAACTAGCAACATCCCAATCCTCCCGACATAAAATCTTCAACTTCAGTTTGTGCATTAAAGTCACCGGAAAGGACTAGATGGTCATACTTGCTTCTCATATATTCCACTTCGTTTGTGTACGTATCGTACTCATCATTTGAAAAAAATGAGCAAAGAGGGATGGATTGGTATAAGTACATCCAAAAACGATAGCTTTGCTTGGGGCAGTGAACGCTAGGTTAAATTTAAACCACATAACGTTATCAGAGTCAGTTTCAGTGACACCTAAAGAGGGCAGCAATCTCGTTTTTAACAAACACACCCGACCTTCTGATTTCCGATCGTATTTCTGTTTACTCGGTTTACTTATAAAAGTGTAGTTTGTTATTGAGATAACATCGTATTTGTCTAACTTTGTTTCGGTGGTAAAAAAAGGCCATACTTGTTAACAAATTGCTGGAAGTCAATATAATTGTCACGACGATGGAGACCACACACGTAGAGTGAACCTGTTACCAGTTAAAACTAGGGAATGCCTCACTGTGCTAATGTCTCTTTGTGGAGTGAGCCTTGCACCCCCCACACACACACCGGGTGTGTTGTTGTTTCTCCTAGTCTCTCGGTTAGGGCCTGGTGCTTCTCTGCCTTGGTTTGTTGTTACAGGTGGGTCAGCTGCTCTTTCATTGCTCTTATTATTAGAGCAAGTTTGTTTAAAGAAGGTTGTTGGTCTGTAGCCTTTATTGTTTGGACATGTGTTATCATTTGCTACATGACCTTGTTGTATGCATCTGGCGTGACGTCGGACACCTGTGACGCGGTTTCCTCTGCAATCATTGAGGACTCGCTTGCACTTTCTTCATCTGAATTGGTGCTAGGAAAGTCATCTTTGGCCAGTCTTGGATCATTAATTCTCGACAGTTTGATATATTTGTTCCGATCGAGAAATTCATCTCGCACAACCCGCTTGTTGACTATGAGTTTGACCGGGTAACTAATGAACACCCACCCTTTACCTGTTTTTTTTCCTTTTTCAGACGATTATTTGACCAAATTTTTGACCTTGCTTGGACTATATATATATATATTTTTTTTTTTTTTTGGGGGGGGGGGGGGGGGGTAGTCCCTGTTTATTCCAAACTCTGGTTTACCCCTTAGACGGAAAACGTTTGCAAAGATCATCTCAACATCTTTAAAGTCTCTGAAAAAGACTATAATTGATTGGCCTACATTTGAACCGGTCGTTACCATTGACATGCGTGGGAGCCTCTGCGATGTGCTCGTGGAATAGAAAAATTACACTCAATGCCCAATTCTTGACAAATGAAAGTTTCAACTATGTTTTTGCAGATTTCGATCGCTAACACCTCGGGGATTCCTCTGAAAACGAGGTTGTTCCGACTAGAGCGGGCCTCATTGTCAATAGATTTGTATTCAAGAATTTTGAGTCTAGTGTTTATGTCATCGTTTTCATTCATGAGCGTTTTTACAGAGCTCTCCATTGTTTGACCCTAGCCTCAACTGTGTTTACATTTGCCATAAGGTCAAACAGGGTCACCAGTTTTGTTAACCGCATATTGTTTCATTGTTCCAATAGACTACGATTTGTTTTCAGGGTGGTGCACTGCTTTATCTTGGCTTAAGTTAATTGGCTGGGTTTCGTACGTACCACCCGTAGACCTTCGTTTGCGCTTGGCCCTTACCTCCATCCAAGGTCCGCCACCAGACGAAGGTCTAACAGTGTCTTGTTTCTTCACGTTTGATGTTTTGCCCATTTCTAATGTCAACAAGCTTCCAATATCATATACTTACAACTTTAATAAATATATGGTGATCCCAATACCAGAAACAGTCACAATATCAACGAAAAACAACGCAGCCCTGGCACTACGACTAAGCACCTACATGTCACGTGATCAATTATTATTAAATGGTGTTTTGTGACAGATGAAAGCTCTTCAACACTTAATGGCTTGATAGAACAATTAAAGAAAAACAATATTTTAATGATACCTAGAAAATTGCTAAGACTTTTTTGAACCCTCGTCTAGCCGTCATGTTAATTTGATGTGATACTAGCAATAAAACATTTTTGTTTTACATATTTATTATGATACACGTGACAAAGTAATCAAACTATTTGATATGATAACTCGCCCCATTAGCATATTGTATGCTGATAAAATCCCATAGCTCTATTCCAAATTAAATTGTTAGAGATTGAAATTGTTGAAAGCCCTGATTTTATAGTATGGGCAACGCTTCGTTACCAAATTCCAACATAATAGAGTAGTAATACTCATTTAAACCCTTTGGTATTACGGAATAATAGGTCTTAAATTTTTCCAGTGTCATAAATATGAAACTCAGAGAACCTGACTGTTTTGTGCAATTGACTACTTGAAATAATGTTATATTGAATATTAATTCTTTTGTAAAAGGAACATTTGTAACTGTTTGTGTTAGCATTAAAACCGCATTCCCAAGTTTAATCCGTATATACTAATCATATAACACAATTATAATATTCCGACATTACCCATAAACAGTAATACATTGATATATTAAAGTCCAGTACTGGCCGCTACATTACGAGGTAAACAACATTTTCGAGTCTAAAGTTTTGAAGTGCGTATATAAGAATATTTGTTTTTTGATAAGCTGCAGAACATTTGTGGAATTTGTATCGATTTTCTTTTTGTATAAGCATGAAACAATAACCGAAGCACCGTGTTAACATTTGTTTCGGTAAGATACATTGCAGAGAATGACACAATTATAATTTTACTGTTGCTGTTATTTGTAATAATAAATAAATGTGTTGATAAATGATTTATTTTTATCGTTCTGTAAATGAGGCAAAAAGCGCAATTTACTTTAATCAATATTCTAACAGATTCTAATTATATCTACCAAATCAATTTTAATTAGCAAACCCTTTATTCAAGCTGATTTAAGGTCAGTGCAATGATGCTATTTTCAGTAATTGTATACACATGTGTAAATACCGTTTGTAATTTTAAAACAGAAATCTTTCTGTTTCCTTTAAAATCGGCAATAGTTTTCATCCTTAATTTAATACCATTTTATCAATTTTTGTCTTGTTTTGCCTTTATGGTTGACTCCGAGGGGTTGTGTATTTGTAACATTAAATCCCATTCCGAAAGTATAACTTACCAAAGAATAGGTGTTAAACGGTGCAGTTACAAATGGCTTAATAAAATGCTGATCTGGATATAATATCGTTTTCTTAAATGAACTTCATTTATGTGAGAAATCCAGTTCGTTGTTATGATTCCTTTCAAGTTTTACTAACACTGAAATTGTATTGTACGATGAGAAATAATAAACTAAATTATCTATATGACTATCTTACATGTTGCTACTAAGTCCTTTGCATGGAACAAAAATATATTAGTTTATAACTTATTTTATAAATAATACTTTGGGATATCTCAATTTCTTTTCAATTCAAGGAAATTTAACCGAGAGAACTTAGTAAGAATAAGGCCCAAGGCAACAATGCAAGACAAGATGAAATACTGAAACTGCCGAAGATCGTTAAGGCCTTTTCATTGTAAATTACATCAATGTCAACGAAAGCTGTAACAAGTAACGATACGGATTTCATGTTCCTTAAATTCCTTAACACTGATACATTTGTGTGTTGGGTAACTACGAGGCTTAAAATTCTCAGATTTGGTTAAAGCATAATGTATTCTTCTGAATACAATTTCCATTTCTTATCTTTGCACATAGTAACTTTATATGCATACAATGTCATAGCTCTCGATATTTGAGTACACATACATATACATGAAAAGTAGAGCACGGAATTCGTTTGAAAGATAGATTGAGTAAGCAAATCAATTAAAATCTGGATTCTGCAACTATTTATAAAAAGCCCATGAGCATCGTTACAGTTATTAGCTAACAACGGATACAAGAACATGTCATTTATGAAATTCATTTATCGTTTTTTAAAGTATACGGACTACACCGTATATTCCCTGAGTGCCATTTAAATGTTGTCAAATAATAAAACAGTTTAGCTTTTGGCATATCTGATACATATTACAGTCTGATAGGTGAGCCAATATATTATCAAACGCAGTACTGACATTAATTCCATAGCTCAGACTAGAAAATATTGTGCTTATAAGCACAGACTTGTTTCTAATTGAGACACCAGCCTTTTGGAACTAATAATACAATCACATTCTAAAACAATGTTGTCATTTCGCAGTAATGGATTCACTCTATTGAATTAACCACACTTTCTTTGCAGGCTTTAGTGTTCTAGTTCGTTTGTTTTATGTTTTTTCGAAACATATACTTGATGATGAGGAAAAAATTAATTGTACTAAATTAAAGTGAGTTCCGTTAACAATACAAACGTTCCTATGCAACTGACTAATGTAATAAAAATGGAAATTACAACACACACACACACACACACACACACACACACACACACACACACACACACACACACACACACATACACCGGCCAGGTTTAGTCCCTGGGCACCTCATAAGTGTCCCTGTGCTATAATGATAAAAATATCGCTGCACAGTATCGGCAAAAATGCCGCCAAATCCCATCCCATCCCATCCCTATATTTATATTCAGAAATGTGTTTATTTTGCTAAAAAAATAGTTTATGACAGAATTTCTTTAACTTTGTTAAATAACATAACAAAACGAAAAACTGAAATGTTGTCCAGGTTATGCACATTGAATACACTTATGAGATCAACAATTAAAACATAAGGTATGTTGATACATAATTCAGAGTTGCATTAGTTAAATTAATCATCAAAAACTAATTGAACAAACAAACAATTAAATCAATTTATTAATAAACCAACTTATTGTTAAATGTGAATGTATTTGACAAAGGAAAGAAAAGCCTGTTTCAATTATTTGCTTAAGTAACAAAGTTGTCGGATTGAGAAGTCAGTTTTGAGCTAAAAGATAATATTTAGGATCTGAAAGTTTAGCGTTTTCATTTCTTATTCACCTTGAACTTACAACCTCAATCTAACTTTATTCCCTCCATAGATGCGAATATCTGATGTTATTTAAAAACATTTAACTCTCTAAGTTGATTAAAGTTAGAAATGATGAGAGTCATTTCGAAATTAATTATATCAATTCCAGAAAATAAGACACTTTGTAGATACATTGAAAATAAACTATCATGCTAAATTTCATTATGACGCATAAAGACGTGAAAAAAAGAACAACGGCAACACTTTGTCAATTTTTTATAAGACGACTTAATTTTTAATTTTCTATTGGATTTTAAGATTCATGTACAAACTCGCAAACACTTTGTTAAGAGCATCAATTCTATTTGAGAACAAATAAAAACGATAGATCAATTTGAAATTTAATGCCAACCAGTTTCAAAGATAATAGTGTAAGTTATGCAAATGAAAAGGAGTTAAGGTCATATATTCCACAGAAATTGCATTCTGCATTTTAAAATTAAGTTACTTAACAAATTGTTTATAAATGTAATAAAAATCACAAAATCACAAAACCGCAACTTCTCGTTTACATCAAAATTAAAAAACAACACCATTAACATTAGCAATTTTTACATTATACTTCCTCAAATAAAGGTGTTTTGCTTTGAATGAGACGTATATAACAATTAGATGTGGCACTTTCGATGTTAATTTGTTAATAACTTCTCATAGATAGATATCTTGAATATAAACATGTGCAATATATATGCAACAATATACATGTTTCAATATAAATCTTTAAATAGGTAAATAAGAAAAGGTCCTTTAATTTTATCTAGCAGTAGACAAAGGCAAACAAGGGAAATGTAAATGTGATATAAAAACAGAGACGATACATAACACACATAAAGAAAAACTACCAGTTACCGCCTTGGAACGGTCAATTGGCAAAAGGGCCGACTGGGGTGCTTAAACCTGGTTTAAAGCCAGTTTTAATTCATTCTCTTCAAGACATTAATTGTTAACGTTCTGATATCATGAAGCTATCATGAAGAATGTCAAATTATTAAAAAAACCGTAAAATTGCAATTTAACAACATAATTTCAAACCTACTGCTGTTGGTAAATATTAATGACTGACATTTTACAAACCCTAGCATAAAATTTTATTTATATAAATAAGAATTTATGACAAAGTCCTATGAGAACTGCAATATATACCAACATTTAAAAAGCCACAGGACGAAGGTATTCATATACAAGCTTATTGTAAAAGTAAGAACAACTCTGCAATAAGTCATTTTACATAAAGTGCAACCACGACAGTTACCCCCAGTAGACATAAGAATAAGGCTAACAATGTTAAATTGTTATTGTAGTAAAGATTTCTTTTCCTGTGAAACATACCGTTTTTTAAAAGAAATAACGACCTAAGAAGCGTTCTTCGATTTAAAAATTTAATTCCTGCCTGCAGAAAACCCCGTTTGTCAGTAAACATACTTACATTCTTGACATATATTATGTTATACTTAATTGATGATAGCGCTGTTAATAAACAAGCTTGTTAAAAGTAAGTAACGAAGAATTGTATTCTAAATAGAAGCGCATTTAATTGCATTTTACCTGTAGATTTTTCTAAAACGTAATTGCATGGAAATATACAGATTGCAATTACGTTAAAGTACTTGATTGCCAACGCCGTTTTATTTTTATGTTCATAAAACATTTAAATGTTCAATTTTAAATAACATACAGCATATAACATGTATAAATCTGCCATTAGAGATTTTAAGTCATATTTGTGTTTACGTGAGTTTTTTTTAGTATATTGAAAGTATATATTATTTGATTGAAACATCTGATTTTTGTAAATCAATCAGAGTCCTACAAATTATCTCTTGGACGCTTGATATTTTTATAAAATGCATCTAACAATTCTCTAATAATGCCAAACCTGTTTTGCACATGCTTTGCACATGTGGCATCGATAACGGACAGCCCAACACATATATACACAACATGTTGTAAAATTGTGTATTTTAGAATAGTTAGCTGCAAACAAAAGCTTATTAAGGACACATTTCACACTTAATTCCTACTTAACATGACCTGTACAGTACTTGGCATCAGACTGGATCGTTAAGGGTTTGTTCTTCATAAAAAAGAATATATGACAAAGTCCTATGAGTATTGCAACATATACCAAACTCCGAAAAGGCACAGAACAAAGGTATTTCACATGCAAGCCAAGCGAAAAGTAAGAACAAATTTGTGATGAGTCATTTAAGGAAAAGAGCAAACCCGACAGTTACCGCCTTGGAACGGTCAGTCGGCAATATGGACCGACTAGGGTGCGTAAACTGGTTTTACAGAGCTCAAACCTCCCACTTCCTACAGAGTTTCTCAAATGCAAGCAACGAAAAAAATAACGATCTATTTGAAAACAAAATGTCCATGCGCTGATATTTTCTATACGTTGTGACGAAAGTAGAGACGTCATCGAAAAATAATGTCCACATAGTGTTCAGAAAAGGAATATGGTAGTATTTCGATTTGAAAAAACAACACAAAAATGGTTGACCACAAATAAAATTAACTTTCTGAATCATGAACAAACATGACCAGAGATGAATAAATGGTTGTAGCATCCTGTTCATGTGAAGATGGAATTGAAGAACCAAAGTTCAATGTCCATCAAAGGAAATACACGTAACAATCCTTATAGGATGAATTAAATGACAACATAGATTACATGCACGGGCAGATTTTTAACGACCGCCACACTGCACAATTAACATTGTTGTGATCATGAAAAAGAATATATGACAAAGTCCTATGAGTATTGCAACATATACCAAACTCCGAAAAGGCACAGAACAAAGGTATTTCACATGCAAGCCAAGCGAAAAGTAAGAACAAATTTGTGATGAGTCATTTAAGGAAAAGAGCAAACCCGACAGTTACCGCCTTGGAACGGTCAGTCGGCAATATGGACCGACTGGGGTGCTTAAACCGGTTTTACAGAGCTCAAACCTCCCACTTCCTGACGAGTTTCTCAAATGCAAGCAACGAAAAGAATAACGATCTATTTGAAAACAAAATGTCCATGCGCTGATATTTTCTATACGTTATGACGAAAGTATTGACGTCATCGAAAAATAATGTCCACATAGTGTTCAGAAAAGGAATATGGTAGTATTTCGATTTGAAAAAAACAACACAAAAATGGTTGACTACAAATAAAATTAACTTTCTGAATCATGAACAAACATGACCAGAGATGAATAAATGGTTGTAGCATCCTGTTCATGTGAAGATGGAATTGAAGAACCAAAGTTCAATGTCCATCAAAGGAAATACACGTAACAATCCTTATAGGATGAATTAAATGACAACATAGATTACATGCATAAACCCGCATAGATAAAAAACTAAACTAGAAGGTGATAGTGTGCACATAAATCAGACCAAATAGAAATATTGATATATAAATAGTAGAAGGGATCTCCATGTGTGGGGCGAGTAGATTATTTCATCAAAAACTTTGTTTATTAAAGTTATCAATACAAATTGCTACAATATTTGGAATAATAATAAGCTATAAGTAAAGCATCAATGATATAAATCAAAGAAATCTTAGACCTATAACACTATCTTTTAACGTTTGTTTTGTGTTTCAAGTTTTAGAAGTAAGTATGTTCGGTAAGTTACTCAAGAAAAAGTAAAATAACATTAAACAACTGAAAACAAGTGAGCATTATAATAGTTGTCTCATACACTAATGGCCTGGTTGTAGCAAAATGCAACTACACAAGCCGCCAGTTTGTAAAAGACAAAATAGTTCACAACTACAAAAAATGTGAAGTATGAAAGGTTATTAAATCTAAGGTTATTGCTAACAATATATATAAGTTTATTAAGGTTAAATATTCATTTTCAAAGCAACATTGTCATTGATATGGATTCTTTGGATTTAAAATGAAGATTTGTACTTCTGAAAAGCTTCTTAACATTGTTTTTATAGATGTTAACGAGAAACAGGCCACTATCTTTTTTGCAGAACACATTCAACATTTATTATGTACATTGTATATAGAAACTTCGTACGATGTAGTAGCTGAAGTTGCGTTAATTACATAAATTTATCTACTGTATAGTATTTTATATTGTTGACACCTTGCCAATAAAATATTCACATGCTTCTCGTACATAACATTAAGGCTCAAATAAATTTATGCTATTTTTTAACTTCTATCAGTTTAATTACACGCTGAAAATGATACCTTAATGAAGAAAACAAAATTAAATTAAAAACGTTTACGTTGAACAAATAAGATTGCAAATATTTTATTTCACCCTATGTGTCTTGTTAAAATGCAAATCTTCTTTATTTAATTATGCAAAAACGATCTGATTAATTTAATTTTGTTACGCATATTGGTATACAGGAAACACAGATGTTTGCAAATATTTCTTTTAAAGTCATGAGATTAATAACTTGCTAACTAACCATTTTAATGTCAGTAGACTTATCATTTAACATTCTAAAGTAGAAACGTCAAATAAAAACGCATATATTGCAAACACCAACAGTATGATTTAATAAAACAAACCGCTTGCACTAATCTTCGAAAGTATTGGTACATTTCATTTTACAATAAACAATTTAATGCTATTTATTTTCATTTTTTATACATCGTGAATACAAATATAAATAGACGTTCCCAGAAATGTCAGTCATGTTGTTTTACATCAGCACAGTTTGGTGGCCTATCCAGTCAGTGGGTACACAATATGTACCACAAAAACACGTTTGTTTGTGATACTGTTTGTGAGAACTTTAGGTAGGTGAAGGTATGAATTAACACCCTAACATTATTAATAGCGGACGAGTTACGTACAAAGTGAGAAACTGTCCATCGAGTCATTTTGTTAGGTGTTATACATTGAATCAAATCAAAAGACGTATACCTTTTGAAACGCGAAACTGCCTTTCAGAATAACCCACTTATAAAACGTATAAGACCACTCCCGTCTTCCAAAAGTATATACTGATGAGTTTCATATTAGACAAACATGCATTGTTAGAATCGCCTTAGAATCAAGCATCACCATATGATTTTGTATTTACACGGTATTTTACATTTTGGTTGGTTTTATAAACAAAATATAATTTTGAAGTTTGTAAATGGTAAGCGATTAAATGTTGGATTGGTTCCAATACAAATTTACTTTATCTAAATCATATTAAATTAATTTCGAATGCAAGGTTGGCGGTGTTCTTGAAATTTTCTTAATTTTTAATAAAGAATCTCAATGTAATTTAGTTTTTTGTCTATACAACCTTTGCGCTTCAGTTCTGAGAATAATATTTTGTGACAGGTAGTGAGCAAACCAAGTATTCCTTGTAGCGCTGCACTCCCATACATAGCCAAGCCGGCAGCATATTGCAAACAAAGTAAACAAACACCGAAAGTTTTCTTTGAACTTTATGTTTAATATAACAATCTTCGGTTCTCTTAGGGTGTGCTGTTTATTGTTAGCTGCTGTTATTATTTGTACATATATAATATTGCCTGGCAGAAATAGGCATGTTAACCAGCAGGTCCGTTAAGCGAAGTTCGTTAATAATAATTCAAACTACTTCGGGACGATCTGATTGCCTCAAATATAAATAGATTAATCCAATTCTTCACTACATCAAGATGCGAAAAGATAAGAACAAATGTGTATTGTTTGTTTTGCAAATATGCATTTACACTTAATAATTTTAAATCGCACTGACGCAAAACGTTGTACATCTTCGGATCCAAAAATGTATGTTTTTCCTAGAACATTCTCAATTAAATCAATGCACGAATGAAAATTAAAGCGTTCTTTATATCAGTTATGCAAACTTACCATTTTTTCTATTTTCAATGCAGAAGTATTGACTTACATAATTATTCAGAATAAAAAACGTGTTAAGGATACACCACATCGATGTAATATGACGTAATATAATATTCAGATACACAAGTATCCTTAAATCTGTGTAACATGTACACTTAAGTATTTCAAGGATTTGACATATCATGCAAACATACAAAATGCATTTTTCCTGAAGAACAGTGCATTCTTAGACTCATCAGTCATGTACTTGAACTGTCTAGTTAGTTGTGAGGAAGACCGATAAACCCTTCATTAGTCGACACGAGTAGAAAAACAAAGACAGCTGCAAGTAACTATTTTACCAGTGTGCGGGTATAACAGAAAAAAATATAATAAAGGTATCAGTTGTCGAAAGGATAAACTATGGTGTTTAAACCAGGTCTGCGCTCCGACCTCTCACATGAGTCGACCCGTTGTAACTACTTATTATTTATTTTCTATGAAAAAGTATCTTTGCATTAATTTGAACGACCATCGTTTAAGATTTTGATATACACCATTATTCAATCTTTTTGCCATAATAAATATGATTTAAAGCTGATTGCTATGAAACTACTAAACATGTTTTGCACTACCAGCTGTTAATCTCATCATACGTTATAATAAGAGCTATAGTATTTGTTCATATTCAGTTTTAACTCCTGGCGCAGGTGCTTGTTTGTTGTCTTACTTAAATCGAATATTTTTGACAATGCTTCTTCTGCTGATTGTTTTAGTTCTTGTCATCGACACCATAGATAGGTAAAGAATTCCTCCTCGTATATTGCTCAATGTCGTTTATTTCCCTTTTTTGGTTTTAAGAGGGTTTTCGTTTTCATATATATATTCACATAGTTGGCTATTTTCGTACTTTAGTTTATCATGATCGCTTTTCAGTTTTTCATAATTATCACTCTGCTCCATGTCCGAAACCTGCTTCTTTAGAGATTCTTTGTTTTTATATATATAAAACAAAAGTTTTTAACAGAAACAATTTTGTGGAATATGCTCAATTTCATCCTTTATCTGCTTTATCAGATTTTCTTCCAGAGCTTTAATTGTATTGGCGATGCATTTTTTGGTTATTATTGCTTCATGTATTCTCTTTGTAATCGTAACCAGTTTTCCTTCTAGACATTTCATTCCCTCCATTTTTTCTAGAGATTTCATAGCTTTACACTTATATTGTTGGTTGTCATGTTTAAATTTAAGAGAATCGACAGTTGTGTCAGTTGTATTAGGGTCACCTTTATTTTCATACCTGATTCTATTCGATTTTATTCAGTGTTGTCACTGTCGTTTTTCAAATTTGACTGAAGTTTCTGTGTGAAGTTATTTTTGGCATGTTTTAACAGTACAAGTTTTTCTTTTTAATTCACTATTCATTTCTGATCATGTTTGATCTTGAGAAAACCTTTTAGGAGGTGAAAGAGGATAGAGCGCTCCACAAACCAGGTTTAAACAACCTAGTCAGTCCTTTCGCTGACCTACCGTTCCAATAACTGGCAATAATTGTTTGTTTTTTTTTCTTTTTGAACGTAATGCATCGTCTCTGTTTTTGTTTTTTTTCATTTTTATATTTACTCAGTATGAACTTGTTTAGAGGAAGGTTGAATTTTAATAGATGTGGTAATTCTTTTCTTATTTTGATATGACGTTCAAAAGATTTGCATCTTGGTTCAAAGTTATGTAATGGCAGAATGACATCCCGATCAGCTTCCTATGTTGAAACTGAAATGTACATCTTGTTTAAGTCATTCTTTACATAATGGAATATTTATTCTATGATTAACACTTAAATGAAAATTGAACAGTTTGTTAATAAAAATATAGACACTAAAAGTAACTTTAATAATGTGATTAATATATTATTGCATAGTGTTAACGTAGGTAACAGGCAGATGAGCATCATCTCAAATGATACAAGTACACAAACTATCGAGAATAATGAGCTTCGCTACATAATGAACGACATAAATTTTACGATCACATGATTTTTCACAACTAATTTAATGTATCCTTTGTGTTATTCAGCAATACATAACAAACCAGATGAATGCTACAAAATGAATAAAATATCAAGCAATGATTTCTACTTTTTAACAGAACTAGTTTTAGATCACTTTTGTGGCCTTAAGAGATCACGGCCTTAGAATTCTTCGGCTGCCACGCCCTGTAGCGCGACAAGAACCCTTCCAATGTTATATGTACCACCTTTTGAGCTGTGAGTTTTGACTCTGATGACGTTATCTTTGTGGCTGAGGCAAGTGACGGCTCGTCAATTATGTCACTATTAGCCAATACATCATTTTGGCCCTGAGTTATAGGGTAGATGGGTATTTATTTGGCCAGCTGTAACAGATTTTCGCACTATTAATGAATAACTTTCATTTCCTTTGTTTCCTTTTTTCTTTTTGAAATACACCACAGCGACCAACAGTGAGCATTATAGCGAAGTCCAGTTTTTTGTTATAGGAAGATCCTATACAAATGTCTTGGTATAGTCACCGGCGCACCACAAGTCAACAGGAAAAACCTCCTTCATTAAGTCCTTCTCCCTGGACCTGACTCGAACCCACGCTGTGAGAGGAGTTACAAATCGGTGACTTTATCACTACTCCAGGGCCCCTACATATTTCCCTTTTTTCCAACTTACTTATTACCAATGGACAACCGGCAATATGGATCAATCTGGTAAAATCTGGTAAAACTTACTTACTGTATTTCATGTGAGAATCTGACATTGTGTTACCACTGGCGTTGTGATGTCGGACATTCACTTATCAACTTTCCCACATATCCTTGAAATTAAATATCTTAAACGCAATAGGTACTCTAAAAAGCTATAAATGTTTTAATTGCCTTTAATCTTAACTTGCTTTTAGCTCTCATAAACTAAATTGTTTACCCTTCAGATTTCTATATTCCTACATTTATATTTTCATTTTAACATGATAATAACTGTATTCGGGGACGTATGTCCTATCCAGTGTCGGCGCGCCATAAAACGAAAAAAGCAAATACAAATTCGAGATCGTATTTGCTTATTTTACAACTTAGTATATAGACTATGTGTACATGTATTTTCTATTTCATCTTAATTGCATGCTGTGGCAGGAACGTTTGATTTAGTCAAGTAAATCGGATAAGTTTAGTGACTGATTATGCGTATTACATTGCTATTTCCCAGGTTGAATTCCACTGCAAAAACAACCCCGACTCTCATACTAATTGATTACAGACAATCGTGAATTGTAATTACTCTGTTCACTTTCTAAATTACCTACTTATACTCAGGATAACACCAACTAAATATATATTACAGTTCAGACATTCAAACTAATCTAATTAAGCCAAAGAAGGCATAGCTCTTTGTTAACAAGTTATAAATTACTGCATAATAAACATCTACATTTAATTTTCTAAAACTGATCTTCACACTTTGATTTGCTTTCAACTTTATAATACGTCAATTACAATTTAGAAACAAAAAGTGTGACAAATAAAATGTTTCGTTCATGGAAAAATAATATTTACGCATTGATCCACGCTCTGGGGGTTCTTGTTGTGAGCATAAATAAAAACGTGTTAATAACAATGTCTGTCAAATGTCCACAGGAATATTATATACACTAGACACGTTGGATCAGGATTTTAACTCATATATACTTAAAGGAACATTAACGTCCGCATCTTATCCACACAGAAATATCTTTCTATCAGGCTCTCGCAGGCAAACTGTCATCTATTATATTTATACAAATTGCGTGTGTAATGCCTCGTTTAAAAGTAACATACGGATATGATTTCATTAATCGTTTATAGCTATTAATTAGATTTTCATGAAATCAGACACTTAATGTGCTGAGAAGACAATTAAAAGATAATTTTAATATCATGATATCTTTAAAATTGATAGAAACAACACTTTTTGACAAACCGTAGATTCGTCGGCCACCCGCCATGTGAATCCCCTCTGACAGTAGTAACCAACCCCTTTTTCATTCACATTGATTACACAGTTCTGTTTTAAAACACCAATTAATCTCTCTAAGATAGTTGAAATAACGCGGTCCATTGCCATACCATATGCACGAAACGCTCCTAGTTCTATTCCAAATTCAGTGCTCAATATTAAAAGTGTTGCAAGCCATGATTTAATAATATGGTAAACACTTCGCTACCACACTCCCACATAATAGAATAGTAATAACCATTTAAGCAAACTGGAATCACTGCAGAATAATAAGACTGAAAGATGTTCGAGTGTCATAAATACCAGACTCAAATAGCTTGATTGTTTTGTGCACGTGAACACTTGAAGTAATGTTAAATTGGATATTCAATTGCTCGAGTTTAATCAGTATATAATAAAACATAAAACAAATATAAAATTTTGATTATAAAATTAAACTGTCACAAATGATCTATTACGGTCCAACGGACACTTGCTTCATTTGCATGGTAAACAATATACATTCGAGGGTATAGTTATAAACATTGATTAAGGATTGGTTTGTTTTGCGAAACAACACCGACACCTTTGAATTACTTATATCGATTTTCTGTTTTTTATGAATTTGGAACAAGAACCGACACTCCATCCTTAAGATGAACACGTTAAATATTACTAGACTGAGACTTTGAGCAACGCGTTAAGTACACCTGCGGCTACCGATGAGTATTACATTGTTAAGATCCATAGCAGTGTGTGACAGAATCATTGTCATTATAACCATCGGAGCTCCACTGCTCAGAGCTTAGCGGGGTGGATTTCACTATACGAAACTATTCTTCTTGACCGGGCGCAAAGTGGCTGATTGTTTAGAGTAGTTACCAGTCAGAGATATACCAAATCCGTTTCAAGCGCAAATGGCTTAAGGTGACATACATCATATAAACACATATTCAATAATAACAGCACAGTCAGGTAGCGCTAAGGAAACTATCTATTTTATGTCACTGCCTTTTGCAGAACCAAAAGGCCTTATATCTAATGTTTCCTTTTATATTATTAAGCAAATATGTTTATAAATAAAATAATCAAAAGACCACATTTCTTTCTAATTCTAATGTATTATTCTCCTGTTGTCATTTGTAAGTGAAATTGCCTTGTTTAAACAATGCCCTTAAAAGTATCTTTTAACAGTAAGGCCAAAAACCACCAGTTTCACGAAATTAATCAAGTATCAAATACATTGTTATTACAACTAACAATTAATTATTTATTAACAAATTGTTTCCTTCAAGTATAACAACACTTTAGGTCTATGACTGTTTTATCATTTAAGTTTTGTTGCTTTTGGATGGTGCGAATTATTTTCTTATACTATAGAGCCAAAAGCAAATGATACGATGCATGTATCCTAGCCATAGAAGATTGTTAGCGCCTTTTCATTGTATATTACAAAAATTATGTGCCAACGTGGTTTTCACAAGTAACGGTACGGAATTTCGTGTTCTTCGGAAATGTCTTGTGCTTTTGAAAAGAGAAAAATAATAAATCATATACTTACACCTTTTCGAAATTATAATGTTCTCTGAAAAATGTTAACGTACTTAGAGATAGAAACAGGAATGCTTTATTCTAGAATATAAATGTTTACATTTCTTATCTCTGCAACGAAATGGCAATGCATGCTTTAAAATGCCATTGCTCTCGATCTTTGCGTACATACACATACACCCGAACATCAAATGTAAAGCACAAGTTTCAAGAGAAAGACAGTTATATGCATGCTTGTTAAGTAAATTGAGTGAAAAAAGGTGCAACCATTAATAAAAAGGTTATTGCTACCATAATATACTACTGTATGACAGCAACTTGCTAACAACTGCTTAAAGAACTTAAGACAATGATCTTATTAATTTAAATACAGATTATACCGATAATTCATTGAGTGTCATTTTAATGATGTCAATGTTGTATTTCACAACCATGTTTTTGCCTATGTATACATTATACAGTCTGATAAGTGAGCTGATATACTATGACACGCATTACTTGCTTAGTCCAGATTTTCGTAACTCATACTGGGAACCGTGTTATTAAAATTTTAATTTTTGTTTCTAATCGAGACGTTACAGTTTTTTTCCTTATTACCAATAATGTTTCACATGCATAGAACTGTTAATGTGCCACATTTATCAGGATTCAGTATTCTAGTTAGTGTTTGTTTCTCTGTCATGATACATATATGCATGACATTTACATTTTTGTAAATCACTTATTAATATATTTGAAATTGTAAAATGTTCCGCTATATTATGTTAAATGCTATTTACTTATGTATCTATTGTTTAAACATGTACTGTCGCCATGCTTTCGAACCACTTGGGTCGTATAACCTTCTGGTTTACTGTGAATAAACTTGAAACATTTTGTATCTTTTAGTCATTCATCTTAAGCATAATCAAACAATTAAGAAACAAATCGATTTAGAAGATTTCAGCTCTGCTGCCTATAATGTAATGTATTGCTGATTTTCATATTATCAAATCGTTAATTCAACAAATCCCTCTGAACACATATAAATAAGCCACTGATGATAAGTAAAATGCAAAGGCACTAAATTCTATGGAGTTCGACGATTTATTCGACACAGATGACGAGTATTCAAATGTAACTGCTGATTATGTTATTCAAACTTTCAAAATTGTTGTTTGAAGCAATAATGTTTGCGATTTTATGAAGTGAAGATAATTGTAACAAAATTAATACTATCTCTAAAAATAAACATTGTGAGCAATATAATCTCAAAATAAAAAAGCAAATAGGCATATATTTAATTGAAAGACATTTACGTTACACTCACAGAGAGTTACTGTGTCTGAGAGACAACATTACCTTCATAGGGAAGATTATAATTTATTTTATGCTGATTAACTCCTTTTATTTTTATTTTAAAACCATAGTTATGTGTGTATAAGTAAGAATCTGCTTGATTTTGTTGAAACAAACTTGCTTGCTGACATTTTTAATATAACTATATAAATAAACAATCACGATGCAATTGATATTTTCTATATTTTTTCTAGTAAGGAGGCCCTAATTTAGATGAGAATGGCTTTGCACACCTCTTTCACATATGCAGTCCTGCAACATATTTCAGGATGCCATATCACAAATAAAAATATAATCATATTAAAACAGGGACATTTTGATCATTTAGTTGCTTCTTGTATAACAATCGTTTCTTTGTGATTTCATATGATGATACATTTGTATAATAACATATTTGACAATTAATATACATTCTCGATAGTTTATTATTTCTATTTAATGACAAGCTGCTTAAACATCTTTTAGCTAGCTAGTCAATCCTATCATTTTATTTGCAATCTCACTTGATACCAGCAGCTTTGGCTATAAATATTAAACTTAAAAACAGAGGGATGACTGCAGTCTTTATTTCGTTAATTTGACTATAGTTTAAAAGAAAAAAACAATGAATGATTTCCTTTCCCTATGTCCTATAACGTGCTACTGTCTTAAACTAGTTACTATGCATTTACATTTAATGACATAAAATCAAACTTGCACGTTTCGCTTTGCATTGCTGGACCACATATAAACGTGCAATGCTAGAAAATGTACGTACCTAAACTATAAATAACCCAATGTTTAGTCGAAGCTGTAATATTATCAATAATCCCATTTTGAATGTTGGTCTTAAAAGTTATCTAAATAATTTTACAATATCATATAAATAAATTTAAGTAAACTTGATTCATCATTCAGACTTAAGCAAACCATTAGCCCTGTAAAAACAGCTTAAACTTTCACAAATGAACATTCCTCTTTTCATCTTAACTTATTGATTAATTCAAACCACATCACCATTAGAATTGCCAGTCAAAAATGATGGACTTGGAAATTTCGGATGCTTCATTATCAGGAAAGCCAGTAAAGGTCTTGAATCGTGAACATATATGAGCAGGGAGTATATCACTGAAGACATTAATGTCATGTTAGTATAATTTCGTATTATTTATTATAATACTGGTCTAGTTAGCCAGACATACAGTAACTAGAAACTGTTTAAGGATGTTAGGTATTTAAAAGTTAAATTAAAATTTCACAAAACTACTCTGGTGCAAGCTTTAGATGCAAATATCTGTATAGGAATTGTTATTCGACAACTTGAACAGATTTAAAAACACTTTATCATGAAACATGCAAATACCATAAATATTCGCGCCATCTTCAATCTGCATAGTATTATGTTTTGAAAAACAGACGGCGGAATGTGCAATAAAATAAAACGTACCGACTTATTCCGGTTATCCATGTATTCATCTGCTTCAGATATAACAATATTTGAACGAATTTTTTTTTGGAATAAATTAAAAGTACATATATATATATTTCCCATATTTTAAACACCTTGCAAACCATTAAGATCATTCTACTAAATCAAAATTAAACGTTCGTTTAAATAAATCCGTGTGGTGTGCTTTATATTGCTATAAACGCGTTGCATTTAGACTTGTCGGTATTATTTTATAAGGCCGTACAAAAATGTCCCTAAGAAAAGGTAACTGACGTTTGGCCAAGTAAGGAGAATTATATAGGTACGTGAAAACATCTTTAACATGTATGTCGTTTTGTTCAGTTCGTTAAATTGATACATTGTCTGTAGCTTGAAAATGGTTTGTTAAATATGCATTATAATTATATTGTTGTATACTTGTTGCAAGATCGTAATTTTATAGTTCCATGGGAGCCGACCGAATAATCGTTGCATGTGTGCATGAATTAGACTAAACATGTGGCGCAATATATCAAATTATGGAATTACAACACACATTCTTGAAGCAATTAAGAATTCATCTTCGTTTAATAAACATCATCGAATAGATTAAAATATGTTATACATGCAAAACAGATACTTTATGAAAGTATGATGCATGTGCAACGACATAAATTGTATGAATGATACAATAAAACTTATCAAAATAACCCATATATAAGAAACTGCATTAGTAATTAAAATAACATACAGGTGCATTGTGGCAAATTAAACATAAACAACAATTAATATTTATACTTTTCTACTGAAAGAATACATTGTAAGTATTTAATACAAAGTTCTTACTATGTTTATATGGTGTTTGTCAGAGGAAAGGACGAACATAATAAGAAATATAAATAATAAACTTTGCACACATTATCAGAGCATTCTTTGCACTACAAAGCTTATTTTTGGAAATCCCATTTGAAACCTCCATTTAGTGGAATTAAGCTTAAAAATATTCAGTTAAACAACACAAACACAAAATAGTCAAGGTAACTTAAAAGAACAATGGTTGCGCACTAGTAAATATAAAAAACAGATTCTTTCCTTCACAATATACAGTTAAGCTTATTTAATTTATGTTTAGAACATTACAGCCGCTTCATAGCTTCTAGATTTGCAATTATTTTTGTAATGTCTGCCTTTATGACCAATGACTGTGTGTATGAATACAACGTGCTCTGTTTCAGAGCGAGCTTAAAATCAATAAGTGGAAGTGTACAAAAGCCGACACGATTAGAATCGATGTACCAGTTACACACAATATTACCAAATAATGACTTCACACATTCTTTATAGAGTTGTCTTTGTTTCGTGCCTCCTACATTTAGGTCCATGTTTTATGACAAGAATCTGTCGGGTTATTAAAACAATGGAAAGGAGAATCACACTGTAAAATAAATGAGCATGGTCATGAACAGTTGAACAGCAATTAAAAGGACTCAAATCACAAGACGATCTTACGGGGCTGATACATGTTAATTTTGTGAAAATTAGAAAACCATCATTTATATCAGATGCATGCTGCAAAATTGATATTACGCATAATTCTTAGATACATGTATATACTTAATAGTAAAATAAAGAATTTTCAGTATTACATTTGTAAAACATTATCGCTTGTAAATTTAATATAATCTTTACCGCGCGAAGCATTTTAGCATAAGTATTCCGTTTAGGCTGTGAGTAGTCAGGTCGTTCTTGTTAATATTATTTTATGATTATGTTTATTTACTTTTCATGTAGCAAGATGAATTCTTTTCAAAAGCAAACAAAAGACCCAATCTTGATTAAAATAACGCCGTCTGCTTCTCTAATAACGTACTTATATTTAAGCTAAAGATAACAACATCTAAAATAACTAACAGTTCGTAAAGGCACTCAACGCAATAGCATAAGAAGGTTTTATCTTTTGTTTCATTTGAAATTACAATCGGCATTAAAATATCTGTAATTATCGGTAACTGTTTAGCATATTTTTATAAATTGATTTATTTACACAATCAGTGTGTGTATCTTACAGTTGAGGAACGAAAATGCAAATGTAAAAAAAAACAAAAAAACTTCAAGGGTTTACTTTCGGAGATTACTTTTACATTAAATACTTCATCACAATTAAGTCAATGCCATAAAGTCATCTGGAATATAAAAACACATTCAAGGCACGATCATTTTAGTAAAAATCATTGTTAAATAAGAAAACATGGTGAGGCTTTCTTTAACACAATTTATTACTATTTTTAAGTATATAAACATATGAGAACCGCAATATCAACATTTGTTTCACAGTATTGTTTCTCAATAAAAAAAATCTCAACTTACGCTTAAAAAAGTCAACCTACATTTTCTCAGTACAGTAATACTAAGGGACATTGCTGCCAATACATTGTTATAAGGTTTATGATATTTAACATGTAGTTTTATTTGTTCTGAACTAAACAATATTAAAAAGTGTAATTTAATTTCCTAAATTTCATTTAAAAACATTTTTTTGTCTTCTTTCTTCAATCAAACACGTCATATAAAAGAAACATGTAACATATGTATTTTTGTTACACTTTTATAGTCATTAATGCAATAAGTAAGGTGTTTGTATCAAACCTCCTGATAGGCTATAACATTTTTTAGAAAGGATGTGATTAAAATATAGTAAGTTTGGAAAACAGACATTTTTAACATGATTTAGGACATATTTAATAAACGTGGTTTTGCAATCAAGTTAATATCCATGAAACAAGATGTTATAGCCAAACACATTCTTTTAACATATTCACACGGTTTTACATTAAAACATTGGACATTTTAATTTTATATGTAAAGGACATTCCTTATTTCCTATTAAGCAGTGCTATTTCATGTGTTTCTGATTGCTTGTTGTTTTATCCATAATAATACGATATATTGGAAATTCAGCCTGTCAGAACACAAGAGAAAAACATTATTAAACACGCTATAATGACATACTGTTGTATTGCATATATGAGCTTTTGCTTTCTATATGAATTAATTGTTTAGCACAAAACATTCATCAACCGTTTTGGAGAAAAACGATTTCAACATTCCAAAATAAATTTAAACACTAAACAAGCATTCTTCTTTACAAATGCTTTTTTCTCCACTATGAATTTAATAATGAAATAAACAATGCTTATGTGACTTTGTCTTGTTTTTATTGTATAACCTTGACGATGAAGCAACAATACAAATAAACATCCCTTCCTTGAGATATGTAAAGCTTTACGTACTGTTAGATGACTCACTCTGAAAGTGCACAATTGTGAAACACCGTACAAGGACACTATAGTAATGATGGCGACATTTCGACTGTCATCGGTGAAGTCCGACCGCAGATAGATTGCTTGGAAGAACAAACTGACACTCTGCGTGTGTGAGATAAGCATGCACGTGAAAGACTTGCACTCAAACATGCATAAGGAGTAACGGAAAGGAGAGCGTGCAGCTTTTGTCCTGCAGGGTTGTGTGGTCTCCAACACGCATTTGACGTATAGATATGTCATTCCACCTATTTACTACTGCATTGTTAGTGTTTTCTTTCCTTCAACATATGCAAACAGGTTTTCTACGTCTTTGCGTCTTTGAGTCGTAATCATTTCACATGATTATACATGCTATTTTTTATTTCAATATGTACACGAGCTTGAATAGGTGTCTACGTAATAGGAATGATATACATATAAAATATCCAAAGATTATAATCCGAAAATTGTTTCATATTACCTGATGTTACTCATTATTACAATGTTTATACAATTTCTTTGTAAATGTAAGATTACCTAAAATATTAAGATTAAATATCAATAAAACTGTTAACCTTTATTTTAAAGAATGTGCCACCTTTAAAGTGGACTTTGTTCAAAGTACATCATATACTAATAACCAGTTTGTTTCTCAAATTCAGCTTAGATCAATGACGAAGAAGTCAAACAGTTTCTATATAAAATTGTGATAAATGATATGTTATTATCGGACTATAAATTTCACCTCGACAATCCGTTCCTAACCTTACAAATCGGTTTTATTTTTAATGTATAAGATAACAACAGAACACCTGTTATTGTAACGATGTCAACCAGACCATAGGTGGGTAACTGGTTAGCATAGAATCATCAACAATATAACCGCATGAATCGACATGGACTGGAATTCAGTTAGCGAAAAACTGGTTTTTGCGTTGTACATGTACCACTCGAAGACTTCGACAATAATAAACTGAACCCATAACAATTTCAGGACATTTGTCAGAAGATTTTTAAACAAAATACTACATATTTTAGTAAATAGTAAATATAAATACATTTACTTGCGATAATTACCATATTTTGTGTGATGTAATCATAAAGCTTATGTTATTATTCAATTATTGTAACTCCTCTGACTGCTTCGCTCCCCCTCCCCTCACCGCGGGGGTTCGAGTTACGTTCGGGGCGAATACTTAAGATGGGAAGGTCTTCCAGCCGACCTGCAGTGCACCGGTGGTTCTACCCGGGAATATGTTTGGGGTCTTCCTCCACCAAACCAGCTCAGCTGGACGTCGCAATAATGATCATAATTGCTCGATTAATATAAAAAACAATTACTCAATTCTGAATCATTCGACAGTTGATAATTCTGTTACCGTATTACTGACAGATGGTTCGAGTGACGTTATCTGTAGCATTGCCCGTACATGTTCATGTCTGACAATACATTAGCGAAAAGACAGGTTTCTAAATGACTGAGAACGTATTGGAGACAGACTGAAACTAAAACAAACGAACCTACAGAAATTCAAGCCATTTTGCCTCTTTCAATACCCGTTGAAGCGTTTATGTTGCGTCCACCAGGCGTTAAGCCAGAACACTTTACAATACGTACATACCATTTGCATAGTATGTGACACATACAGACAATAGCAACTGCATGAGACACCATTTCCAGTATGCATCTAGCATTATCGTATCACAAACAATGGCAATGTCCAATGTTTTATTAGGATTGTCTGTAATACTTATTTGTCGTGAATGATGCTTTGTCAGTTTGTCTTACCGACATTTGAGCAAGTTTTAAGTTTATTATACAAGAACGCGTTCAGACGAAAGTGTTGATTCGCATGCTTGCTCTCCCGTGAGATGCTATATATTATTTACATGCACCATTTTGTCGACAACAAACCACATCACAAACTATTTCTATATACTTTTGTTACTTTGGACTATTGTGAAAACCGTTTACTACAGTTACAACAGCGAAACATATACACCTTCTACAAATACTACTATCACAACTACTACTACTATTACTACATGTACAACTACAACAATAACTACTTTCACTACTTTTACTACTACTACTACTACTACTACTACTACAACTACTACTACTACTACTACTACTACTACTACTGCTGCGGCTGCTGCTGCTGCTACTACTATCGCTTCTACTATTGCTACTACTACTGCTGCTTCTTCTATTACTACATATACTACTTCAACTACTACTTCCACTATTTATATAATAGTACTTATAAATTATATGAGGCAGTTGCGAAGAGGAGAGGCTGGTCGATAATTTAACTAGAGAATCCGCTTCAACGACAGTAGCATCGCCTTGAATCTTAAGGATGAGCCGGTGGGGTAGCAAACCGGGTGGTGGCATTTCTTGTATGCAGGCTTGGAAACCTTGTTAAATGAACACGTCTGAAGAGCAGTACATTATATGAGTAGGACTGAGTCACGGGAAACATGGTGCGCAATTTTATATCTTTAACAATAAACAGTCGCACGTCAGTTGATTGCCACATGTTTCTGTTGTATAAATGGTGTTTTGTGCATCTATCATCACAAGCTTACAATTTATTCGACAACAACGCGATACTAATGCAACACCGAAAATATATTGCCCCGGAGACATTTTTGTACACTTCTTACAAATGAAATTCACAGATTCTGTGCAAAAGTATCATAGCCAAATGAAAAGGTGCTTAGAAAGAGGTGCTGTTCTGTCTTACATGACCGTTTGCCAGGAGTATTCCTCCACTGATAATAGTCGATAAAATGACTAAATACCAATTATAGTAAATAATCAGTAAATAGCGGTACAAAAATATTATCATTGAGACCTATTTGTATACAAACAGACCAACATGTTTTACCGGCTATCATAATTGCAAAAACACAATCTTTTAAGTCGACGCATGTATCCATACAAATATATTATTCATTAACAAACTCCAATAGCAAACTCTTTTGCATTTAGAAGTTGTTGTGGCGTGTTCATTTGTTGGCGGCCACATTGATATGTTTGTTATTGCCAGCTGCATAAGTATTCTCTGAATACATGATTGTTTTCTATAACTAAATGACAAACAGTAAGGAAATTACTTCAAGCGATCTATCCCATAGAATGGCCCGTTATCAAAAGCACAGCCAATGTGTTTAACTTTTTTTATACTAGATTCCGGGCAACGACTGACAAAGACTGCCGATTCACCGGACAGGAAGCACAGTCAGTAGAGCCTCAGCTCTAGGTAAGAGGTGATTCTGGTTCAAACCCTGACCACGACATACATTTAAATGTAACTTGTTAAAGTCCTTAACATGTTACCTGTAGTTGTATAACACCCGTTTCACGTTCTCTAGCAATTATAAGGGTTCATGTACTTCTCGACGTGGTGTTAGGATAATGCGACGAGTGTGGTATCATACTTGGTATTCACGGCATGCTGCACACAGTGAAGACGGTGCAATATCTGCTTCAACCATTTAAATATGCATGTAACTGAAATACTCTTGATGGTACTATAAAGAACACAAACAAAGCCGATACGACAAACATACTGGTCATGTATGCTGTATATTGGATATTGTACATTGTGAGGACAACGCGTAAATAGAAAAGAATAAACAATAAACTAAGATGCAAACAATATCAACATACTAGTTGTGCAGTTCATTATTGAACACAGGTGTACCTCTTCGAACCAAACATAAAGAGCGAAAATAAGGACATTAACTTAATAAAGCAGATGACAATTTTTTTTATATAATACATGTAAGTATTTAAACGATTAAACATGTTGTTTAGACCTAACATACACACACATGTACACCTACGCGCCCTCATGCAAGCAAGAACATAAGACGCACACAGGTTTATATTTCGTTTCATCACATACGGAGTGCATTGTCAATTACCAGCCGATGCGGTATATATTTGCATAAATTTGTCTGGAAAATGTTGCAGGCAAATATACTGAATCAACTGTATTTGGTAAATGAACAATTGAAATCCCCAAAGCGATAGATAAACACAGTTCGCTGCCTTCTTATTTACAATTTAAATAGGTCTATAAAATTTTACAAAACAATGATTTATCTATTAATGTACGAGCTTTTATTGTGCTAGCCAATGGCAATGGAGGAAACAACAAATACAAGAATGCAAAAACTTATCAAATGCTTTATGCGAACCAAGAATCTATAGTTTGTAAGTGGAGTGCTTATTAAATGTGCCGCTAATTGAACACAGCATGAACCTACCTGTATGAACTTTACGGACACCAGACGTATTGAGGTATTTGGCAACAACAGGTTCAAAGGTGGGGTCGGTGTCAGATTCCATTGCTTTGATAGTTTTTGCGTCATACATATATGGTTTTAAACAAATTGCGTGTCATTAAAAACACTATTTGTTTACTGTTAAGAGAAAACATTTCTTTTGCAATTAAAATTAATGCTAATATTAAAAGGAAGAGAAGTCGAAAATAATTATAATAGAGTATCCTATGTTTTGTTCTTACGTACACTTCAATATTTAGTGACATTGCCCAACCTTGTAACATCACGTCGACTGTGTACAATACCATGTGCAAGCATCTTTCTCCAATTCAAATAGATGGAGTGAAAAACAGCTCATTATTGACCAAAAGCGATGTTCAGAGTCAATTAAAATTAATTACAAGGGCGATTAGACACAACATGTGCATGGCTTTCTAACACGCCGCGTGTATTTTGTAGAAACTGACTTTAAAAGATGATACGAAACCACATATCGTATGATGTTTATTAATTTACAATAAACTATATTGCAATTAAAGTACACCACATAGTCCAACAAACATACTCAATTATAGTATAATGTTTGTTTTATAAAAGAAAACATACACATCTCATTTACACAGAATTACACACATTGCAAGCTTTTAAACTATGAAAAGTTTCAGTTTACAAATGCATTCATTGTGACTCTTTTAACAAAACATAAGTGTATAGGAGATGTAACAAATGAAAGTAACTTACAAAGCCAACTAGATTAACC
Source organism: Sinonovacula constricta (assembly GCA_007844125.1). Lineage (NCBI taxonomy): Eukaryota > Metazoa > Mollusca > Bivalvia > Cardiida > Solecurtidae > Sinonovacula > Sinonovacula constricta. Next base: position 22,337,004 of record CM017571.1, read on the forward strand.
ATGCAATATGATAGCATATGTCTTAATGAACAGTTAATCACATTGGAAAGATATTTATCTATTCAAACACACAACATACAGTGCAGAAATTCACAATACCTCATATTCTTGCTCACGTCGTACATAATTCATTAGTGATCATGTTAGTGCCGTGGTCTAACCAAGGACAAAGTACTGAATGGAAGAACGTAACTTACGAGTCCAGAGCCGATGAAATCAACACATCAACGGAGATAGCAAATCGCCGAGGCTCCGAGTCTGTAGTTGATCGGAAAAAGACCGAGTCACTCCGCAAGTAGCCTATGCTTCCACGCGGAGCACAACTTCGTGCCTATATAAACCTGCCAGAGGGGAACAAACGGCTTTCAATTACTGAACCTTTTGGAGAAAGGGGGAAACTTGTTGAATTGTCATTATAGTATATAATAAGTTGACGACTTTCTTAAAAGGTTTCGTTAATCGAAACCAGTGGTGCTGGTTTAAACGACCCTTTGTGTATATCGATAATGTTTGGGTCAAAAAGGGGAATTTTCGAGAGAACTCTGGGTATGTATATAATATTATTTTTTTAGAAGTTAATGTGTCGCTATATATTGATGAGATGTTGTGGTATACATGCTGCCTTAAAACGGTTGATATGTGCATCACAGTTGCATTTTAAACTATGGAGTTGTATTTATTAATATAAGTAACAATAACATGAATTATAAAATATATCATGAGTAAAAGAACAACATTTAAAGTTAGGTTATAACTACATTTTGCGTCATCGCTAAACTCCCGTTTTATACCTATTTTTAATCAAATTGATCAATCAAAAGATAATATTTGTGTAGCTGTCAATGAGTTGTATGCATTCAGTTTTATTCATTAGACATGTTATACACTTACTCATTTTATAGTTTTTTATTTTATTTGTAAAGCAATTTCTTATTTGTGATATCATGAATGAGAAAGGTAATATTCTCCTAGTATATTCTTTGAAAGTTCTCATTGCTAGTATTTTAAGTATTGTAAGTATTTCATAAAAAACAAACTTAATTTTAATTTGACTTTAAATAAGCAAATACATAAAATTAATCTATTTTCACAACATTGACGATTGATATGTCTTAGTTGAAAATTTCCTGAAATTAACTACTTCATACAAATAAAGGCACCTACCCAATATGTGTCAAAACCATGTTACACAATCAATTAAACTAAAAGGTGATTTGCATTTACTCTGCTCGCAGTTGCTTTATATTGCTATTGAAGAAATTGTTCTATCTGGATAATATGTTTGAACATTTCACAGGTCGAATTATTTGATCGTCATAATTTGGATAACATTAAATCTGGCTCGCAATACTTAAACATCATACGTGCAAAAAGCACCTGCTGACTAAACTAAAAGCTAACTAACTAAAATATAATATTTGCAGAAAACGGTAATTACTTAATTGTTATTGTATACGTCTCTTTTAAGTACTGCTGTAATCTTATTTATTCTTTAAGCTCAATAGTTCGAATATTTATTTTAATTCCATAATCATAAAAGTGTATACATATACATATACAACTCTGAACATATAATTGATTTGAATTTATATTTATTGAAAATTGTCAACTTTATTCCTTACGTTTATATAAGTTTCAGTCCTGTCTTTCTGTCTGTTCCAAAGTTGTAGTTATATTAAAGGTGCTCTAATAACTATGCAATTAAACGGTCGGAATGGCATGTTTATGGTTATTAATAAGTTCCTTTATTGGTTGACAGCATTTCGAAGCAAAGTATTTTGACAAATTTATTGATATTGCTACTTTTTAATTTATAATGTGCCTTAAAGTTCATGACAATTATTATTTGAACTGGTTAAAATTAAAAGTTTAACACTACATGTTTTAAGTTTTCATAAAGGTGCTTCTATTCTAAACCTGATTAAGGTCTCAAATATTTATAACTGTTTTATTATTTAAAATGTTTTGCTAATTATATTTCCCTTTTTACCAATGGGAACCAATTGAAAAAGTAAATAAATATATATTTAGAAAAAATTAAAAATGTCCCTTTCATCTGCTTTTAATTACATGATAAAATCAATGTTTCATCTGTGATTATCATTTGTACAATTAGAACTCAAATAAGCATGACATAGCCTCTCGAATTAGGATCTCCAGGGACATAATATGAAGATACAAGATAACGATATAATTTAGAATCAGCGAAGTGCATGCGATACTGTAATTAGCGTAGCGGGCGCGTACAAACGATCGCCTGTTTGATCATATTTACTTTTCAATTAAGAAGTACCCATCAACACCTAGTTACTTATTCATACAAATAACAGCTTGCGTTTATCATACGATCCTGAGTGATTCTCCTAACGCTTGTCCCAAGGTCTTCGTTTCTCCTTTAGTTCATTAGTTAGAAATCCCAGCTCATAAAAAATGCATATCTGTTAAGAATGGACACATTAGTAGAAAGGGATTCTAGTCGCCTGATAAATTGTGGTCGCCGTACATAGACAGAAGTGTGAAATTACATGAGTTTGACGTAGATTTATATCAGGTGTCGATGGGGACGGGTCTCCGGGGACGATGCAACATGTCGGATCGTGCTTTGCCATAGAGTGCATATATCACAAACTCTGAATGAAAGACCCCGTGGGCTTAAATAGAAAAAACACGACCCAGCAGGCGGAAACTACGCTGTCTATCAACTTTCAAACATGCCAAAATTCCTAGACATCACAATAACAGGAGATTTTCTTAAATTGTATTATCTGTTCAATGAGATTTCTTAATGGGGGTGTAAAATTTACAAAACTTGGAGATAAATCCGTATAATAACGATAAGGAGCTTACACGTTTATTGAGGTGTCTGTCTGAATATAAATACTTAAAAGATGATAAGAAACGTTCAGCATTCTAGACTGTATCTGAAATTTGAATAAAACCTCTTATATCTGCTTAGAATATTAAAGATAATGTCACAATGACATAACAATTTTTCTATTGAGTGCATTTAATTGCATTATTGTTTAACCTAAATGTATTACCACCTGTATTCATCGTTTCATATAATATATGTAAACCATGATTCAGAAGGCAATAAATATGGAAAATATGTTTTATAAACTTCGAAAGCTAATAACTGTTAATATTAACTGCAAAGAAGATTTGTACACGAAGAAAGCCGATAACCGTTTTAGTAATTGAACAGAAGTGTTGTACCTGATGAAAGTTCATAACCGTTTTTATTGACGTCAAAGAAGTTGCTTAACTGATGATAGCTGATAACAGCTTTTAGCAATTGCTAAGAAGTTGTATAACTGATGAAAGCCAATAACAGTTTTCAGAAACTACAAAAAATACTGCATTTAATACCTTGCGATAATTTATTACTCCCTTCTCTCACAAAGCGAAAACATAACTGTGTTTAAATAGTTTTTCTGTCACTACCAATAATGCAAACTGTACATTATACCCATAATTAAAAATGTAAATGTCAATTCGCACAATATATGCAAAAATGTGATATCTAGGATATAATAAATGGATGTTTGCTCCAAGTGCCAGTACACCGCCCTTTCAAATGACGTGTATACTGTTTAGCATCTGAATACGGTTGTAAATTCAGAGAGTTGCCACGTGAATACAGGAAGGTGTTTGATGCGCAATGAAGGGAGACGATGGAAACAGAACAAGTCTGTACAGACATTTTCAACTCAATTACTTTAAATGTCCCTTTAATGGGCTTAAAATGAAGTAAAACTGACGAGAAACGAGACTAATTTAAATGCAAAAAGTTGCGATTTAAAGAAACAGTTTGAATAAATGGGGAGTTTTTAAGAGATTATTTTTTTGTTAAAATAAGTGTAAAAGTTTCTTCTATATTAAAAGGAAAAAATAAGAAATTATTAAATGTATGCTTATTTCCTTTTCCACAAGCCAGAGTTAGGGATTAAAAATCATCTTCCAGCAAGGTGCATGATTAGCCCAATAATAGAAGTAATTTTCATTTAAATGGTGTTTTAGAACGGCAAAAAGGTCGTATAGTTTATCAATTTTAATGATATTCCTGTTTGAGGTAATTTGGTTATGGAAAACTTCCAATAGGATCGCCTTAAAATTATATAAATAAAACCTTCTTTTAGCAGAATGAATGCGCATTATTCTACAAAACAAGTAACGAATGCCGATCTATCGTTATTACAAAGTACATGATACATATATTGTGCATAACAAATTCAACAGGTTCATTGTTCACGATCCCTTTTATAGTAGAAACGCAAACGTGCTAATGATTGCCATGGCGATCGTCAGTCAGAATAAAAGGAGTGCATACCTGTTAGCGACTTCTGGCAACTTACCAACGGAGAGTCTACTAATAAGTAAACAACGGTCCCTTACAATTAAATATAGATAACCCCGCTAATGAGATCGTATGATGATTTGGCATTAATCAAAATTAAAGCATGCATTTTAATAAGTATAACAACGTATGCCGTGTTCCGACTCTTTTATATGCATGTAGTATTTTGAAGTTTAGAGTCTGTATTTGTTTAAATCATATATGCGTTTCTGAACACCTTTCTAATTTCTTCTTTCTCGCGGCGCCCGTGGCCGAGCGGTTAGAGTCGCTGACTTGAAACTCCGCAGCCCCTCACCGGGTGGGTTCGACTCCCCGTCGGGGTTAGAAGTTTCATGCAGGAGGTTTTCCAGATAACATTTGGTGTAACACAGAAAACAAGAATTAAAACATGTTCTTTCTGGGTAATATTAGTGGTTCTTTTACTGCTAAGGGTACTGTTAAGCATATATTAAAGCTATTCCAGAAATGGTTCTCGTCTTCGTCCTAATGTTGCCCAGACGAATCAAACAGTGTGTACACTAAGTAAGTAAATAATGTCAGAGCGGTAAAAGTTGCTTAAACACGCCAGTTTAAATTGCGATCAGAGCGTCAGTGTCTGTGTTATTCGGCCTTCATGCTGATTCGATAAAACAGCAGTTCATTTAGCTGATTGTGGTTAACACGGTACACATTGGCAATAATTTTAAGTGATAAACAAACAAACACGGGACAATGGCCATATACACCACCTTAGGCAGATAATCAACAATAAATTACGAAGAATATAGATATACTGACATGGTAACATGGAGTTTCGTCAAAGATATTCGTTGTATTCCGGGTGCTTGAGAAGATCGTGCGATTTAAATGTAGCTAAATGTATGTCCAGTTATTGTCAATATATGATGGCAATGTATATACATCTGCCTACATGTTTACTTATAATATACTTTACTATTCTCTGACAGAAGGCGTATCTGTTCTTCAGTCCAGGGCTTTGCCTTAAATGCAAGAAAACAAAAAGAAAAAAGAAACATACATCCTAATTTGACCAAGCATTTTGTGGTTGTCAGTTCTCTACAACGATCATAACTCCGCGCCGCGTTTTCCCACCCAAGCAAACGGTGTATTTATACACATGATCCCAGTAAAAAGAAATCGAAAAAATGCAGTCCAGAAAATTGTTTTCCCCAAGAAAAAGCTTCACCACGATATTACCCATTCGCAGCCAATATCTGTTGCCTGTCGAAAGAAGATTTATGCAACTGCTTTAATCGGTATTGCAACAAGGCGAGAATGGTGTATACTTTACGCAAATGTTAGCAGACAGTCTTTTCATAGGTGCTTAAGGCAATATATATATTTCACCCAATGCGTACAACAGACCATTTTAGGTTAAGACAGTGCATCGCCTTAATTGTTCGAGATATGCTGATATTAATGGCGGTTAGGAAGTGTTTCTGTATATACTTAATGTTATCGTTTTGCAGGTTAGGCAACTACTGTGTAAGCCAGCGGCCCATTTATGGACATAATGCACTCGAAATTCAATTAAGCATGTTTTCTTTTTTTTTTTTTAAATTGTAAGTTTTGATTTAATGGTGTATTCCTAATGCTTATTTTAAGTCATATCCCAAATTGTGTTTACTTTTTAGATGTGCATAAAGGCTAGAATATAAGCTTTTGTTTAAGATATGGCGTATGCTTGTGCTGCATATATTATATTGACTTGATATTAATGCTGTGTTCACAGTACCATTGGGTACATCTTTTACTAAAATACAAGAAAATTTCTGCACTTCCCGTGAAGAATGTTATTTTTACAATAAAATCACAAGATGCATATATACCAAAATGAAATCTGAAATTTCTGTGTTTTGTTTTGTTTCTTCACATAAGTTCAACTAGCAATTCATCCAAATGCAATAAATAATGATTGACCACAAGTGTGCAAAAGCAAGCTCCACAAGTCATACTTAAAATTTCTTCATATCATTTCAAAGAAAAAATAAGTCTACATACTTCAACAGCGCCCCCTCCCAAAGACGTATCTCACAATTTCTTAAGGTAATTAGATGCAATTTATTTTCTGCAATGTGCACGGTGGTCATGTTGTATTTATAAAAAATACGCAATTTATGTGCAGACAAATACATGTACGCCGTCTTCGGTCCAGGAACACATACAATTACAAATAAAAAAATAAAAAAGTCATTAAGAACATTTTAGTATCCAATGGAATGTTTATGTTTACTGTATTTGAACAATACATACTAAACTAGAAAAGACGTATCGATATCAGTATATTGAGATTTCTAGAGTGAGGCATGGCTTAACAGGTAAATGTTCAGAGTTCACTATTGTTGATGTATTTGTACTCATCCCTCTCCTAGCCTAGGTTTATTCACTTTAGAAACATCAAATTAATGTAAACTTCCAAGTCTTCCACTCATTAAATGTAAATGTTGATGATGAAAGAGTTTCGGAATCAATTGTAATAAACCCTTAAACTTTAATGTCTTTAAGATAAGACGTTTTAGAAAGATTTTATAGTGAAAGATACCGATTATAACACAAGAAAGTAATTAACTTGGAACTAAAATAAATAAATAAATTGGAACACTTATTAGTAACGAAAAGTAATATTTAAATTCAATTGTTGTTTTTTATAAGGGCTCAAATTCTTTGTTCAGACGTACATTGTCCTTGTTAGAAACTACTTTATATTACAAATAGTTTGTTACCGACAGAATTTAGGATTTTACATAGAGGAGGCGTCATATTTATTTCTATAAAAGGATCATGTAAAACGATCATATAATAATAACATTTAAAACTTGAATGCATCATGAAGTAAAAAAAGATTCTTAAATACAATATTAAGACAAAGATGGTTGAGGGAAGGTAGTCTATTGTACAGTTAAAAGAATGCATTTACTACAAGGTTGGTCAGAGGGTATGATTTGTTGACAAACTTCCGGGACGGATTCTGGCGTGTGTGTTGACAAAACTAGCATATTTGCACTCTCTTCCTCTCAATCCTATAAATATTATGAGGACAAAATAACGAACTTACTACATCTTCAATACATTTGATTTACATTACGGTATTTTGACGCGTCAGTATTGGACAATCTCACAATTTACTTACAGCATAGACGTACATTGAAAGTTACAAATTATCTTACGCCCTTTTCGATGATATAGCACGCTGAAACTTGTCTGATAAGCGATTTGCAAGCGAGTTCGTTTAAAATCAGATCACTAAGGAATTAACTTTTTCGTTGATGCTTTGCTTTTTGACGATGATTTAGCAAGACCGTATGCATCCAAACACTAAAATACCATTTACGTGACAAAACGCGTAGCACATCAGTCCTAACTTAGTTGCATCGTCAACAGCTCAATTGTATGATAAGATTTTATTACAGAATGTAATTAAAAACTTAAATGTTAATTGACATCACACGTATTATATAATGTTTAGTTTAGTACAAACGTACTTGTTTATACCCGACTGGAATACAAATGTTTGCATAGTGCATCAATCCCCAACGATTACTCGTAAAACGGCCAGTCAACGGTTCGCCATGTGGTTTACAATTTCACTTATTGGATAAGATAAGACAATTTATGTAAACATACTTGGCCGACAGTTTGGGCGCCCTTCATGTTTATGCTCAGTATTATCAATATATTCTTTTGTATATATATAATTTTGAAATTGATATTGACTGGTAACATATGTCTGTTGGATAGTTTTGCTCAGGGACCCTTACTTACAATATATACGAAGGATAATGAATAGTTCATGTTGTGTCTGAATGGGTCTATGGGTTATTGGTATTTGTTTATGTTAACGGCATATCCATAATCGCCCCTAAAAGCAATCGTTTCACAAAAAGATATTATCGGTAAAGTAATACATGTCAATAAAAGATTTTTATAATATCTGCAGTAAATGTTATCCTGCAAATCTCATTAACATTGCAATAATGTAATACAAGTATCAGTAGTACCTATTCTGTTAAGTCTATAATTAATGATTCTTTAATTTGGTATTATAATGACAGGCGTTTAGAGCCTTTTACAGATGTACCGTTTCTCATTTAAATGTATTTTAAGTAGTTTTAAAGTAATCTTAAGTCGTAGTAAGCTATTTTTCCATAGACTGGAGCCATTGTATAAAAATGGTAACATCAAACAGAAATCACATTCCACTATTGCGTTCTCTATGTTATTCGTTGGTGAGATTTATCGACCCCCAGCAATATTTCAGTTCAGAACACCTGTCATGATGCCACAGCAAGACACATTAACCGTACTTTGGGCCCACAAGCAGTGGAACCGCCATCATTTTTACTAGAGCTTTGGCAATGAAGCATACTATTGCCATTTTTTTATGTCGCATCCCAGGTTAAAATCCCGGGCTTTCCGCAACATTGTCATCTTAATCAAAACCCCGCAGTCTACTCATTTTTCTTCCACCATGTTGTGCCACTAGTAATATCAACGCACTTTATTGTAATTAACCAATATGTAAACTTCGTCGTAGCATAGTCAATATATTCATAAACAGGGAACATTATATTGACAACGGGTTTTAATTCTGCCTATCGATTATTGATCTGTTATAGTCGGATCAGTGATATGAATATTTCCCTGCTTTAATTAGATAGCGAAATCGCATTATGGTATAAGACATGTATCAGGCGGGGAAATCAGGTAACAGCTCGATTTCTTGGCGTGATACCTGATATGGACGCGTGAGAGAATCTTAAGAGTGAGAGCATCATCTATGATAAGGATATCTTATTGATTATACAAGCGTACGTTCATAAACTGTTTACGAGTTCGCGCAATGGCGCTCAAAATAATCAAACAAGCGTTACGTGCACTTAATATTACCAAACTACTTCAAAATGTTTTGTCAACCAATAAAAATGCCTGCCTCTGTCATGATTTAATAGCTTTGACCATGCAAATAAAATCTTACCCTCTGTACACATTAATTGTTATGTTCAGTAATATTTACGCCGTGATACGCTTGCAGATAGGACTAACGACTTGAGTCATATTCTGTTTCATAAGACCAAGTTTGGATGAAGTGACATCATACATTACTAGCTTCTAATGGGTCTTGTCATGACCTGTTTTGTAAAAACTATAAAAAAAGACGACGATGTAAACATTGTGCAATAGAAAACATGCCAGTAGCCCAAATGTGGTTTAGACAATGGATAATTCACAAAACCGTTTTTTTTTTAATTAATCGCAGCGACCAATTATGATCAATTAAAGCCACGTCCAACTATTTGCTGGTGGAAGACTCCAGGCATATGTCTTTGTAAAACCATCGGCGCACCGCAAGTCAGCTTGAAGACCTTCTCAAATAAAGATGAGAACGGGACTCGAAAGAAGGCTAGGCAGGCAGAGAAAACTTTCATATAGCAGAAAAGCGTTGGAACTGCCGTAATTTTAGGACAGATTGATGGTAATGGTGAAGTGGAAGTTATGATTATTGCAGTTACTGTTGTTGTTCTGTCACATAGACCCTCATTGTTTGTTACGTCTGATAATTTGGGTATGGACGCAACATGAACATTTATGACTGTAATACATGCAATATTATGCAAGCCATGGTCAATAATATTGCAAGAAGTATTAATCTATTGCTACTTTCTCAATAATAGCCTTGAACTATGCACGGTGAAATTTCACATTGTAATACATAGCAGGACAAATATTGAAGGTTGACATATATTGCAATATAATGTATATACCTGAATATCATTTGCCATTGTGGGTACTAGCACATCAATCAATAATAATGGTAATGTCTACAGATGCGTTCGCCGAGCAATCTTCACTGCACAGGTCACGTTCCTTTCAAATCACATTTATCATCACAATAACTTTAATTGAAACAAACATAATTTGAATACCACTTTCTATTTAATGGGCCAATGTTTTCTGAACTTAAATCTTTATATATATATAAAATACTATATTTGGCCAACCAAACAAAGGTTTTCTATGTTTGTAATATCTGAATCTCATACGAATTAATCAAAAATGTTTCTAAATTCGTAATAAAAAAGAAAAAAGAAATTACCCATATGCTATATAGAAATTATAATCCTCTTGTCAATGGTCACATATGACAAGTATGTACGTATTGTCTTGCAACAATAAATAATTGTATTGTAATGCATTGAAATAAAAAATCAAGGTATACCTTTACATATTAATGAAATAAAAACTTATAAGATTACTTGTACTCTACCGAATGCACATCATTGTCTCTATGCTAATAAGGGCATAATACATACAGATCCAAATATTTGGGTGTATAATCATTTGTTGACTTTGATTGTGTCAACAGACTGGTTTAAAATGTTTATTTCTCTCAAAAAGACATGTACACATGCATAAAACATTTAGTAGCCGAACATTGTTACAAATGCCATTTGTAAAATATTCCTTCATCCCAGAAACATCTGGATTGAATTTCTGTACATTTTGATAACAATAAAATACGAGTAAAGAGTTTATGCACACATTGTTGACTTTTTTAACACATGCGAATTCTATGAAAGTAAAACGTTTTTGATTCATCTCCTTTAAGGCTGTTTTCTTAAGGTTCTGGACCTGTAATGGTGACCTTCCACAATCCTTATAATGATACTGTTTCTTGAATCTGTACTATAAACCACATCGTACGGTGAATTTTTAAGGAAGTTTACCATTTGTAACTCAAGTTATGTACATTTTTATAAAGTGACCCTTGATTTTCAAAAACACCGTAAATTGTGCTGGAACAAAAAATGAAAAAGTACCATTTTTTTCAAATTCTACTGTTCTATATTCAAATTTTAACCAATTTCCTGTTACACAATCATGTCATGATAAATCAGAACAATAAGTTCACACTTTGGACAAATACTTATAAAAATACAGAACTTTGCATACATGTACCCCCGAGCAAAAATCCGAGTTTTTTGGGTGTGTTTAAAAATTTACTCTATCTATAAAAGCAAATATCTCAAGTTTGAAGCTAGTTAGACACATACAACTAGTTTTAAAATTTTCTGCAATATAAACTGTCCATAATATGAGATTTTAAAGGCATTTTACCGTTCCTAATTAAATTTACAGAACTTTGCATACATGTACCCCCGAGCAAAAATCCTAGTTTTTGGGTGTGTTTAAAATTTTTCTCTATCTATAAAAGCAAATATCTCAAGTTTAAAGCTAGTTAGACACATACAACTAGTTTTAAAATTTTCTGCAATATAAACTGCCCATAATATGAGATTTTAAAGGCATTTTACCGTTTCTAATAAAATTTACAGAACTTTGCATACATGTACCCCCGAGCAAAAATCCGAGTTTTTTGGGTGTGTTTCAAAATTTACTCTATCTATAAAAGCAAATATCTCAAGTTTGAAGCTAGTTAGACGCATACAACTAGTTTTAAAATTTTCTGCAATATAAACTGCCCATAATATGAGATTTTTAAGGCATTTTACCGTTCTAATAAAATTTATAAGAATTTGTAAAGGTTACTATAATGAAACTGCAAGAGAATTTATAGCGAAAAATAACGTCAAAATGGTCAATCACCGATTATACTCCTTTATACAAAAAATCACCTACAGTTGGTATAAGAGATGGAAATATGTATGTAAAACTCTGCATTATTACATGAAAACCTTCTCTTTACTGATTTTGGCTGGCTTGAGGGAAATATTTGAAATTAACCACTTTACACGTTTTTCGTAAAAAAAAATCCGACAGTTTAGGAATAACTGAGTCAAGCACTCTTTTGGTATTAGTGACACTTGGTTGTCCCTCACAATTTTGACCCCTGGACACATTTAAAAGTCCATCCTGGCCATCCGGAGAAAATATCAGACGAAGGTGAGCGAGCGTCAAACCATGTCGCTAACTCTCGCGGTTAGCACGCGAAGGCAAATTTAAATCGCCAACACAAGATGAAACAGTGCATTTTTCACCTGTACACATGAAACCAACACAATAGTTATGATCCACTTCAACTTTACATGACTTTGTTTTCGGTAAACCACTATTTTTACAATATCGCCTTCGACGATCACGCTGTCGAGCTCCCGGTTCCCTCATTTTTGAGAAATGGGTAACCCAATGACGTCATGGAAAATCCATATCACGTGGTGAAAAACTACTTAAAATAGCAAATACGAAACTTTACGACGAATGCTATTCAAATAAAACCGAATCATACCGAGTGCCGATGTTTACCGAAGTTAGTTACAGGTCCAGAACCTTAAGCAAAGAGCTTAAGTAACATACCACAAATCCTGGAAATACAATCATGGGAAGGTTGGGGTAAGAATTAATAAGATGTATAAGGGATAGTCTCCTAATATTAATATCTAAACTCAAGGAAATTATTTTATTTGGGCAACTCAATGAATGCGTTTTTTATGTTTGTACCCTTTGAGGTTTATATTGACTGCCACGCTTGTATTTGTGAAATTAAGACCGATAAAAAGTAAATTTTCTTTTTTAAATTACATATCCTGATACGTATTTTATTGATTTTAGAGCTCAAAGACATATCACTGTTGGTAACACACACACACACACACACACACACACACACACACACACACACACACACACACACACACACACACACACACACACACACACATACAAAAAAAACAAGCCATAAAGACCAAGAATTCCAATTAAAAGTGCTTACCGACCATTTGGACTACCTCGGATACTATCTGCCATAATAATAATAATAATAATAATAATAATAATAATAATAATAATAATAATAATGATAACAATAATAATAATAATAATAATAATAAAAATAATCATAATAATATACGTTTGAGGCACCAAAGTGAGAAATTTGATATTTGCATTTGTGTCTAAATTTTAGTTGTGCCTATTAAAATAGCAAGATCAAATATGGACAGATTTGATATTACGCCATACTTACATTTTAACAATACAAACACAAAAATATAACAACAACATTCTTTATATATCGTTGATAGAAATGAACCTACTTGTTTTGTATATTCCCTTTCTATTCCATCGAAAGGAAATCCCATTTTCTTCAAATCATCCTCAATGCCAGATTACTGATTAAAAGCAAATACTTAATTCCAAACCCATAACGTGCAACTCAAGTTAATGTTAAATGATTAATCAACTTTTTACTACTAGTGCATTAAGCAAATAAAGGTTTTATTGCATCTTGAGGAAGTTTAATCCATCTTTTTTATATGTAACCTGACTCGATTTGTTCTTGCGACTATGATTCGGATCTTATTTAACATGATAAATTGATGTTGAACTGGGAACGTCTCTCCTTTGGGACACCAAGGGAGATATACAAAGGATCATTAAAACAATTCCGAGTACCTTTGCTGATTTGTACCAGTATGAGAATTGTCCTAGTATTAGCACGTTTTGGTCTATTAGAAGCAAAAACGGTTATCACGGAACCCAAGATTAAATAGTTTGAAATTTTAAAAAAAATGCTGACTGATAACACACGGTTAATTGCTTTGTAAAGTTGGGTAGTCCGATATGGTGTGTTTGACATTTTAAACCTGGCATGGCTTACAGTATAATTGTATGTGCTAAGTATACGTACCATATCAATTATAACAAACTGTCTTTGAAGCAGATTCGAAATATGTATTTCAAATAATAATAATACTATTTATAATAATAATTATAATAATAATAATAATAATAATAATAATAATAATAATAATAATAATGACAATAATAATTATTATAATGCAAATAATAATCACTGTACATCGTAGCAAACACAATTACGGCTATTTTAGTCACATCCAGTTATGAATCGGAGACAAACCTCAAATAATGTCTGGCTATAACAAATGACACATTACAGGTTAGCTGAAAGACGTCCTCAGTCCGGAACTCGATTCCACGCTTTGATGAACTGTGAAGTTACATTAGGAAGTGTAACAATATGACAGAAATAACAGTAAAATGTAATTCAAAAGTGTTACTACGACGTTTTCTTTCATTGATACACTCAAATTGTAGATGTTTATATACTTTCTTTCTTAGTACAGAATTAAACATTAATGGGAGAAAAAATATGTCAATGTGATTTAGAAGTGGTTTAGATATCGCATTCTCTTCTAGTTGTAAAGTTTATAATATATAACACTCTTCAGTAAATATAAGCTTTGTAGATCTAAGTAACTCTATTTTCATTTGTTGTTACTAGAACCATTTATCAACTATGATTTTCTACATACTTTTCTTAATTGTTTAAAAAAGTTATTCCGTATAAAACGCCAAACATTTGTCGTCAAGAGGTCTGACAAGCAAAGAGAAGCTAAATGTTTGACGTAGTTATGTTAGGTTTTAAATCTATTACATTTGGATGCTGGCAAGGACGTTAGTTTCTGACTTTAGGATACATATACATATCATAAAAGATCAAACGGATTGTCAAAATAATCCATTTATTAACTTTATTTATACTGTACATTTAAATTATTATATATATATATATATATACCCTACATTTTTGCGTAAGTACTAGCTAATATAAATATTTTAGCTGGTACTTTATTTCGTAAATTCTAGAGATAAACATCGATTCTATATATCATTCTATTTTTATACAATAAAATATAAATATGCCTCTATTGCATGTCGAGATATACAAATAAGACGTTAAAACGTTAAGACGCTGAAACTCCCTCGGTATATATGGTTGCTTGTGTTAAATTTAAATGTTTTTTATATATTTATTTATATCTTATGTTTATTTTATACTTTATTTTAGGTTTATTTGAGGGGAATGGTACAACTACAGTGTAAAGATAAACATCCCCATTATGTAAACACACTTTATTGTCTAAAATTCCTGGGAAGCTTGGAAGCGGTTTAAACGTTCTTTAACTGAAAACATTCTTATTCACATGGTCGTATTACGACACGCCTGTATTTGACAACTTCGCAATTTACAAACATCATAGTTGGATATAAACATTTCCCTTGTTCAAATCCGTAACCGCTAACTTTCAATCCCTGTTCAATAATATGACACGCTGAAATTGTCCGCTGAACGATGTATCAGCGAGTTTATTTAGACATTTCTCCCTCTGGAGTTGTATGCTTCCTATGATTCGGATTTTTTACCGTTGATATATTTACAGAAGACTGACTGCCACCAAAGCAGAAAGCGACTGACAAGGGGAGCATATAAGAGTTTATATGAATAAAACAAAATAAATAAATAATATGACTGATTACAATCTGCAGTTTGTACTGTCGTTTTGACCTTTTCATATCTTTCTAAATGTTATTTCATTGTTCCATTCCGCTACAAATTACTTTTCTAAATAAAATATTTACTTTATTAAACTGTACTTATACTGAGTTAACGAGGCAGTTTAGATAGATCTTTTCAATCTTACAAGTATTACTAAAATTATATACTAGATATTGCTTCTTGCATTCCTCATCTCTGTGTTGTGTAACGTATAGTACGTGTCCCAACAAACAAATGACAGGCATTTCGAACACGTGAGCATAGATTTAAATAAGATACAACATTGTCAACCTTATGTTTGCAAGCTCGTGACTTGTAACAGAAATCTAATGACACGTCAGCGGTTTCAGCTGTCTTGATGTAATTTAAATACTACATCATAACACTGCTAATATATCGATAAACACGGGATAGTGTATTGACCGACGTTTATTTATTATCTTCCAAATCGGTAATTGACCGGTCTTCACTGTGTTCACTGGTATAAATATGTATCTTGTTTCAAACGAATGCATTTATTGTTAAGACATTAATCGGCAAAACAGATCAGGTAACAGGCCAATGACTTGAAATAATTTCTTCTGAGAGTGCGGAGAGAAATCGTGCAAGAAATTCCAAAGTCTAAAATAATTTCCTTTAAAATACATAATACTGTATTTGTAGACTGCATGCTAGTCCGTTTATATTGTTGTATAGATGATTATGTTTTATTAATGTTTACTATCACTTAAGAAACATTATTGCCAATCCTATATTTAATTTTATAGTAAAAAATAAATATTGAGCTTGTTGTGGTCTGTGTATGCGTACTATTTTCTTACATAACGAATATCTTTATTAGGTTAAGCGTTGGAAATTAACTCATGCTTTCAAATTGTATTTTAGGAAAACTATCACATCTTACATTCGTAAAATTAAAAAGAAAGTCAGCAAGAATCAATGTCCTGATGACCAAATTAAAAGTGTTCTTGGGATTTCCTAAATTTCAACTATGTTTTGTTAAGTATACAATACAGACAACCATACATGGCAACAATGTAAGGGTAACCTTTTTTTTTGCGAATTGTTGTAACACTTACATCAAGCAATACAAATACAAGGCTTAAAAAGACTTCAGTAAACCGAAGTTTTCTAAATTCTATTTAACATATATAATTATAATATTATATTTAAAAAAAATAACTATAACACTTTATTTTAGAAACAAACAACAACACAAACTTAGTCACCTCTTCCCTTAAATAGGGTTACTTTCTCTGACATATACCCACGATAAAGAATATTTTGTCTTATTTAATAAGCTTAATATATGTGTTCTATTTTTTCGGATCAGTTGACGTTGTGAATAAACACACTAGAGTCACAACTAAACTGAAAAACAGACCAATATCTAGCGACAGTGGCCATCATTATTATCTATTACTACCGTGACTTTCGTATATTTCTTATTTTTATTTTTATTTTTATGCTGAATCAACATTAATCACACACACAACAATGATTGATTGACTACAAGCATACAAATATTAACCCCCAGCCCCAACCCCAAATGGACAACTTGTACACCTTGAATTATCTTCTTATGTTCATGTCTGCCTATTGTTCGTGTAGAGACTGCGAGACCACAAATTTTTAAGCTCAGATCATTAGATTATATTAATTCTTATGTATATTATGTATCAACGCATCTACAAGCCACAATGCTTAAAAACGCATATGTGACCAATGTTTGAAACCTATATACTTTATGTGTTAAGCTAACTGTCACAGTGTTTTAGCCGATATATTGTTATACTTAAATCGGGCCACTACCAAGAAATCTTGTGTGCTAAAATAGACTTTAAGTTATGTATAATTATTACAGTGCAAAAAAGCAACTTGTTATTCATTTTTACTTTGATTTCTTAGACTCTGCATAAGCTTTCGTCAGATACGAGTTAAATGCCAGACAACATCATCAGTGGTTCTGTAGAGTAATTGATTACAATGGAGTGTAAACGATCATGAATACACCATTAGGCCATTCTACTGCTAAATGACAGTTTGTACTGTATCGGTACAGCAAACCCAAATGACTTGCAAGGAAAACATGGAATGGTTTGTTTCTGTCTTGATAAATCAAGAACAGTTAAGTCTTTCAAAACATTGCCTAAAACAACAAAACAACTTTCTGAAGGTTGCGATTATTGAAAAGAAATCTGCAAACGGTGGGTCTGAATAAATTTTAGACGAACTTATTCCAAGGACAGCTTTACTTTAATGATATTTTTAGAATTCTGTTGAGATGATATTAATCAACCCAAACTTTACTTTCTCTCAGCATATATAAGTCGACTTTAAAAGAAGAGTTTTTGACATCACAATCACCTGTTGCAATGACAAGACTGTACAACTATTGTCCCATACGAGAGGGATCAAGGTGATAAAATATTGTAATGTGATACACATTTGAAGAAAACAATGTAGTCTATTACAATAAACTGTTGCCTTCGGAAGAAAATAAGATATCAATGCTTTATTGTTACGAGAAGAGATGTTCGTAAAGGTAGCTTATGACTATAAGTAATGTGATTTATCAATGATTCATACAAACACGTTGTGTAATAAGCAGTTATAAGCGAAATTTGTTCTTTGCCATAATTGTGTGTGTTATGCAAATGGTAATGTTTTTTGGATGTGTTTGTATCTGCAATTAATGAAATTGTTATGTTCGATAGACCCCGCTTGTCTGGATAGTCTGGCAGGCAGCCGAATGGTAGCAATGTGAGCACTGACTGGAACTTTAATGACCATAATGTATCTGCCATTATGGAAACAACGGCTCTTTTTATTACTGAAACTTCTACCATTATGGTTTCGTCTAGTAAAACGTGATAAAATACATACAGTGTTTTATAGCATTATCAAGAAACAGGAAGAAACACAGTTTTCTTTGAAATAATGCGTTTCAGAATTTACATAAGCAAGGTATACACACGATTTGTGCTATTCAAAATAAAAATAACAAAGCTTTTTTGACGTCTTCACATGCTAGCAAGAATATGCAAATAATATCAATTTAAAGCATAAACAATAAGTATCACATAAAATTTGATTTATAAGATCACATTTGACTGATAAGTTGTAATATTATAATATATACGTTAAAATGTAACATTTGCCATTAATGTTACTGTTGTTAGATTGCGTAACGATTGTAAGACAGTAATGCAACCAAACAATGAAACTTTATATGTCCTGCCATATACGTTAATTTTAGACAGTTCCGAGATGCGTATAATAAACAGTGTAGTAGTATATATTTACGATGAATGGGTTTTTAAATTTATTCTAGACATAAACTATCCACATTTTATTAATGTTAGGTGTAAATGAGACGATTTCGAAAGTAGTTGCTGGTTTACGATTTAAAGTTTTTTTGCAGGAATTAACTTTACTCACTATATACAAGCCGAGTTCTTCACAAATATATCTTTTACCACGTATGTGGTCTGTGTGACAAAAGAAACGATTCGCAATAACAGTTTACTTAGACAAGTAACTTCTCCTTACGAGATACAGCAATTATATTCTGATCACTAACTCTTGTATACAATATATAACAAGTAGATTAAAAAAGTAACATCCTCTGGTATTGAACATATATACTAATAACGTAACGTTTGGCCCAATCTAATCAGACACGTTGCAATATAGTCGGTAACTATAACAAACAAACTGTAACACACACATAAAACAAGAAAAGAAAAAAAAATACAACAAAGAAATATGAAAAATAAAGATAATCGTACTCCGACGTCTCATAGTATGTACGTTTTCATTTTATATAAGTAAGGAGTATGAGTTTCTATTATTATATTATTGCGTGCACATTACGTGTGTTTGGTATAAAACATATTGATGCTTCCTTCATTATCCAATGAAAGTCACGTGACTTTTGATACATCATTGAGCCGCGTTAAAAACAGCCGCAGTGATTAAAGTATTGAATTGTCCATGGAACTAAATTTCAATATTTGGTATTTAAAATATAGCTACATTCTCTTTTGTGACTAAATATTTAAACACTATATTTTGTGGTGGTGGGGGCGTGGTGGAGGGGAGATGTAAATTGCACTCTACGACATTGTTTTACATTTAGTACAAGTCAAAATGAAATTATGTTTTGTTCTGTTGTTTGTGTTTGGATCTTTTAATTTTCGCCCAAAGTCAAATCGTTACTGCCAGATCTCGTGCTTGGCATTTTTATTGTGATTTTTTTTAAATCAACAGCTATTTAAATAGACAGTTTATTTCTCTTCATCGGTGCCTTATAATAATTTATTGTAAATCTTTTTATTTTCATGTCTGATACTCTGAGGTAGATGTTTTGATAAATGAATCATAACAATCGCGTGGTTTGACTGCTCATTTTATGTCCTGACGGTATTATAAGTCTGTTAAATTACTGGTTTGTTGTTGTTTGGACAGTGCCTCATTAGACAAAATAGTACTAGTCACAGATGAACACTAAACGCTCAACTATGATCTTGGATTCTTTGCATCGATGCTTTCTGAGCTGGTTTACTTAATGAAATGTTTCTATAGAGTGGCGTTGTAAATGAACATACAGGGTCATATAAAGATCGGAGAAAGCCGAACAGTCGCGTGTTCAAATGCCGTTGTCCTTACAATGTAATTGTCCTCTACGTTACTTTTTTCCTACAGGTAATGTTTCAATGGCTTGACCTTTTCACGTACATGCTGTAGTTCGATTAAGTGGTCTCTTGATCTATTGATTGATAATTTTTCGATATAGGCAATGCCAATGGAACCATTGAAAAGCGGAGCAAAATACATAAGTGCACCGCTAAGCAATTGTTTAGAAGCACTCGACCTAATCGACTTGTTCAGTTAAGGATTATTATATATTCCTGTCTTTAGACTAAAAGCATAATCCAATCTATCGTTAGATTTTTATGTACACAAAGGTAAAGCGAATGTCAGAATTAGACTTAGATTGAATCATGGACAAGAATTAATGCTTAGTACTTTTTCCAGAAGAAAAATGCTTGATGCGATTTTTAAAATAAGTACATATACTGCCGGGGTAAATTGTGTATGCACAATCACTTTATATACTGCAATGTTTATTTCTATATCGAGTTGCACGTTTGTAAATAGATCGAACTTTTAATATCGTAGAGTCATTGTACGTCTAATCAGTTGCTGTGCTAACGGACATCTATAACCATATCATGATCGCTTTGCAAATTCGTCTTAGATCCCCAATTTTAATTACATTGAAATACATTAAAAGTAATAAATATACGTCGTCATAGTGTTCAAAACACATTTGTTGAGGTTATCTTTTCCTAATATATCTCAGAGCTGTTATATTACTTTAACATGAAAATAGACTCTTAGTTACTTTTCTTGTGTACGTGTGCCAAAAATTCAATTAATACGATTGTATATCGATTAATCATCCCCACTATTATTCATTCAATCAATTGAATAGAAATTCAGAATCACTTAACAATTAAATCTGTAGGTTCAATTTGTTGGAAGATGCATTATCTGTTGAAGAAGAAATCAGTTTAAAGCAATCTATATCTTTTCATTATTAAAACTACATCCTAAATTACTCATTAGCTCATTTCACATACAAGTTAGCTTAATTATCTCAGCACATTAGAATTTCGCTAATAGCTTCATTCAAAACAAATAGCTTTACATACAGATAAATAATGTCAACAGGCAAATTCGATTAACAGACAATGTCAGTAGCAATTTAGTCTAACAAACTTCGTTAATTTTAATCAATTTAATACGCAACAGTTAATTCCGTAGAAATTTACGCCTGAAATAAGCTTAACTTGAATATATCAATCTACCTGTTATTTATTCCTGCTAACAATTAGATAAAACACATTTCTCATTAGTTTAGGTTAGGATAATTTATGTCCCTATGTTAAGAACATATCATTTTATTACATTTTAAGTCGAATTTGCATTTTATGTATTGGGCCTTAAAAATGAGCATGACTGTATAACATAAATTGTTATGAACTCGTACTGGTCAAATTGAATCTTCTAATAGCTTACCATAAAGAAATAAAGTCGTGTTATACAATAGGACAAATAACTTGTTCCAAAACAACAAGACTAGTATCGCACTCCGCAGAACAAGCTAATGTTATTGTCCATTGTATAGAATTTAACAGAAGATCGTCTTAATTATGAACTTTTTAATCGTATGACAGATGAAAGCTTCTTTGGCACAGAAACTTTATCATTGGGAGTTATATCCCTCAGGAAATTGAATAATTCACCGAGTGTCGAAAACAGCACAAGTAAAAATGCTAATAGTGTTATTTTAGATGATTGTTTAACAACAGTGCTTCTCTTACAATAATCCGAAACATTAGAACAGGTTGACGACAACACTGTTGTCATATGTATTCTTAAATACACATTTAAACGCAGAGGAATTAATTAAATAAAAACAGTTATTTATTGAACCACGTAATGGAAAACAAAAAGGTTTTAGGAAAATATTTTTCACAATCCATTGCAGTAGTCTCAAATTGTCCAGGGACATGATATTAAAATCTTCAAAAATGCCTTGACACAAGAGTTTCAGTTATAAGATAGTATCGGCGAAACAAAAATGCTTCAGATTTAAATAAAAAACAACTGCGCGCGCGTTCGATTTGTTTTTAAACACACCACCAACACCGCCTAAAAATAGGTTAACCTGTAATTCGTAAAGTTGCAAAGAAATAAATTGGAAATGTGTCTCGCCCGTAGTCACTAAAGCCACAGACAATTAAGACAATAGTTTTAAAAAGCGATTTGTATTACACTTTTATTTATAATGTGTAACGGCCTGTTGGAATTCTTCACTTTCCGAACTATCTATTGAAGCATCGTGAAATCAGTTATTCTTTAAGCTTCTGTAAGCGTCTATGGCATATCTTTTCTAAATTTAACGCTTGGCATGCTTCCATGTTCTCTAAAGACTTTATATCAAGTTTTGGTAAAGACTTGTTTTTATATTTATTTTGTTGATAAATTTTACTTTAAAACTGTTGAGAGATCATTTTACTTGTTATGGTTTGGACGACGTCAATTCTTATGTTAATGTCAGATTATTATGTAACAATGGTGTAAGTAAAACACATAACACTGCAAATACAATTTAAAATGTCACCTTTTAAATTAAATAACAGAGTATTGAAAGAAACAAAAACATGTGTTGTCGTGGTGTTTGTAGAGTCTGAACCTACATTTAGTTACGTACAGAAGTAGAGTTGCGAAAATGTTAAAAGTGACACAAAGTCGTAAAACAATTTTTAAAATTCTAATAATAAGAATGTATGACATTACTAGTCTCTACTGTCGAGACAGTCGCCATTGACCTTGAAACGCAAGAAACCATAATTCAATTTTTGAATTCTCAACTTTCAAGGTGCAAAGTAGGATAATACAATGCTGGAAATAATGCTTTATGTCGTTTTTGTGTGTATAAAGACCTTGGACTAAAGTAACAAGGTTACTGTTCTGTTGTTATTATGCTTCTTAAGAATAGACTATGCTTTTTCAGTTATCAAATTATTATTATTATTATTTATTATAATTATTATTATTATTATTATTATTATTATTATTATTATTATTATTATATAACTATATTATATTTTTAAACGGCAATAGTTTCGCTTTATAGATATCAGTAAGACGTTTTTAGGTAGTAATTAAAAACGTCTTTTTCATTTCTCCAGAGTGTTTACAGTGTTTTTTTAAAAACAAAGACGTACACAACCTGTTGATCATTGGAGTAACAGGCATTTTGATTCAGAATGACCGACATGGCGTGTAACCGAATTTGATTCCCCATATGTTTGTAAACTCAAACCGATATGTGCATAATAAAAACTCGCACACATGTCACTTGTTAACGAAAGCTACACGATCGTTCTGAACAATTATCCGACACCGTTAAACATAAATAGAGCATTACCCTAACCAAATAAAGCGATTGACCTCAAACGATCAGAAACATTTAATCAGTTGAACAGGACATTAGAACTCAGGGGAATAACATTCCGACGGCTCTTTCTTGTTCTTCATTATCACAAAATTCTACGACAAGTTCCCGTTGACATTTATAACCATCAGTTCCTCGTCGCAGCTCTTGTATCTCTGTAGTAGCTGTGATACTAGCCCATCACTACTTCATCCAATTAGTTAACAACCTATAAAGGACTTCCATATTCTTTTGAAGAACATTAGCCATTTTCATTGAACAATAATCATGTTACCGTACGACAGCGAAAGTGAAGAATTCAATTAAGGACTTCCCAGAAGAGGTTTTTCAAGGAAAAAGGTCTATTATTTAATATTTTATTACATAGCAACACCAACACTCCTCTTGCATATGACATTAAATGGTCTGAGAAACGTAAGGTTACCTTTATTTGTGTAGTCAGAAACACTAAAGTGTATCTCTATTATTACAATAGTAGTCCTCTCTTATTTATTTTTTAATTGTTTCACTTTCAATAATATAACGACGGAAACGTCATCAATAGTGATCTGTATACATAGACTATGTGTTAATACTATTTTTACTTTGATCTTTCTGTTTATTTGGTGTCATCTTTGAGCAGATAATACTAGACTTTGTTATACAGACAACGGACCAAATTTATTACGGAAGACCTTGTAAACGTATACGTCCGCTCTACTTTTTTCGTACAGTCGAGGTCATCGACTTGTAAGAGTAATCATCCAGTATAAAGACATCTATTATGACCTGAGTACATAAACGTTCCACCATTCTCTAAACCATGTGATCTATATAGTAAATGGGTTGTTCTGTCAGGTGAAGTTAGCAACATTATACATTTCACATAAAAGACAAAAAGTCGTGTCATAGATATGTTAGAATAATTTCCCTAATATATAATTGTTTTCAGTCGTGCCTTTTGTAAAGAAAGGTAGTCTTTGGTAATGACTTTTAAACCGTTAAACGGTGACTATTGATTTTGTGACAGTTATACAATTTTTGAACCAAAAGCCACACAACTTTTAAGTACTCTTAACCGAAACCAATTGTTAAGAAAAGGTTTGTGTTGTTTTTGTTGTTGCTTTTTGTTTGTTGTTTGGTGTTTTGTGTGTGTGTTTTGCCTTTCCTACTTCTGGAACGATTCAAAAATGCAAAGCATTGATTGCAGGGATAGGCCTTGATATACGTATTTGATTAGACCCTGTTCCTTGTTCACAAAAAGAACAACTTCAATTATCATTCCAAAATTTGGTTTTATGACACATTCATGCTGTGTCTACAAGTAAATCTGATGTTTTTTTCCGATATAATTTCATAAAACTACTTTAATCGGTAATGTTTCATAAGCGTGGGAAAAACTTACCGCAAATATATGCTTCATATCATAAATACAATGTATTATACGCATGTTTGCGTAAACCAAACACATTAAAGCGGACATTGGTCAATGTCATAAATATATGCAATAACATGAAGGAAAGAAGAACGTATAAGTTGTGTGTATGCACTTAATTGGATCGTTTATGTTAAATTGACAGCGAAAGCGTGTATGGTCTGGCAGGCCGCCTAAAGGCAGCAATGTGCGCGCTGACCGGAACTTTAATTATACAGTAGTAATATGTCATCACGCAATGGACTACCGTTATATTTGACTAAGAACATAATTATATATATATATATATATATATATATATATATATATATATATATATATATATATATATATATATATATATATATAAAATTATAATTAATGTTGCCACACCTTGCTAGCTAGTCAATTTACCCAATGGTAGACATTATTAGCATTTACGAACGTCTCATTTATGTACCTTTCATTCGTCATTAATTATATTTGTAACTTTGCGTTTGATTTTACGGAAACAACTGCTTTGTTAAAAATTGTTCTGGATCGCGAGCTACATTTATTTTCTTTTTTCTTTTTCTGAAGGATGCAGTAAAGTCGTGCACATTGGTTGGAATTGGAATGTTTACATTTTTAATTCTAAAAAAACGAGCTTACATTGAGATCAAATAAACTAATTTAATTTTCTGGTAATTGGATCTAGAGAAAACTAACAGCCGTAGAGGTTACATTGCTCACCTGGTAAGCGTTAACTGAAGCGTGTTATTGCACCATAGAATAACAAGTAATAACTCGTCAGAGACGTTATTATTGACCCCGAAATAATCAACAATGAACAATGGGTTATGTGAGAAACCAATCGGAACTGTGTCCCCATAGTGGCCTTACTTGTTTTCAATTCATTAAAAAACCTCCATTTAAGATGCCAATGTTGAAATCGTTTAATTAGTACTTTGCTTTGACCAGTAATAACTTTTTACTAAAAGCAGCTATCATCATTTTAAGTATACCACACTGTTAGAATGTTTATTTTCATAGCTAGTCTTTAAACTTAACTAAAATGTGTGTTTTACAAAAATATACTTCATGACATAATTCTGAAATTCTTTTCTTTTAATCGTTTTTTAAATCTTTTAAAAATGATTGACCGAAAGGAGAACATTATTGACCCATGTTAAAGGACATGACGAAAGTTTAATGACATACTTAATAAAATAATCTTACAGCATGTGTTTATGTGGCTTTGAATCTTGCTGTATGTAATTATTAGGACCGTATATTGTAAGTAAATATTATATAGTAAACATAACTTTGCAAACTTTATCATCATTTAAAGTCGTTAGTTGGGATGTGTTTTTTTTCACTTTCAAGCCTACTACTCATGACGTTAGATCAAGGTAAGCCTATTCCGGTATGGAAAGTCGCAAGGGACAAAAGAGCACAAACACACTTAAACGATGCGTTCTTTTCTTCCTTTGCACACATTGACCTGCGACTACGTCTTCTACAAGAATGTTCTGTTTGAGGATTGAAGCCTAAGAAAGGACTAGTCATTTTAAGTTTTAAAATAGTCATAATTCGAAGTAGCATGATTTAAAACATCATTTACATTATCCACCATCGTTGTATGTTGTTGTTTTGTTGTTGTTTAAAATTTAAATGTTCTTAGAGTGTACCGCTATATAAATGTGAGTGAAACTTAAATACCCTTTAGCCTTATTTATTAAAAAATAATCATGAGATGAGTCTAGTTGCTAAAAGCAAAATTAAGGTTGCTTATAAAAAGAGACTGATAGTTATTTTAACCAGGTTGTTTTCATGTCAGACACTCTGTAGTTCTTATTATAATTTGTAAAATGTATATTGCCAGTTTGTACAACATGTACTGGATACAGTTATTACTGCAGTTTTGTTTAAATGAATTCGATCCATCAGTTAAATCGAGTGCATTTAAACTAGCATTCGGCATATGAAAAATTTTGTACTTCAAATTACACAACAACAAGAACAACATGTTATCGTTCTGAAGTATTATCAAACATTTCAAATAAGGTGATTGGACACAACAGATAAGCAGAATGTATTCGGTTGAATCAGATTTTGAGCTCACAGAAATCATTTGTTTTCGATGCCACGTATGACCATCGCTTACTCATCCGAAGCTCCAAATCATTAAAGCTTATTAAAATTTCAAGTAGGGAAGGCACTTTACACTACCCACCTCGTCTTATCCGTATAGTCTATTTTCATTTAACATTAAACAAGTTGCCGCTGGAGTTTTGAGAAACCTCACTAGAACTTATTTCAATATTACATGTTGTATTGATTCATTATTATAAAATATTAAATTATTATACAATATTACGTTCTCTCAAACCAGGCCACAATCAATGCTGTAATGACACCATTTTCCGATCATATTCCGAAAATATTTCCGATTAGCATTGATATTCCTCCGTCACTATTATTTGCTTGTCGCAGTAAAATCAAAACCATGCTAACCTTTTATCATACTTACTTTAAAAATGAAAGTGTTCAAATCATTTCAGATGTATTTCTCAAATGGCATGCCTAAACACATTTTTAAACAATGCTTCATCGTATCTGTTGCTTTTGGAAGAATAAAAATAATATGTTTATAAATTATTTTGACCAAATGCAGAAAATAAGTAAAACTTGCACAAATGCTAACAATTGTCACAAGTGTGCTTAACAGAATGCATTGCTCATACATTCGTATTTTAAATAGCATAATCGTATGCTTTAGGTTGGTGTTTATGTGTTTGTATGCGCATTTAATAAAGGTGGATTGTTGATAATTGATGGATAATTGGATAGTCTCCGAATATCAGTTATGTTTTGCAGTCGTAGAAGTGGCAGCTATATAAGGGTTGGCTGGGTCTTAAATGGACAGTATGTATATGTTAGTACGGAAGCAATGCCCGCTTTTATTTCTAGAAACAATAACATTGTAATTGTTTCCTATACAAAGTGAAACAAGTAAATATAGTGTTATATATGGCATCGAGGAAAAATCAATATCATTTTAAGACATAATTATTAGTGATATTTAAATATATGCACACACATTAATTATAGAAAAAATGTCCATATGATTATCGTTTCATTTTCGAGAAAATTCTGTTTTTTAAATAAATTTTAAGCAATAATAACAGCAATTATAAGTGTATAAGGATGTGTCAGTATGCACTTGTTTAAATTCTTAGATTTGTCTTAACAATTGTTTTGCAATAATATCGAAAATGTACATATGATGGAATATATCATCATGAATGAGATTAATGTATCCTCTCATATAAGTGCATATGAGGAATATTAGTCTTATGTTCATTATAATGTCTATCATGAGTGCATATCTTAATTCTATTCTAGATAAAGTCTAAAACTTTAATTCCTGTAGGATATAAATGGACCGTTTAGGAATTAGTTTGACGGTTTACGATATCTTTTCTGTAGCAGGAAGGCAATAAACATATAACCCTCCGTCAAATGTATTCCGATGTTCAATGAAGTTGTAAATAAAATTTAAGTTCCGCAACAAAAGTATATTATTGCAATCTGGTTTGTCATTTACTGTTTCTGTGATATATCTTTCGATTTTATTCCTTGGATTTAAAGTCCATAATTTTTTAAGTAACATGACAATAGGGACAAGTAAAGCAAGATATTCCACACTTATGATAACTGGAGCAATATTCAATGAGGGTAATTGATGAGGCAGATAATACAGTGCTTCTGATGCTGCTCTAGACAATGGTGTTGATGATATGTGTATTACATGCCATATCTTTGTTTTTATACACTTGAAACAGAACTCTGGACTTCCTTGCTTCTAATTAAGTTATTACGATTTCAATGTTTATTTTACTCACTTTTCTTCCATGACAAATCATAGATTTTATATCATTTGCGTATTTGTATTTTATTTTTAACCGAATCATGCTCTATTTACGTTAAGTCAGATCATATATCTATCTAGTGTCGATGTACCGTAACACTCAAAATAAAACAACAACAAATGAACATAACTTTTTAATTTATAATATCACGATTTACATACATCGTAATCCTACATAAAATGTGTCTTGTCAATGTTTCTAACAGTTTACTTATCTCCCCTTTGACACCACGTTCTTTTGCTGTTAAAGTATTTAAGGAAAGATACCTTGAAATTTGTTTCCATACCTGTAACTGAAACTCGCATGGTAAGATGGTTACAAGAATTATCTTAGTGTCTCATATAATTAGGTTGTTGGCACCCCACTTAGAGTTAAAGCCGCATTTTGAGGAACGAATGTATATTAACTTAAGGGATCTATAGCCATTGAGCATTAAGACTTTCTTTATTCGTATACCCTGACTTATTTCAAATCTCGTGTATGGGTATAGTCTAATAGATGTTATCTAACTTATATTAAAAACTTATCACAAAATCAATTATTTGTCAACAAAACCAACAGAACACCTGTTTTGTCAATATTTGTCACTGCTTTTGGGTTTATTACCCCGCTATTAATCCATGGATTTATGACTTGCTCCAGTCCACTGTTAACAGGAAATCATATAATCCTAGATAAGTCTGGCATATCAAGGTTTCACTTTGATAATATTTACTTTTACGTGCCTTTATAGAAAGTTACTTTTATGAAGTAATCCAAAGGTTGATTTGGTTGGAAATTATGGGCCAATCGCTGATATAAACTAGTTATTGTTCTGATTTTCTAGAAGAGTATTTATTCTAAATATATAAATAATTATTCCCTTGCATCAGTTTGTGTATTTCTATGGTTACTGCCGACAAAACAAGAGGTGAAATACTCTGAGGTTGCAGAAACAAGGTCCCATAATATTCACAACTACACATTTTTTTCTCATAACGTTCTATGTTTTATGGTACTATGACCTTAACTTGAACATATGTCTTACATCACCTTTTCGTCCCAGATAATGAAGCATCATAGCCAATTTCATAAGTGCATTTTGACACGAAACACATATCATAATCTCGACTAAGATTAATTACTGAAAGCCTTTCAATGCCTATGAACTGTTGAACAATCCGATCATTGACGTAAATAACTCGGCATTAATTGAATATCAAAATTACAAGCTGATGTATAAGTCAGCAGATCGATTGTTTAACAATATTTGTCCTGAAGTGACAGAGTGATAAGAATGTGTGATTGAAGCACTCTGTATACATATTTCTAAGGGCTGGTAGAAACATGTTACGAATCTCATTGATACTTTTTTATCTCGAGACTGTGTTGATATCAATGAATAATAAAGCTACATAAAAAACATCTATCTAAACTCGTCCGCGCAGTCAGCTAAGCAATGAACATAATTCGACAGGTCAGTTTTTAGCAATTACCTTTGCAATTAGATCTTTCTGTAAACTCAAAAGGATAAAGTAATCGACGCTTCTACCAGAGTTGTTTTGGCTTTAGTTATCCTACATAAAGTTGAATAATAAGTGGATTCTCCCTTCTAACGAAATTGACGTTATTACGAATGACAGTGGTGTCTGCAGGCTGGACTTAGATTGTGCAAAAGTTGAGCGTTATGGTATCTTACCAATGTGTGTAAAGATATTCACATAGACGTATAAAATACAGTAACACCTCTCCATAAGGCAGCTGTGAGCAGCAGCAACCTATAAGCAGCAACCCTTTTATTCCTGTCCATATGTTTTAAGTACATTAAAACCTCTGAGCAGCACCTCTCTAAGTAAAGGTAAACGGCCATTAAATATGTCTCTAAAGGCTGTGATAACCTCTGCTGAGCACCACCTGGGAGCTACGTGAGAAGTTGCACACTTTTGTTAATGGACAAGGAATCTTGTTTGAATGATATAGTATAGGTGATAATCCAAGGTCTGTTTGATAGGTAATTCGTTAGGTTTGAAAAAAACCTGATAACCTGGTTTCAAAAAAGTGCTTTTAGAAAGGATAATATCAGTTAACTGGCAATGGAATTTAATAATTTGTTTATTAAACCTATAAGCAATTATTGTTGACAATGCAAGAAGTGAAAAAGACGATGGTTGCTCTTTATCTACAGCTTACAATTCCAATTTATGGTTACTAAATATAAACGCATATAGCTACTTGCATATTGTAGTTCTCAGTTTCATTTACGTAGTTTACTTAATGAAGTATTGTTTTATTTTAGCCTTATCAGATTCTACTAATAGGAATTTTGATTGTGTTTCAAATTTCACTGTGTAAGTTCTTATGCCTTCTAGTTCAGCAAAAATTAACTGTGAAAACTTGATACCATAATTAAAAACATCCATAAGGTAATATTGAAATAAATGTTTTATATAGGGTATTTGAAATTGACATCAATTATGACCTCTGCACAGCAACACCCCTGAGCAGCAATATTTTTCCGTGCCTCCGCCAAATGTTGATGTGCAGAGGTTTCACTGTATATGCATCCTACAGTGTTATATGGAGACAACAGTTTGTGAGGTTACTTAAATAGCATGCATGCATTGAAAAAGTAGACATGCACCATAGCAACATTTATTTGAAACGGATAGTTTTAGGGTTCCTCGCTTCGCTTATTTTGAAGGCTTTTAAAACAATAAAAGCGTCCTTCTTGTGTTCCTATGACAGTAAATGTGTTCAAGTTGATCGTGTTTTCTTGATATAACTCAATGCGTTATTAAAACTTGAATAAATGCATGTAATCATTAGATAGAAGATATCGTCCTTGATAAGAACACAGTTAAAACAATATATATTTTCCTCTCTAAATTAAACTATATCTTACCAAAACATTACAAATACAAATAACCCGAATGGAATTATCTTAAAAATAGAGATCTTTGCAAATAAATTTATTAAAAAGTAAATAGATAAATATTAGACGTATTTGATTAACAAAATCAGTATTAAAAATTGATATGCAATAAGCACATTGAAGTATTCATAAAAAAAGTTCTGCGTCCAATTGTGCAGCGACCAATTATGATCGTTATAGCGACGTCAAGCTATTAATTGGTGGAGAAAGACTTAATACAAATGTCTCGGTAGAACCACCGGCGCACCGCAGGTCAGCTGGAAGACCTTCCCACATTAAGTCCTTTGCCCAAAACGGGTCTCGAACCCACGCGGTGAGAGGCTAAGCGGCCAAGAGGAGTTACAAATCGGCGAATCTACCACTACGCCAGTGCGCCTCCAGTTGTTTTGAAAACAAGTATTTTGTCAAATAATTGAACAAGTTATTTCCTTGTTATGCACATAAATACTACTTATAACGACATGGAATTTAAAAAGTTGTTTTATTTATTGTCAATTTGGTAAGGCTAATAAGATGCTAAATTGTCCACGGCAAATTTCCGTATTATGTCAATACTTAAGATATATTAACTGTTTAAAACGATATATAAATAGAGCATATCGCAGAAAATCTTTTATATTTGTTATAACCTTAGTCAGAAATTGATTGCACTTTGTGTAAAAGATGTGCACAGATTATCACAGTACTTATTATTTATTGCCATAACACATAAACGCTTTTAAATACATGCAGTTTTCACGAAATGATAGGGGCTGATGGTGAATACATTGAACTCGCAAAAGAACCACCATTTCACTGAAATGGTTTATGTCATTTTTGCATATTTTCTAAGTAGTTTAAATCGTAGGATTCAATCGAATGACTGAAATATGTATTTATCTATCGTAATTAATTCTGCTTTTAATTTTATTTCATTAAAAAACAGATTTGAAACAAACGCTTCCACTTGCGATTTATAGGAAGCACGCACTTTAAAAGTCTAAACGGTTTATTCCAACAGCATTCCTAAACACTGCTTATCATACCATCTGACAAGAAACTGTCTCCAGTTTCTCTGTGTGATATTAATTATCCTAACAACAATAGCAAACAACATAAATGTATAATTTGTAACACTCACAGAGGAATACACGATATAGACAATGATCTTTGGAAAGTATTTATTTACAATATAAAACAGCTAGCCATTGTTTTTCTTAGGTTTCCAAAGCCTCCCTTGTCTCAGTAACCATAATGTCTTCTCTATAAACCCGTCTTTGGTTTTAGAGTAAACAGTCCTCAGAAACAATTACTGTTGTTGATATTGTTGTTAAATGCTTTCGCTAAGAAACACGAGACCTGTAAATGATTAAAGAACACAATAAAGTACAAGTTGAGTTTTTAATTGGTTACTAACATTCAAAAGCCGTTAATTTCAAGCAGTACTTTCTTTGTGATGTGTGACGCTTGCCAAAAGTCGCAGTACCATACTAAAAACCGGTTCTGTACATCTCATTTTACCAAATCAAATATCTGCAAATGACTTAGCTTCCAAGTAGTAACAACATTAACTATAATATGGACATTAAGGTCAGTGAAAAGGTGTATTGTCCAGGGTTAATCACATGATAAGTCGAATGCCAATGTGTTTCTTCTCCCTCTCCCTGTATCAAGGAGAAAAACTATAGGAGAGTGTAAACTTAAGAAGAAAGGTAAACATCACATGAATTCCTTTTAATTATTATAATAATATTACTTAACTCGACTTAACAGCTTTCATGTTTCTAAACATGCTAATGTTTGAACGGAGGTATTTCAGATGTGTCATCGCTTCTACCACTATATTTGCCGCGGAGCGTATTCCGTTTATATTGAAAACAAAATGGAAGCACAAATATTTCTCGGTCATTTGTTCTACTTAGAAGAAAACAACAACAACAGTGAAACACACAATGGAAAATAAACACGTTCGTGTTAATATTTTTGTCACGAGCGAATGCAAACAACTCCTAATTATTCCCTGACTCAATGGCCTTCTTCCAACTTACCTTATATAACCGTTCATGGACTGTTAAGTAAACAGTCCTGGGGGAGAACTTTGCGTTGATTCAATTGCTGTTGTTAACTGATTTCGCTCTGACGAACAATACTAACTTCAGACAATGAAAATATATCAATGAAAATCAACTTTTTAAGGACGCAATAAACACCGGTACGTTTAACATCTCACAAAACCGTGAAATGTGATTATATACTTCTTTTTTATTTGCATTT
The DNA here is from genome assembly GCA_007844125.1 of Sinonovacula constricta. NCBI lineage: Eukaryota > Metazoa > Mollusca > Bivalvia > Cardiida > Solecurtidae > Sinonovacula > Sinonovacula constricta. Next base: position 22,371,178 of record CM017571.1, read on the forward strand.
GTAACTTCGTACAGGATATGTTATTCTTTGTAGTTACAGTACTACTAGATACCAAGACAATGTACTGGATACAGAAACCTGGGGCGTTAAAGGACAGGTGTAAGATAATAAACGCGATCAGAAGCGCTGTTTGGACGGTGTAAGTTTGAGCCTGAATGTGATTACAAGCGTGCAAACAATGGCCAAAATTATTCCCGAGTAAATCAAATGTATCACGCATTAGAAATTGAAAAGCAGTCAGGTCTTCAGCTCCAAAAATAATCACATATTCTTTTATATAGATTATACATTGGGACAAAAGTTACACCATAGTTACTAACATTCGATAACAGAAACCAATACTTTCTATATGGTTTGCATTTTAATTTAAGTTATGTCTAAAATAAATGCCGCAAATGCTACCGGATTTTTAAAAAATGGGTCAAATTAACTACATCCTCTTACACACTTGTGATATGAATCTAAAAAAAATCGAATGCGCCATTCCTCTCAGAACTCGCGTTGTAGCGTTAGATTGGAATACTCAGATGATACAAATGTCTCTATCATAACCTGGTTCAGAGCTCCCACCCCACCCAAAATATCTCGGCCAAGTAGATAATGCATAGTCAGTGTAACACTCGATCTGACAGCAGTTCGATCCTCATTTCGACATTGTCTTCTAGTCAATGAGTAATATTCGTATGCGACATTGTTTGTTTATAAATCTGCATTTCATGTAAATCTAAATTGCACAGTATAACGAACTTCCAGTTTAATGATAATGATAATAATGTTGACATCCGAAGTATGCCTTAACACAATTGAATTGTCTAGACTCCTTAAACATACATATTTGGTATGTACACACACTATCTCTTCTCAATCATGAATAGCTGACCGCGAGTAGTCAAGGTCATACAGGGTCAATCCTGTGTGCTTCTGAAATCCAGTTTTCTGATAACACTGATCAATGTCGCTAGCGACACGACCCCAAATATAAAGTTATAAAATTATAAAATGTTAAATTCACTTTTTGAACTTTCAGCTGACAGAAAAGGCAAACGATATGTAACAAATAACTGGAGCCGTTCACATGTAAAATTTTAAATTGTATGTTATATGACATAAACAAAAGATCAGTTTTTTTCAATGATTTATACCTGTATTCAGAGTGTCAACTCTCGGAATCTTGTCGTCATTTCTTTTTTTTCAATTTTAATTAAAGTCCTCTTTGAGTAATTCCAATTAAAATAGCCACACTCAACTCCCAAACATGCATGAAAACATCTGGTTTACGGTATGCATTTAGTTGCCCAACCATGTGCTACTATTGAGGAAGATTTCAAAGGGACCCTTTGTGGTTAGATTTGTTTCTCAACTTTCTCTCTGTAGTATATTTTGAATATAGATGATATCACTAGGGCTTTTGATGAAAATATGTAGCAATGACATTATATAGCACAATATACGATTTCGATTACTTGATATCGTCCACAAACATTCGAACCGATTAACAATATAAACAAACGAACGTTTGAACTTTGTGTACTATTATCTGGCACATTAAAACTTAATATTGTATTTCTGTAATCAAATAAAGTGAGTGACCAGAGGAATACATTCCATTGGAGTTTTCTTGTTCTCCGAAATATATAAAATTGTAACGAGTTGTTGATGGCTCTGTCACTAACTACTCCCCTCCCCCCCCCCCCCTCGCCCCCACTACTTCATTTAATAAGTTAACATCATATGATCATATGAAAAAGAATCACATTTTCTTTTAAAGAAAAAAAACCATTTTCATCATGTTGCCACCGGATGGTGAAAGTGAAGATTTCAATTAAGGCCTTCCCAGCAAATGATTCCCAAGATTCCAAAGTCTATCACTTAATAATTTATTATTGCTCTTCACACTGTAAATAATCTCATTTGATGGTCACACGGATTCGGAAACAAAGTAAGCAAACGATTTTTTCCGGAATGTCCCAGGTGCCGAGCAAGGAAGAGCTAGAACTCGTGGTTGTTTGTGGAGCTTCTTTAATAAAATCTAAAACAACACGACTCTTTCGGATGAAATTGTAGCACCCTCTCACAAATGTGTCGCTTCTCACGTTCTGTCCAGGGATTTCTCTTGCAAGCGTCTTGTTTTCCGTATTAAGCGCAATTGGAGGCTTCGTAAAACTGCATTAGGCAAATGTTGTTTTGTAAACACCGTTAGCTTTTAGATTAAATACCGTTGCAGGGAATGTTTTGGTATTTTACCGTCCTTTGCAAGACTTGTTTCACAATATTTTATTTTACCAAGGTCTTATAAAACATATCGTAAAATTACATTTTCCCCAAACAAAATGCAACATTTATCACAATTAATTTTCACAACACCAGGACACCAAACACTATCTCTACTCATTATGTAACAAAAACATTCTGAATGAACGTGTTTAGAAAGTCTTATTTTATTTTCGTATTACACTTGTCGAAATGGTTGTATAACATTCTACGAAACGCAAGTAACACATTTATATGCTAAATCGAACATCGTCCTCGGCTGACAGTCACTTTTTCTTTCTTTCTTTCTTACACTTACACTTAACGTGTCAGTATATTCCATTTTCTGTTCTTAATGTTAGTTTGAATGATAAGTTAAGCTGGGTTAATCGTCCCAACAATAACCGATCATTTTTCAGGACGCGGTTCTGTTTCAAGAATTTAGACACAGGCAAGCTTATTCAGGAATGTCGGCATCTTGAAAACTAAACAAGAAATGTTCTCATCTCAGATGGCAATTTACACGGATGATATCAAATTTAAAAATACTGTTTCAAAATCCTTAGTATCTGTTTCTCCTTCACATAGGTGCATAAAAATTCTTTAATAAAGATGTTTTCACAGACTGCATTTTAATGTCATCCTCGGATACAGATTGCATGGAGGATATTCATATGTGATAATTACCTTATAACAACGAGTTTGGATACTCAGAACAGTGTATTTATATTTGTGGTTCATTTACTACACGTATACCATAGTAGGAACGTTTCATATTAGGGCGTTTATATTCACAGTCCTTAATACTTATACTTATATTTCTTTAGGATATACCTTAAATTACTTTAACTTTAAAGGTAGATGTTTTTTAAAGGTCAAAATCATGCCAATTTTGTCATTGAATAGTCTGTCTTGTTCGTTCTACCAGCAGTTTTAATAATGAATTAACATTATTAGAAACACAGTACACAACTTAATATTACTAACTTAATTGTTTTCTTTACCTATTGCAATTTATATTCCTCCTCCACACGTACTCTCTTTGAGCAAAATACAGGCCTCGTTATGTAACGCCATACAAAAGCATTAGTCAAATAGTAAGAAATGAAAAGTCGACCAATTTTTCGAAAAGTCCTTTTTGTGTATGTGAATGAATGGAAGAAAGTAATCTGTAAAGCCCCTATGAACGGTTGAAGATTCGACGACACTATTGATTACGCTTAGTTGGGTAGAAATATCCTCGTGCAGGCATCGCTACTGTCAGAACAGATCGTATCGCTCTATACAGATAATGTCATTATTGCCTTGTCAAGGGAATTTGGAGAAATGTCTCATTTGCACAAAGCAGTTTTTACACACCGCTCACTGTGAAATAAGTTTGTCGGACCTAATTAGGACTAGAATTCACTCCCTGTTTTGTAGATCCAGTCAAAGATGTTCTCGGTCCATGTTAAATTGAAAAACCGGAGCGCAGATGGATTCTGCTAGTTGGCCGGCCGACGAAGCGAAATAATTCGGTTACGGGACGTTCGCAAATAGACACATATGTATAAAGAAATGGACTGGGATGTGTTTTATAGAACTGAAACGAACAGTCTTTAAAAACAGCTAGCAGGCATGTTGTTTTATAAAATGTCTACACATCTTATAATTGGACGTGGTTTAAAATTAATAAAAACAAATTTGGCGATATGATTGAGGAGTTATAGAAATTAAATCGTGAAGAAAGGACACAATGTTATACAACCAAAAAGAGAAAACAAGACGTAGATTGTGTAGTATTCGAATACGAACTGGGCCTCTTGGATGTATCCAGCGCTTTACCTACTGCTGCAGTGAGCCTTGGTACAATGAAATTGTATTGTACATTGCAAGCAGAGCAATGTTTACATTTAAAGATTACAGCATCATCTATGTTTCATTATGAGATTAATTAGGGACCCATCTATATAATTTTGTCCAGTCTTCTCTCCCATACATTTTTGTGTTAAAATGTTTGTACCAATTACATTGTTCTGATTGAGACCGTACGGCTTGTGTCAGTCTTGATGTTGGATATTGATGTACTGAAGAGAAATGCTGTGGTATGTCGCAGTTGGGGAATCGTTACATGTATTAAACAACACGCCATATACAGGACCATATTTGTTGGAATGATCACAGTGTGATAAGTATTGCGATATATATAATATGTTTATATGTAGGTTAATGCATTTTTAATACATACAATTTGTGCGCCATGCGACCTTTTTCTTTCAAAGTAATGCTCATTAAAACGAATGGAGAACACAAAAGTACAAAACTACATCGTAAAGACTTTCTTTGCCTATATTGGAATTGATTTAACCACACCAATCCAAAGTAACCATTGCGTGCCAACATCTAGCAAATTACTTTTAAAAAACATCTAAGAGTCTGGAACGAAAACAACTAGTATTTATATGGACGCTTACTAGTCTGTAGTGTCCATTTGGCCAAAGTGTTAGGTCGAGGAATGGATAATTAACAGACATTAGCTTAGCGCTGCATTAAGAAATGTGTTGTTTTAGGAGCTGTTAGGGGTATAAAATGATTATATTGTTTATGGACATTATTTTATTTCCCTCACAGACGTCATTTCTGTAGAAAATACGAATAATTAGGAAAATAAAAGTGAAATAATACATAAATTAGTGTCTGCAAATGTAAATTCCTACTCACGGTCTGTAATGAACGTAGTTATTCAACTTAATACACAAACGAAGGTCATTAAATCAAAGTTAGAGCTTTGGGTAGCTGACTGCTACATGAGTCTGTCATAAAAAGTATTGTATTAAGTAAGGACTGTAACACTTATGTATTAAAATGTGTCATTAAAACCCTTTTTAATTTTTTTTTTCTCATTGTTTCGAAATACTCGTAAGCTTGTAAATTTATATATTGCTATATTAAACGAACACAAATGATACAACATAAAGTATAGTATTTGAAAGTGGATTCGTTTACCGAACTATACCCAAAACCAGATGTTTAAATATACTGGATGTATTCAATTAACCCTAAGATACAATATAATCGGCCACAAGCTTGTATGATACAATACGCTCAGAAAAGGTCCATTCAATACATTATAAGTTGTAACTTACTAATAGGATATTTTGACTCATTAAAGTGTGATAAGAATGAAACAATAATATACATTATGTGATCATAAATCAGAATTTTACTTAAATTATACATGGTCTCTTCCACAAAAGAAATGTATATGTATGCAAGTTTACTTTTCGCTAACTTATAAAAACATTTTCTTTTTCAGATTCAGGGCAAAGACCTCCCCTGACACAACGTCTTTGACATATTAGGATTCTTGCTCGATGTGGTAGTTTCTTGGCAATTATATGTTTAAAAAAGGGGAACACAGTCTTTATCATGGATATATTACAATCTGGAATCAAGCGTGCACGGGACCTTTTACCGCGAAATTTCTCTGTCAAATTTTGGGGATGTTTATACGGTTGCCCTATAGATATAATATTTTTGTTATACAATATTGGGGATGCAATGCTTGATGCAGTATTACGACCGAATATTCCTCAAATCGTGTGTTTTCAAATGTTTCCCGATCGCATTGCGATGTGCAAGAATATGGAAAACGCACAGGATCTGGAGGACGACGTACAAAAGGTTGCAACGAATTACATAATATATCATAAATGCCTATCAAATTTCCCTGCCTTGATACTGGGCCTATTCTGTGGTGCTTGGAGTGATAAGTATGGACGGAAGATTCCAATGGTCTTACCGTCTATCGGTACGACTTTTGCGATTCTTCTATATATGTCAGCAAACGTTTCGCCGAAATCGTCAACAGCATTCTTCCTATGCGGGTCACTCATCCATGGCTGCTTTGGCAAGACCTCGTTGATCTCAATGGCTGTGCATAGTTATACCGTGGACATCACATCACCGAGTAGCCGAACAAGTAAACTGGGATTGCTAGCTGCAATGCAGTTCGTTGGGATGTTTGTCGGATCACTGATAGCCGGACTACTTCTGGACAACACCGACATCTTAACGACCTACTGCACCGCCTCGTTCCTCAGTGCATTAGTGGTGGTAGTAGCTCTTACAACGGTCAAGGAAACAGTTGCAGCGAATGAAGGAACCGAACTGTTCCCTTGCAAAACTATCTTCAGACCTGAAAACTTCAAAGCCTCCTTGATGGTGTTGGTAAAGAAACGAGAATTTAATTTACGGCGATGTATATGTGTTTTGCTGTTCGTGCTGTTGTTGCATCAAACGTGTCGAACTGGGCTGACCGATGTCACACTCTTATACACAGAGTTACCTCCGCTATCCTGGCCTACTTCTTGGTTTGGATACCTTGCAGCAGCGGACAATGCCGCTATGGGGGTAGTGTTGCTTATTGTCATGCCAATACTTTCAAACGTCATCAAACTATCGGACTCAGTGATCAGCATTATTGGCTTAGGATGTGCCAGCTTACGCTTCGTTATTCTGACTTGGAGCAAACACTCCTGGATGGTTTGGGTGGCAATCTCAATCGGAAGTATGGGTGGACTCATCAACTCCCCTGTCCGCTCGCTCCTTAGCAAACTTGTACACGAGGACGAGGTTGGAAAGATATTTTCTGTACTTGGTAGTGGAGAAACTATAGCAAAATTCTGTGCTCTTATATTTACCGCTCTATACGGGACGACCCTCGATGTTTTCCCCGGCCTTTCGTTTCTGCTCGCGTCAGGTCTATACACTATAATGTCATTTCTAATGTTACTTGTGCATATGAGCACTAAAGACTATTTAGAACAAGCGGAGATAGCAAACGAAGACGAAGTTCACTTTGCAGGCACGCCAGATGAATGTATTGAGATGAACAACAAGCACGACTTTCTGGAACAAAATCATGCAAATGGCTATTAGTTTATTAGTATAGTAACTAAGAACAAAACAAACACGAAGATGCACATAGATATTTTTCGATGCTAATTAAAATCAAAGTTGTTGTCTGATAATCAAACGTTTAATGACCGCCAAAAATATAAAGCAGTAAGATGCTTGCAGAACTGTTGTTTACAAATTATATTGGGAATACACAACTAACTATTAATTATAAATACATTGCAAGACTGGTAAGTAATAACAATTTACAAGTTATCATGTTCAATATTAACTACTTGGCTTCAACGAAATTCTAATTGCATAGTATTGTATAGTAGAGAACAACACTTTACCTGAGATATCGGCATAAGTGACATCATTATATATATGCAAAACGGCATAAATACAAACTATCTGCACACGTGTTTCTACAACAGTAATATTTATACCTACATGCAATAAAGTAATATTTGAGGATATACATTTTGTGTTTCTTTTTTATTATCAATATTTTATTGAGACTCAATTTTATACATATGAACAAAGTATAAACCAAAATAATAAAAGGAAATTCACTTACTCGTAGCTTGCTTGAATGCTGTATATGCACTTGCAGTTTATACTTTCTTGCTTGATCTAAACTGCTTTATCAATCACATTAAACTTTATTTAGCTATACAAAGCACTAGGCGGAATTAAAGTTATATCGTTCCTTACCCAGTTAAGGTAAAACTAAACTGTCATGATAGGAAGTATGTCTTTAAGCAGTGCTTCCGAAGATCTGCGCAGATATGTGCCTATGTTTCTGCCTCAGCTAAACAAAGCTGAACGTCGCCATATTGACAACAATTATATAAGATCAATTATATATTAATTTTGAAAACACACACGAACATAAATCAATAACAACTCAGATTCCTTAAAAGAAAGGTTGTTTCCCTTTAGTTACATCATGCATAAAAAATAGAAGAGTGGTTAAAGTGAATCTGTATTTCCTTAAGCTATAATAAAAAAGAAAAAAAAAACAACAACATTTTGGCCCAGTATTATGTAGAAGCAACTTCAAAGAGCAAGAAAAAAAGAAATTAATTAAAAATCTAAAAGAGCAGATTTCCGTCTAGCCAATATATAAACTTGACATTACTGAGCGACTGTGTCTGTTCTGTGAAATTTGCGTAATTACCGTCCGCTTTTATTGTGACTATAGTTAAACTAATAAACATATTTCCCTAAATAGGATGTAGACATCGCGATTAAGTTATAGTTAATTGCATAAACGTATTTGCGCGAAAATGCGTTTTTGCTAAATATATATACAATGTGTTTTTAAATGTTATAAAGTGTAAAGCATTTTAATACAAGATAAATCATTTGGGTTCAGTTAACGACGATAATAGTCTCCAACAACGTTAAGAGAGAATAAAGAATATAGCCCTGTTTCAGGCTTAGGAAACGTGCGTTTAATTTCACTTTTATGTAAAGCGATGCCATGTTAACACATTTATACGTATTAATATTTCTTTTATTAAATCAATCATTTAATCACTTAGTTATAGTATAACCCAGAATACAGACCAGGAAATTGTCAATAAGTTAAATATAAAATTATGTTTAAAAAATTTAGTACATTTTCGTGAATTTTAAAATGTTCTTATGTATAATTTTAGTTCGCCGTTCATTTACTAACAAGCCTTCTTTTTTCCTAACTCTGGTAAGTCCAACCAGTACATAAATGTGATAAAAGTAGTTTAATTAAATGACAGAGCTGCAACCGTTTAAACGAACCTTAAGCGAATTTTGTAACTCTTGCTTTCAGAAAATAATTTGCATTTTATAGTACAAACTTAAAACATGCGTTCCCATGCCATTTTCAAACATAACTCCAATAGAGGTTAAACACGAAATTCACAGAAAGAAAAATAATTCACATGTGTTTTACTTATATAAATTGTTATACACGTAACACTCATGTTAGGATTGTTGCGTGTATTTCCTTTGATGGACATTGGACTTTTGTTTCTCAATTCTATCTTCACATGATAAGGACGCTACAACCATATACTCTTCTCTGGTCATTTCTTTCCTGATTCAAAAATTTATTTCATTTATAAGCAACTTTTTTTGTATATCTTGACCTGTGCTTTTTCAAATTTTATTATATGTTGCAATATCCATATATTCTTATTAGTGGTTATTACACACAAAAATATTTCTGTTGAGATCAAGACATAGTTTTGCGGATCTGGCTAATGTCATATTGACCAAGACGCAGGTAAACATTTATATGTAAATGACAACGACATAAAGTGTTAATGTTAACTGTCATAACTATACGTGTTGTACCATTTTGAAAACCAGTAATTTATTTAAATGAATACCATACGTCTTAAAATTATGTTAGAAAAAAGATATAATAGGCTACACACGTCGGCTTCAACTATCCTTCTATGTACTGTTATTGCGTGTCAAAGACTTAAGTCACCGAGGTCTGTTAAAACGTAAAAAAGCCAAAGTTGACATTACGTTGAATGTATGTAACAGAATGGTTTCCAATTACGAAAGAAGAACTAACGATGTCGGATTTACTGACATATTTCCTACTGCAAAATGTCAATTACGGTTTTACTTGTTAGCGTGTTTAAAATCGATTCGGATATGAAGAGAGCAACCGTTTTCCTGCTGCATTACTGTCTAATATTATTTCACGTCAAGTTTTGTCATGACTAAAAGTTCGAACCTGTGCGTTAAGTGAACAAGAGGTCATGCGCCATCAACAATAAGAGATATATGACAATGCCCTTTGCTTGTTACATGGAGTTACGTTGACTTACACGAATGCGGCGGAATTAGCCAGAATTAATGTTAAACTATTTTATGACTGCAATACCCATTTTCTCTCATCATGGCTGCAAACATGATATCAATATATGATTTATTCTGATACTTTTATCTATATAAAGCTGGCATATCTTTATAAGAACATTTCCATTGATGCATTTCTACAAAGACGCATGTACATACGAATGCCTACTGGATTAGGTCAATGTCCCAAACGATAAATTTAGCAGATTGTTGTCTCTCGAAAACTACATTAAATAATATAACATGTCCGTGCCAAGGTAAAGAGTTGCTCTTGGCAATTCTTTAAAATATAACGATTGAATTAATTAAGCTGTTTAAAGATATCAGCGCATGTTTGTCTATCTATTTGATAAAAAAAAATCAAATCCGACTAATGGCACGTCGATTATTAAATAAGGTGTATCTTTGTTTCTTGAAATTGTTCTCTTTCGGAAATGAGGCAGACTTGTACAAGGGCTCAAACACAAATACATATTCAACAACGTTTACGTTTTTACTTGTGAAGCATTCACAAATTAATTATTTAAGTACAAGCAGTAAGGGTTATCTTTGCACTCAAAAAGAAACAACAACATACCACCCCAAAATACAACACACTTTTTAGATCAACTAACCACGCAGCTGCTGACATTCCCTAAGAGAATTACTTAAATCATCTAGAATTGAAAGCCGTCACATTCCCTTATCAGCATTAACAAATGCTAGATGCCCTCATTTCCATTATCTTTTTGTCTGAATCAGATGTATGTAGATCGGTATGTAGATTAATCCATCACTTCCATTCAAATCGAAGACATTTAAGTTGTATTAAATCACACATACTCCTTACTAATGAAAAGTTACATTTTGGTATGTTATTCACTATGATACGTACCAAAAATACCCCTGCCACAAACTTATAACCGATTTTCAGAATTAATAGGGGCGCTCGTGACGTAGTGAAGAGTGTCCGATTTATCACTCCAACGCCGGCTTAGCCTCTCCCAGCTTTGTTTCGAGTCCCGTTCGGGGCGACGGACTTACTGTGGGAAGATCTTCCAGCTGCGTTGCAGTGCACCAGTAGTAAAACCAAGACATTTACCCGGGGTCCTCCACCACCAAATAGTTGGACGTTGCTAAAATGATAACACTTGATCGCTGCGAGGTATTTCGATAAACAAAACATATGTCCTGTCATTTTTATTATGGGAAAATAAAGTGATGAATAACGTATGATTCATGAGTGTGGAAATTCGCTTCAGATGATGTTATCTGTAAAATGAATTGTAGCTTTCTGTTTAGCTAAGATCAGCTGTTTTCGAACAACATTTTTTTAATTTAGCATCTTCGCGGAAGGTGTTTTTTCAGTAGATAGATGTATATATTCTTAAAAGCTTATTGGTTTTTGTACGCCAATATTAATTTTATTAAAATATTTAAACAATTTCCTAATTTCTCTCTCATAAGAGTAATTATGAAATTGACAGTATACTTACATTCTTCAATCTGACCACAAAAGTTATAAACAAAGAAAAAAAGCTCACTTCATATATAGCTAAAACTTGTCACGATAATTTATCATAAAAATAAAGCAAATAAACAAACAAAAAATAATACAATTGCTTGCAAACAAACAATTTTCAGCGAACTATATAATTTGCACGCTTGTTTCTTTATCTGACGGGGCTCATTAGTATAAAATGTGTTCCCTCAACGTTTAACTGAATGCCACTTCCTAAATCAGCATACATTGCAATTAAGACTTCTTTGCTGACAAATATATGATGACATTTATTTAATTACCAGATACATGTGATGACGTATGAGTTTTTTCTGACATATGGCAAATTGTTAGTTATTTGTTTAGGTCTGTGTGTATAACAGTTCCTTTGTTTAGAAGCTTGACACAACATTCTGCTTTTTTATCCCCTTACTTGAAATGTTATTGCAGCGAGAAGAAGTAAGCAATCTATAACATTTAAGATAATTAGATAAGATAAGATAATTTATTGTACAAAAAGCTTATGTTCCTTTACTATTTAATGTTACTATTTAATTATAGAAAGTTCTTGAAGTAAATATAACAGATATGATCAATTAGATTTTAGAGGCCCATATATCTGAGTAACATTAAGAACTATAAAAAGGAAGATAGAAGCGTAAAAATTAATCAAGATGATTTGCATTTTAATGTTATCGCATAGGCATCATATTAATAATTTCCAGGGACTTGTCCAGTACATTGACTTGACGGCAATCGTTACCGTGTAAATCAAGTGTGCATCCAGGACATCTTAAACGCATCGTATTGTTAGTAAATCTGCTTAATGAATACGATGATGAAATATGCACTTAAATTGCGGGAACCTTTAAATAAGTCTCTCTCTAAATAAAGAACTATGTTCATGGAGAATTACGGATTCAGTACAACCCCATTGGTCATATACTGTTATCTTTTTACTTGTCAAAGATGCCTCGATATAGATACCTTACCTCTGTCTGAAATGGACGTTCTGGAACAGAAACATTTCCGATAATGCAACAGACATAATTCAGACTATAGTACACATAATAATGTGTCTTTCATAAAAGTTATACCTTGTAGAAAAATATATATTCTAAGTAATATTGTCTAAATTTGACAACACTAATTCTCATTGCACCTATAGATCTAAATGAAAGTCAAACTTACCTTTGGGAAACAGATATAGTCATCTTGTTTTAAATCCTTTCCATCCAATTGTACTTCCGGTTAACGTATACAAATTATTTCAGGGTTATTCAGTCATGGTAAATGTAGAACTGCTGACCTTTATATTTAGTGTAAATTTTTTACCTTTCTATTTTGTCATCATCTTATTCGAAATAATGAATGTTGTAAAGATTGAGAAGTACCCTGGATGCAAACAATGTATATTTTATATTAGGGACAGCCACTTCATCAATCATGATTGTATAAAGAATTAAGGCAGGCTCAGTTACATGAAATCAATAGGTTATTGAAATCAAGAGATGTAAAGTAACTTGGTATGAAACATTTTCATGCAATAATAATTAGTTATTAGCATAAACTCTGTGTACGAATACTTACATTACCATGTTTTCCTTTGTCTAAAGGTATATTTAAATATTTGTGGAAATGTTTATAGAATCTTTTCTAATTAATCCATTATACACACAAACGTATTTTTTATTTCCATGTGAGATACTAAAACAAATACATACCAATGCATACAAATCATCAAGCTATATTCTAATATTTTTTTTTGTTTTTCTATAAAGAATGAACTGATGTACAGTGGAGCGTAAGACAATACTAAGTTATATTATCTACTTTCTAGCATTTGCACATTCAGCCGACAGTTTATCCTCGTAATCATAAATCTCGTACAATAGCAGCTCACTCATGACCTTGGAAAATCATTTGACACAAATAACACATGGCGATAGAGTTTATACATGTGTAAAATGAAATATAGAAGTTTCTGCACAAAAATTTTAGAAGCGACGTTTCAAACCAAAGATCCTGAGATATGAAAGTCCTGGTCCTGCGTTTGGCTTTCCCGCTCTAAATTGGCACCGTATATGAATAGAATATAACATAATTAACAGCATAAATTATTTGAAAATAAAGCTAGAATTTTTTGTGATTGGGGTTAATGGCACATCAGCACATGAAAGGTCGTATGGCGCCAAATAAGACAAAGTTTAATATAAACCTAAACAAAAAGTATAATCCGGCTGAAATAACAATACTAGAGTAAATTTGAACAGAATCTAAATGGACATAGATATTTGTTAGAAATTGGTTATGACTCTTTAAGAGAAATACTATAAATTATCTTTGCTACATTTCATCTTAGAATGAAGAATTTAGTGCAGAGCACCGTGTTCAGTAGTTTTTATTACGTATCTTATATATATGATAACTGATCTTTATAATACAAACTGAATTTCTGATTCTGTTATCAATGTGTAACTAACATTCCTAGTGTTTGTTCAATAGTATGCATTTTAGAGCAATATTCATACTGACATTTTATCGACGACATGCTCAATCACTTTAATCAATACATGCGGATAGTTACTTATTTGTGAATCTTTTTGAAGTAAATGTCGTTTGAGTCACTCTATACTATTTTTGATAAACCTAACTTTAATCAACAAAACTTATCTCTTATATTTTCTATATCATCGAATTAGCATTTAAATAAAGCATCGCATGTGATTTACTGAAAATAATGTAAAGGTTTCATTAACAGAAATACGGAGCTCCTAACAATCAATATTTGTTATGGAATAATATATATATATATATATATACGTCATAGCACAGACGATACACACCTGGGACATGATGTTTGGAAGAACATCTAATAACATTTCATTTTCGTAACAAAGATATGTCATAGTGTAAGATTGTATATTATAATATGTTTTATAACCAGTAGACGAAAAAGAAATTGTCAAGACTAAAAGGCACATTAAGGAAAATTGTTTAACACATAATGATCTTAAACCTCTCAACTAGGTACACATCTAGGACATCTGGTAGACTATAACTCTTATTAAATCTCTTGTTCAAGAGATATCTTGACCAAAATGCGATTGAATAGAAATCGTTGCTTAATTGGCGACCAGCTGAAGCGCGACCCCTATTTATGGAATGCTCACTTAAATTTGCACAAGGGCAACGTCTGTTTTTCGGATTTTGAAAACGGGTCCTAATTCCGTAAAGGGTGTTTTTTGTACTAATATTTATTTTAACAAAGTGTTAAGTGTTAACAAAGTGAGACATAGCTTATAATGTGCTTAAAGTGTTCTTCGGATAGAGGTTAAGCTTATGGAATTAGGATTCCGGAGGGTTCAAAATTCAAACCAAATTATCAAAAAGATCTTGGATGATCATTAATAAAAGTCAAACACACGAAAAAAAAACATGTATAACATGCCTGAGGTATTCTTGCATGGGCAAATGCTTAAAGTTGTGGACTTGTGATCAGATGGTTCAAGATCTAACACAAGGTTTTAGACCTTGACCAACTCTTTATTTTTACGCACATTTATAACTTTCATGACCACTTCCTTACCGCCCAGATTAGTACTAAATAGCCGCATCATTTTGAATGGTATTGTAAACTAGTCTTTCATAATAAGTCATTTGTTATTTTATAGGTTTTTCGTCTTATATTGAATGAAATACTATCTTTCATTTGGCAGCATTTTTTGTTAAGCTATATTTTTTACGTCAGCTTAATGTGTAATTATTAACCTAATGAGCACATACATATAAGTAATAACTTTTTATGCTTTGTTACAACATTTTAAACATCGGAATCAATGACATGCCAGGGCGTTCTGTTGACTTTGTCTCTCAGTTCTTTTGTCTCCATCTATCCCACTTTAACTTTATGAATCACTAAACTTTGTTCGTTGTATACATAACCAAGATTCAAACATGCTTCCATGAAAAACAATTGTGACAATAAGCAAAAAGATACTGACTACGAAAAACAACAACAACTTTGTTCCTAAAAATACAATCTCAACAATAATTATTTGTGCATTGTAAGGTTGCAGCACGTATATATTTTCTGCTTGTAGACTTTTGTTTTAGAGTTAATTTGATTAATTTTGCCTTTTTTCTTCTATATCTTGAAAATCCTATTAAATGTTGTCAGGCCTTTCTTTACATGTTGTTTTCGTTAAAAATCAGTCAATGGCCCCCATGATTATACATTATACATATTTTTTCTGGTGATTAATATTTACTGAAAACTATCAAAAACACCTAAACAATTAAGACACACATGACGTTAAACCCTTTAATTACAAGATGCACATATTTACTAAGTTAATTTTAAGAAGTGAAATGTTCGTTGCAAGTCAACATACATTTTCATACAAGACAAAAAGGCAAGCAGTAGAGCTTCCGATAAATAACATACTCTTTTAATTTTCAGCTATATTTTAAATGTCAAAATGACTTACATGTTCAAGTTGTTTTTCCGTTCGCACTCCTAAATTACGCTATCAATATTTCAGGCTCCCAGACTCTAATTTTTTTACATGCAATGTCCGTTACCCGAATCCTGCGTTTGTTAGCAAACAGCAAATTATTGGCAAAAAGGTTGGTATTGTACATAAAATAAATGCTTTCATCAGTCATTATTTTTTTCTGCTCCGCTGGATTTAAACGTCATAAAGGGTAATAATTATAATTAGAACACTTATTTGGCCTGAGGTGTCCTCTCATTTGTGATGACGTAGTTAGTTGCTATTTTTGGACAAAATATACAAAGATATATGCCAGTAGTCACCAACTATTCTTAAGTAAGAATTGTAAGAATTGCGATCAGGGATTTCAATCCACAATATCTTCATTTTGAATTTAGCTGCATGTTTTCTTTTTGCATGGTCCTTTAACTTCGCAACTTTCAGCTTAAGTTCACACTGAAACTTCATAAATAAGCTTAGTTTTGTTGGTATGAAAATTGTTTTTTTTTTGGCTATGACATAATTGGTAAATACGGGCCAAACATTATGTATTTTAAAGAGCGACCGGTAATTTTGAACACTTTGAACATTGAAGAGGCCGCCCTAAAAGATCGAACATATTAATTTAGCAAAGGTGGACATTTATTATTTCTTGCTTCATACGTACCCCCTTGGCACACTTTATATAGATAAACAAATTGAAAAATTTATGCCACTTTGGATGTAAACGTTAAGTCCGTACCAAAAACGGTAAGTGTTTATTAACGAAATATCAATGGTTGTGTCCACACTGTGGTTTAACGACTACGTTTTTCATCGTTTACTCCTTTATTTAATTTGGCAATGTCACACTAATCAACTTCAACGTTTACTTTTCAATTATAATAAATTTGATTTTACATTGACAGATAGATCAAGTTGTATCATAAAACACAGACAGAATGATGTAAATAAATGGTATCTTAAAATAAATGTAAATCAAATCCTAAAATATTTTTGAACATTCATATGTCAAAATCCTATGTGATACGTATTTTAATACGGAGAGCGTGTGGTAAATCATAAGATGGTCTGTGTTTTGTAATTCTTTTTTCAAGTTATTCTCTCTCTCTCTCTCTCTCTCTCTCCTCTCTCTCTCTCTCTCTCTCATCTCTCTCTCTCTCTCTCTCTCTCTCTCTCTCTCGTTTGGTACTTTTAGGTTGCCGAGACATTTAACAAACTGAACATATGTTGATATGTTTATTATAACAACAGTTTTTGTTTGTATATAACATCCTTTTATCAGTTGTAACTACAGATGCAGGTACTTGCTGTTAGTTGTCTCACTTTGAAGGGATATTTTAAATATACTGTTTGTTCGGGAGCAAAACCTCCAAGAAATACCACTTTGGAGAGCACCACTAACAAGGTTTAAAACCCAAATCGGTCCTTTTAATGAGTGACCTTTCAAAGGCAGTAACTGTTAGTTGTTCTTTGTAAGTGTTATGTCTCGTCTCTGTGTACTTACCGCCCTTGTCTAGACATAGTTCAGATTTAAATATATGTGGTAATTCTTATCGAACCTTTTGTTATTTTTACATTGTCTTCAAAACATTATGCAAACACGATATTTTAAAGAGCTTTCTATTATCAAATTAGAGATTTTTAAACGTTTATCGACATTGCAACAGCTACAACCTCAAAATTTCAAAAATATCTTTCTGTTATACGGACAATCTTATCGATCAAATATATAAATATACTGTTTAAATAGTTAAAACAATTCTCAGAAAATTTGTTTTGTAATATAATGTAAAAGTAAACCAGATGTTCCAAGTTATTGTTAACATAAATATTTGCAGAGCGTCGACCAAATGATTGCGGCATCTGAAAATCATTGATGTCGCGGTGGTATCTGGATTAAAGAATAATATGTAGAAAATTGTATTTTACGCTTATTATTATATTGATCTAGTTATGCAACTGGAACATAACACTGAGTTCCGATTGGCTGTTATGAAACAGAACGTTGACGCATTTAAAATAATTTCTTACATCCGAAAAGAAGTGGAATAAATATGGACATTTTGCAACATTATGTGAAGCCATAAAATACCATATCGATCATTGCTGGGGATGAGTCCATTGGCAGACACAGGGCGGCACATAAGTGTCATAAAAGTCTAAGATAAGTATGCAGCTAGGACTTCTCAATGTCTATTATTGCTTACAAATGTCTTGTTCGACAGATATTCCACCGGATGATACGATTAACTGGAAAATGTTGGTTTATCTGCCACTGAATTTATGAAGAATACTAGAACAGGGAGTTTCGCAGGAAAAGTGAATGCAGATTTATTGTCAACCGCAGTCGGAATTCGGTTAAGTTAAATGTAACTTTTATAAACATATAAGCTCCATTGTCAGAAATGTTTAACTATGTTTTATATAATTTTTATCGACTAATAAAGCCTTGGCTATACGGCCCGACTTATATAAAGCAAGGAAAGAGAAGATTTGCATTGAGTATGTCAAAAGTAACAAAAAATAATGTTCTAAGGCTTCTGCAACGATACACATGAAGACATGTACATTATTAGTTAAAAGTTCAAAAAGAGATAGAAAGAGTGAACATGAGTATTTATGTCTAATGCATATCGACCTTTACGCAACTGACATTCACTTATTTATACATTCAAAAGCATTCCATGTAGATTGTGACATGGCAACAACCGTTTCATTTGCAGTAAAGATGTAAAATCCATACTGAGAATACGTTTTAATATAATGTCCTTACAAAAGGTAAACAATATGATATTTCTTATTGATAATAAACTTAATAGAAGATGTGTTGACGAATCTATGTTAAGCACATACACACTTGGAAAGAAGATACTTTCTATCTATATCGATTCAATCAATACAATTTCCGGTTTTATTAGAGCATGTCGTATACGGATAATGAAGCACCACACTACTGGCATTAAAGGTAGAATTTCTGATCAATTTTATTATCATGTAAGGACATAACCTTTGCAAATTTGGAAATGTAATATTTTTTTTGTACCGATGCCAGAATAAGAGACAGCCTTCCAGGTAACTACATGTATCACTCTTACGTGACGCATAACATAATGCCAAAAGTCTCTAGACTGTCAATAAACCTTATATATTGCACTGGTCTATAAAATACTACATAATCAATGGAATATTCTCTACAAGAATGTAACAGTATCGCATACAAAAACTATCATTTACATCTTATTGCTAGTTTCAAATGTATTAAGTATTATACTGAAAAACGATTTCTAATTTTCATTAGAAAGCATTGGCTTTAAACCTACGGCATCCAAAGTACTTCTATTTCAAAATATTAAGTCTTGATTGGTACTTACATCAACATTTACAATCAAGCACTTTGTTAAGTTCTTTAAACAGAAACAATACCTATCTCTTTCCGAAATGTACACAATTCTATAATTACGTCACTACTCCATTCTAATGATACCATAACTTACCTCTATGAATACGACATAGATTGAACAACTTTTTAAAGATCGGTTTTCTTTACGTTGCTTGCATACGAGAGACTCCATCGGAAGTGTAAAGAAAAAACAGTTTAAGCACACCAATTGGTCCCTTTTGCCGACTGACTGTTTCAAAATGGGTAAGTGTTTGGTTTGCACTACTTGTCACTAATTTGTTCTAAATGTTTCATTATCTTTTCCTTCATGTAAATATATTTGTTCTGTGCTTTTTCGAACTCAAGTGTATAATATAATGCTCTTAAGACTTTGTCATATTCCCTTATCAATAAACACATTAAGATACTTGCAAATTTTTACTGTGGTATAGAACTATCCTGTTTTTACTCTGAATAGCTAGCTATACAGCTATAACGTTCATCATTGCCTCCAATATTTGGGGCTGCCGAAATATATTGTAAATGCATTGTGCCTACGGCGCAATCAAAATGGCAAACGGTCTTTAAAACTTCCGAATAGTGTCCGTAAATACTTCAGCTTTGTTCAGTCCATTTGTATTCCGGGAAGCAGCTGTTCTGATAATTGCAAATGTTGAGTTCTTTTATGTATAAAGCAGTCTTTTGTTGCCAGAGCCTCTTGGAAGTGGACAGTTAACAGAGAGACTATGATGTGTAGTTTAATCACGGACCGTGTATGGTCAGAACGTGTTAGTAAGGGCCAGTATGGAAGCTTGATTGTGAATATTAAACATGAAGAAAAAGAGACTTTTATATATATATATATATATATATATATATATATATATATATATATATATATATATATATATATATATATATATATATATATATATACATATATGTTTATATATTAAATACATAAAATAGATAGATAGATAGATAGATAGATAGATAGATAGATAGATAGATAGATAGATAGATAGATAGATAGATAGATAGATAGATAGAAAGATAGATGGGGCACAATGGTCTATAATTTAATCGCGTTGTCATACGTCCATATCTAATATTATTGGTGGCGCATTTAAAGAAAATTACATTTATTTGTTTCATGCTAATTTAAAATATCTTTACTACCTCCCACATTGTTTTGTTCTTAATTGTTTTATTAAATTTATATCAACATAATTCACAAATTCTGTGTTAACTCCTCCCAATTACGTGACCTATTTTCATTTCTCAATGAAACGCAATTAGCTATATCCTCACTAATTCGTGACCGGATTGCTTGTTTGACTTCGCTTTCCAAATAAAAAATCCAGAAGCGATGCATGAGTGCGACTGTGAATGGGTCAGTTGCAAGTAGAGTCCAATTTCGAAGAATTAATGGGTTGTAGCATCAGCAAGACATTTGTTTGTGTTTTGTAAAATGTTAGAAAGACTGGAAAGACTCATACTGGGACGCATGAGTTTGTCAATGTTATAAATACCATTAGCCCCATAGAAGACTCATTAGAAATGTACATAACGGAAGAGGTACAATTAAAATTCTAGCTCATTTATATATGTGGATCATAAAAGTTCTGAGGTAAACATACATCCAGAACATCAAGCCGTCTATAACGTCAAGTTTTAATGTTTACTTAGCGGAAGGCACGATTTACAAGAAATGTTGGATTATTTTTTTAGTCAAAAGGCTGGGAGTTATATAACATTAGCTTTCGAATGGAAGGTGAATAAAGACCTTAATTTAATCTCCTTTTGGTAGAAGACAGCATCTTTCACTCAAGTGTAAATAACATCATTCTATTGTACACGTGGAGATGTTGGGGAAAACAGTTTCTTTTTTTTACAAAATTGTATAGTTAATTGTGATGTTTAATATAATTTTATCTCACTTACACAATACACAAAAGGTGGTCAAAGTAATATATCAACGGATCTACGTTCTCGATGACACGCATTAATTTATTTTTAAGGTTGCATAAACATAAAATTAATAATATTTATATAGCTTGAGTTAATATATCAAAAATATATAGAAAAGACGTACCCGAATGTGTATCACTTATGCATACAATTACTGAAGAGTTTGTAAATACAATAACCTTCTATTGCAATGATAGCTTGATCAGTAGACATTATTGCAAGGACGCCGATGACATGACATTAAGCGACGTTTTCAATTTAAAAATTAATTAAAAGAGTAAGTTTAAATGATCTAAAAGCAGAATATCGTATAATATATTTGTTCAGAACTTATTTTGAACGATAAAGCAGCTGGAACTCCGCTCGTCATAAGTTTTTTCCAACCGACTGGAAATCGAACTGCTGCGATGAGGACCAGACGTGTTTGGGAATTACAAATCGGTAAATGGACCACCCCAGACAGCCGACTGACTGTTCCAGGCGACTTCTATTGGATATGTTCTGTTTAATGTAATGCATTGTCTAGGAAATTTGTAACTGCTACATCTGACTAGCAATGGATAACTTTGTCTTAAGTGTTGTTTTTTAATTTTAATATACATGTATGTTTCAAAACCAATATAACTGACATTTTTATAACGCATTGCTAAAGGTGCATAAATCAGGCCAATTAACAATTAACAATATTGTTAGACGAAGACCGCAGTGGTATCATTACTACATTGTACTTAACGTAACTGTCCTTAAAGTAAACTGATGTCAAGATATCAAATCGAAGCATTCTATATATGACAATTTCAAAGCAAGGACTTCAATAAAAGTGTTGAATCATTCAATAATGATTTAAATACGCTCATAAGAATAGGAAATAAGAAATTCTTTTATCAAGAGATGTTTTGAAGAACGTTGGGAAACACTCATAACTATAGTCATATTTTAGATTATATGTTTATATCATTTGATTCTTAGTTGCAAATCTTCAACTCTAATAGGAATACAAAATGCAAAATTAGGTATTTAATGTGTCTGTTTAAATAATCGCTCAACCGTCAACACGTTCAGAGAATATTATTATCCAGGTTGTAGCGGGCAATCGCGGGATATCGCCTGATTATTATATCGCTTTATCCAAAGTTAATGTTTTATATCTTTGGTTGCACGGTGGCGCATTAACTGCATTGGTTATGTAAAGTGTCGCCCTTTCCCTCATTGTCTTCCATCAACTGAGTCTTTGAAATGGTGGGAGTGGGTATATATTTATTGATACGTTATTTATATAATTGTACTTTTTTAACGACCAATGAACTAATTACATATAATTTTCTAAACACTGTTATATTTTACACTGTTTAAGCACTAGCTGAATCTGATTATATAAGTGTCGAAATAATAAAACGTCAGTTTTATAAAAAGAAAACAAAGTTGCATATACTTTTACATTTTTTTTAATTCTATTTCCATCCGAAAATTATGTAGTCGGCAAAATTTCTGAACGGTACTTAGCCTGCTTTCCAGATTGATAAAAGATGTAACATTGCAATATGCATCATGCCTTTGTTTAGATAGAACCACCGGCCTACCCTAAATTAGCTGGAAAAAACACATCACATCCTACTAGGGCTCGAACCCACGCAGTGAAGAACTGAGGAGTTACAAGTCGGCGACCGTTCGAACAAAGGCGCGCACCGTCCCACCCTATATTTCCGAAGGACAGTGTAAATGGTTCGTTTAAAGAGGTAAATGGAGATGGGCAGGGATAACAATTTATATTGTCAGTGAACATTTTTCCATTTGTGTGTACGGTCATAAAAGGGCAAGACACCCTAAAGCACAAAAAAGCAATTTCGTTCATCAAGCGAAAAAAAAAAGAAGAGAATTTTGTTATGTTGTACAACAACACAAGAATACAAATACTTCGACACTGTTTTGTTGTTTTAATACTACTTCTTATCATCACATGGTTATATATTTGCTAATTTAGGCTTGAATATATTAATATCAGTTGATAGAGCATGTTTCTTAGTTTACAACGAAGCCATTTTTCAAGACCAAAACGAAAAGTAAAGATCAAAGCTCCTTAAATATCCATATATGGGGATGATTATCAGATTGCAGAATTCAAAAACAAAACAAATCTCTCTGTTTACTTTAAAAGGCCCATATGGAAACAGTGTGGAATCAAAGACAAAAAAGGGATTTTAACTTTAAAATAATATCCCTGCATAATAAGACGTGAAGCAGGTTGGTACAAATTCAAACATTAACTAGTGATACAAAGAATGATGTACGAACAATTCATACTTCAGCCTTGTATGTTCATTTATATTCGAGGAAGCACCTCCACTGAGAATTACTTACGTTGAGTCTTGTACATTGTATGCCGCAAGGAGGCCTATTGTTGCCTTAGTCTTTTCAATGCTGACATGATAAAAGGAGAAGCCATAGGGAATGTGTCAATTTAATCACGGTACGTGTATGGTCAGTTATGTATGGTTAGGGTCGACCTGTTAACTTTATAGTGAAAATTAAACATGAAAATAAATAAACATTTTGCTTCCGTAAAACTAAATCAGTAATCAGTAATGGAAGTATACATTATCGCAATAATTCGGTATTTAGATTTTGGAATAAGAAACACAATTTCTAATGACTGACATTTTAATACGTAGAACATATCAAGCATTTTAGTCAAAATATGACAAAAACAAAAGAAAAGAATGAGGTTTGTAATATATGCTGTAACTTATGTCGTTCTATTGGATTGTTATTTGAATTTTCCGTTGACGTATATTTGATTTTGGTACTTAAATTCTTTCTACAAATTGAGAGGACGCTACACTTATTTTTCAAGTCATTTTGTCCTACGTAAAAATATTTGATTTTCTTCAAATCATGTATCTTGTATACTTCTAATAAAAAATAGTTATCCCCTACTACACTATAATGTAAAGACTTATTTTAATTTACGTCACTACATTTTAATTGAGTAATACCTTAGGCCTAAGAATGCGACATAACTTGAACAGTTTTGTTTTAAATATATTTTATTCTGTTCACGGCTAACATTTGAGAAAGCTTTTAGGATGTGTGAGGTTGGAGCTCTATAAAACCGTTTCAAGCACCCCATTCGGATCTTTAACCGACTGGCCATTGCAAAATTGTTGGTTTTGCTCTATTTTGTATTAAATCTTGTCACAGCAAAAAGTTGTGAGAACACTGTGACGAGATTTTATACAAAATACATAACTCCCAACAATTAACAAAAACACTTAATTAATTTTGTTGACACAACCACAATGTCTGCCAGTACCTCATTGGAAAAGTTTATCGTAGGTTTACTATATTTACGCCAGAAACGAACACTGAACAATCAGTACTATTGCCTTTTATTGCGTAGAGACATTACCGAAACAAAGTCCCACAGTACGACAGCTAACTAATAACATTGACAGTAGACATCGACATCAATATATTAACTAGTTTTATCTCTTGCAAAGAGGAATTAAATTGACTTATAAGGTAGGTAAATAAAAAACTCTTCGCACTCTAGCATTAAACAAAGCTCATCATGAATGGAAACCCCAAAATTAAACGACTAAAGTTCCCTTCCAAAATCACAATATTTATAGCTTTCCTACATGAATTGCCATTCGTTGACCATACAGTATATTATGCACATCTATTTATAATACCAAAAAAAGAATATATTTTGGTAATATGGAACACCATTGTCTGCTGCAAATTAGTGAAGGTTATGACTATAATTATTCAACAACCTTTGAGCTATTCCCCACCGACTAATACAATTTTAAGTTAACATGAATCAATCATGCATCATTATATATTTGATTAACAGCAATCATTAAAATGATATTTTCGTATGAAAATGTGGCTCAAATGAACAAATGAACTGACGTTGCCAATAATTGTTTTATAGGTGTTTGTAATTTAAATATATGTGACTGTTTAATAAGATGCTATATATTAAGTAACAAGGCAAAGGGCGGTATGCAAGACAATAGGTAAAAATATAATATTAATTTACTCGATGTTGATATTAAGATACGCATGTAAATAAACCTAACTGCACCTTATTTTATTTAATATATGTTTGACATGAAGTAAACATTAGTAGTATGGCAGTCAAAGTTTACATATATAAATGGAAAAGTTTAATCTAATTAGTAGCTCTGGCTTATTTTTATGAGTCTTAAATGGATACTAAGGTATTTTCTTAAAATTGACGCAGTGTATTATCAACCTTATTTAGAGAATCACCTGAAAAGTATTCCTTAAAATGTGTATGTTATCTTTGTCCGATTAGAAACATCTAGCTGCCGAGACTTGTACCGCGCGTATGTACATAATGTACAGATTGTAGCTTGTTTCTTGCATGTGCTGCTATATTGCATAATTGCAATATTATTTGATCATATACTTACCAAACTGGCCGTTTCAAAGATAACATATTGTGCTCACTGGATAATAAAGCATAACACAATATCAAGAGTTTACATTACTCAACTTAACGATTCTTAACTATACTTTATTCTTCAATCGTAAAAATGACATATAAGATTACCAATACAATATATTAATACAATCAAATTAGCAAAGTAACACGAAACAATTTGGTACGTTTGTAAATGCTATAATGTGAAAAAATTGCTTGTGTTTAAGGTTAATGTCGATTTAAATAACAAGAACAAAGCTTAGGTTGAGCAATTGAATCTGAGTTTCCACCAAAGTGGTTAAAAATAAGTATGTGCTCATTAATTGGTAGTTTTGCATCAAAGAAAATAATGACTAGAGGCAAGATTACTGTGGGCGAGTTGCTTTTTCGTTTCGATGCTCTTTGGGCCGAATCCTACACCTGGGGGATAGTTGTTTGCGAGATTTGCGAAGATTTTGAACGGATTTTGTGCTGACAAGCGAATGGAGTGCCATTATTTCAGAAGTTTAGCCGAAGTAGTATACGCTAGACTAGAAGTGGTGGACGAGGTATATGTATTCCAAATAAGTTTCCTTATAATAACGGTATAATGTTATTATTCAATGTCAAACCGCAGAATGTGCAAATATTCAGCATTATGTCTTGTTCAAGTAACCATCTCGACAGCATACATACAACCCATATTTTTGTAATATTGTTCCATACGTTTTATGCACATATCTATATTCTTATTCTTATTGTCGTCGATGTACAAACGTCTTATTATTCGCATGAGAAACACCGTTAACGCCCGAGGCCAGAGATAGAATTTGTGACATTGCGGTTCTTTGACCGAAAAACGTCAAAAAAAACAGCTAGGTAGTTTAGCAACATTAGATCATATCAATACTAAACGTTAGTACACGATGAAAAAAGAAGCTTTTAATTGTAAATTAAGTACATTGATAGGTTTTAAGGAAATCCAAGTAAAGACACATTTAAATGAAGTACCACGAGGACTAAAATCAGCAGGGTGGTTTTGTTTGATGTTTGCGTATGGCCGAGTCCGATTGGTAAAACATTCAAAGCTGTTGTGATGGAATCAGCGGAATCTCTCTCTCTCTCTCTCTCTCTCTCTCTCTCTCTCCCCTGTCTTCCCTATCTCATTACATAAAGGGTTATCTAGAATGGAAACAATACATAAACAAACTTACGTTCCTTATAAATGAATGTACTATAAATTGTTGTCTTAATTGTAGGCAGTTGTCAACTACCGTTTCTATCACACAAGACATTGACTTTATGCTCTGATAAAACGGATCCTTTATCCACTTAAGTCTGTATGACACGCAAATCTAACCTGGGGAATTCCGGTATTTTGAATACGATGGTGATTATGTTTTAGCAAGAAAGCACACTGTACAAGAGGATTGGTATAAGGAGAGTGGTATAAGTTATAACGTAATATTTACTGAATGCTATAACATTGGTATAATAAATAAAAAAGTAAAATATGGGAAGGTCTTCAAGCTTACCTGCGGTGCGCGGTAAATCTACCAAGACATTTGTTTTGGATATTCTTCCACCGCAATCTGGATGTCGCTATAATGATCATTATAAGTCGCTGCGATGTATTTCAAAAACTAAACAAAACAATCATTTAAAAAGTGTGTAAACAAACTACAATGTGTTTACGAACCAAGACACACAAGTACCAAGAGATAGTTTCGATATAGCAATAATCAATACAAATTCCAAGTTTTAGCAAAATATGCAATATTAATGCACTGGGCAGAGACATTATGTTGGGGTGTTTATCATATAGAAGATACACATATAACAAAGATAACAGGGTTCGGAGAGAGAAAAACAGCGATGTATTATATAATTAGGGTTATTTTAAGTATTGTTCTGTTACATTATTGCAGTTTATCTTGAGAAAAAAGGGTTGTAGGAAAGACCATGCTCCTGTTGAAAATCTGTATATATATATTTCTACAAAGTTTGTATTACATCTAATAGTGAAGATAAATCAAATATAAATGTTGTTGTAAGTGCTATTATTGACGAACATATGGTAGTGAAATAAATCGTTTATTATAGTATGGATGTCTGATTGATTAAAGTAAAGGTTCATTAAACAAAAGAGTACACGAGTATAAACAGTTATGCAGAACACTACCATAAGGACAATAAGCACATATGAACTAGTAATGTTTTAGTTAGATTCTCAAGTATAACTTGAGACTAACACACGTCTAGGTGAGTCCATTTTCATAATACCAGTAAACACAAACTTCATGTTTAACAAGTTAGTTGAAAAGGAAACATAACCAGAAGGCAACAAAACACTAAATATTTGAGTGAACCGTCAGTAGTTTTAAACTGAATTATGAAGCATTTCTTTAGATGTTGTTTTTATCGTCTTAGACTCTGGATTCAGAAAATATATGTTTCAATGAAACATTTGACTTGTTTGACATAAACATCCTAAAATATTTATCTCTGTCAATTTGCTTTAAATTAGAGAGCAAAGTGCTATTCTGCAATTTGAATGTAAAACACTATTATAGGTTTTATTTTTTAACACAGCTTTAATTTAAAACAGCTTGATTATTAAGACTTTACACATCGCTTAATCGATTAACTATCAGTATTAAATGAAAGATCATCAAGGCGGGACTGACAATACTCGAACTGCTTCCCACAGCTACATGTATATAATTAGACAACAGGTTGTTTCTCCAATTTTATTAAATATAAACCCCTAAAGTCAAAGGTTGCTGCAATAGCCTGTACGATATTATAAAATAAGTCCCAAAGTCACATTTTACTTTACATAATAATATATTTGACAAAGTCCTATGGGCATTGCAACATGTACAAAATTTGAAAAGGGACAGGACAGAGCATGCAAGAACAAATCTGTAATGAGTCATTTAGCAAAAAGAGAAAACCCGACAGTTACAGCCTTAGAACGGTCAGTCGGCAATATGGACCGACGGGGGTGCTTAAACTAGTTTTACAGAACTCTAACCTCCTTCGCACTTCCTGATGGGTTTCTCATATGTAAGCAATGAAAAGAAACCCGATCCTTTTAAATAAATGTCCAAGCGCTGACGTTTTATTTGATAACAACCCTTATAGGATGAATAAAACGAATAAAATGACAACATAGATTACATGCACAGGGCGATTTTCATGACCGCCAGACTGTACAAGTAACATTGTTGTGATAATGAATAAGAATATATATGACAAAGTCCTATGAGCATTGAAACATGTACAAAATTTGAAAAGGCACAGGACAAAGGTATTCGCAAGCCAAATGTTGACGCAAGAGCAAATCTGTAATGAGTCATTTATCAAAAAGAGGAAAACCGACAGTTACCGCCTTGGAACGGTCAGTCGGCAATGTGCATTGCCATAAATTTACAATATACGCCTTTCCCATTACCTTGAATAATTAAACGTGGCCAGCCTAATCCGAAAATAAATTAATCTGGCTTCAATGTCATGACATTCGGAGGAACGTGCCTTTCTATAATTGGTTATCAGGCAAGTTCTGTGAACAAAGTGTAACGATAAAAATCGTATCCCATTATCATAAAATGTATTGGCGTATGGCCTCATTGTTATATTTATTGAATATAAATTAACCACTTCTGCTCTGAAACACTTATATTAATGAAGTTTTGGATCTTCAGGGATGGTTTTCACTGAAGAAGCTTGTTTAGATTACATAACAAAACTGTTGAATATGGTTGTACCCATTTTTTCGAATAACGACAGTATATACTTTATTTCTAGATAGATTATATAACGGTATGATGAAGAAGCGTTTAAGTTTCATGACAACAAAGAAGAAAGAAATAATGTGTTGTCTACAGCTATTAATCTTCTGATAAGTTTTGTAAAGAGGTAAGAAAAGTTATTTAGACGCTTGATTCTCTTTAACTTCAATAAAACATTTCCATAATATGCAGGATGGCTTATAAATAGAATATAACTAAAAAACAACAACAACTACTCCAGTACTGTAAATGGGATTAAACAACACGAACAAAACAGAACACTTCTTTATTTCTTATCTGAGGCCACCGACCTACACAAAATATGATTCTTTCATGCAATCATCAAGTTGCATCTCCTGACATTTCTTAACAACAGTTATACTTACACACCATTATTTCACACTTAGACTACTCTCAGATAAAATAAAGTACACAGAGTTCGAGGAAACAATTAAACTATCATTGAGACTATACCTCTGGTAGTGTAGGTAGTGTAGGTAGTGTAGGTAGTGTAGGGTGGTACTGTTTATTAACTGACTTATGTACTGTTTCTTCTTTGTCAATGATAGTACAACTACTCATATATTCAAATGCCTACGCTGTCAAAATAGCACATTTTATTTATTTGTTTATATCTATAAAACAAAAACAAATTAAAATGCTTTAGTTATATTCTTTAACACCTTATAAGTAATCTTGTTTAAACAGTAAATACACAATCTTTGGTCCCTTTTGTATTATTGGGACTACGCTATTCAAATTCATTAAACATGACCGGAGCATATATATTGCCCCATAGCTTTACTATGATTTAATATCTATAGAAGTGACTTTTTCCGGCTTAAGATGCAATAATTAAATTTGTGTATATCACATCAAAATAAGGTTGAAACGTCTGGTGTATAAAAGTATCAGCAAGCTTTCTTTTCACATGCTGATACTAAGCTGACAAACATTAATTGTCTTCTTTATATTTCCAACATCTAGGGCAATTCAGGGCAGTCTAACCGTTAGAATTAGTATCATAGTGATATTATATATATATTGTTATCTTTGTCCGACATTTTTATATTATTTATGACAGCAGATACAATTTTCCTAAACTAAAATATATATCAACATATTACAATTATGAGTGTTATTATCTTGTCTGAAAATTTTAAAACAAGCAGACCTTGGCTATATATGTATACATGTACATTCCTGTGTTCATTTTTCTTCACAATTATAAAATATGAACATGTACGACTGTAAAATCGAAAGTGGAAAATAAAACCACTTTTAAATTATACAAGGGGAGCTACCACATGACAATGTGTTATCACATTAACCACTTCGTGTTATTATTTAAGGATTTAAGTGTGTTCATTGCAGTGTGGTATGTCACATGGTCGGTATTAATGTTTCATACCACAGATACTGGTGACATAGATTTTGCGGCAAAACATATACATCGGCGGAGACTCCAACCTTGCCTCTTTGGATTTGCCTGGTTGCCTGGTAGAAAGAGTTGGCGGACATTGCTTTAAATGTTGGCTCGTGGAAGCGATAGTGTAGGCTTGTTTGGAGTATTGTTGAAAAGAAAAACAACATACAACCTTTTTAATGCTCATAGGTAACCACTCATCAAAGAACACCCTGTTCATGTATGCTGTCTGGTTGTTTTTTTCTATTTTATTTAATGTTTTGCCACATTCAACTGACGAGAAAATCACGGAACTAACACGTGGCCTATGCTCGAACTGTTTTCGAGGTCTCCCTTGCTATTTACATACAATTTCATTGTTAACTTTTCCTATCTCCCTGTACATATAAACATAACTGCGCTGTAAACATTTCCTATGTCACTTCTTAATTTTACAGTCTTTCCTACACACGTAAATTGACAAGATCGGTCCAGGAGAATAGACCAGTTTCGTCCGTTATAATCCAGTCATCGACCATTGCCTGGTAAAACACGCACCAACATTTAGAAGATATGTCGTATCCTAGTTCAGCAGCAAAGCTTAGGAACCTCAAATGTAGCCATATTAAAACAGTCTACATTTAATTGTTTGTGTTTATGCAGTTTCTTAAGATCTTCCCCAAAGTCGTTGTCTGTTCCACTTGCATTCTATTCATATTCATTAAACATCTTAGCAATTTTTCAGCCATACTAAAAAGTAGCATTCTTCACTATTTGAGCATTACAGCACACTGGTTTAAATCCGTGGCATTTATAAGCCTTTGTTCTGGATCCGAAGTTCTACGTATATTAAATGTACACATTCTAAAAGTAATTACAGTATCGATGAAAAAGCTCCATATAAATTTTGGATCTGGTAAATTTCGTTTGAAAAGCAATCCGAAAATAAATGCCTGACCTGTTAGTTATCATCAAACCGTGGTTATTTAAGGTAAATTTCGATTAAATAAAAAGATATTCTCCTCTGCGAGGAATTTACGATGGCTGCTTCTAATGTTACAATTAGGCCCAACATGACAATTATTCTTATTAAGTGTG
This sequence comes from Sinonovacula constricta, assembly GCA_007844125.1. Lineage (NCBI taxonomy): Eukaryota > Metazoa > Mollusca > Bivalvia > Cardiida > Solecurtidae > Sinonovacula > Sinonovacula constricta. The sequence goes on from CM017571.1 coordinate 22,403,226, forward strand.
TAGAGTGTCAGGTGACATTATGTGACACATTGTATGTGAAGAAGACACGCGGTGCCCTTTCCTGAAGCACCAACTGATCGTCAGATAGTTATATGTGACAATGTTAAAACGTTGCACTTTGAACTAAATATCAACATTTTGTCAATTAAAGGAATGATAACATAAATGCCAAAGAAAACAGCAATACGAGGTCAAACATAATCGAGTTAAGGATAAGGAGATCTAAACATATTTCATAAATAAAATCAATACACTGTTTGAATTAATTTCTCTGTGGGAAGTTGTCATTTTCAGTGGTACAGATATTGAAATCTGCCTTAGATCTGGGGATTTGTGATAAGATGTATACAAATAATACAAGATGTTAATTAGTTCAGAATTTACCTATTATTGATTTTTAAGCGTTGCGCTTATTATTTTGTGGTGGCCGAGAGTTTAACATTTGGCTAGTTTATAACATCGTAGCTATTTGAACAATTAAGGAAGGAATTTAACAATTTATCAATCAATTTTAAGTTTGTCTTTATTTCATTTCCCTAATCATGCACGCGTATCGGATCGCGACTTTCAAAACAAACAAAACACATTTTCAGCTTTACTTCACATAAAGAGACGCGTCAAATGTCATGGCATGTAAAAGTGAGAGATGCCAACATTTTTAAGCCTTGATACTAATAGTTCGACGTTGTTTACAATTAGTGCTGCTGTAAAAACCTCTTCAAAAAGTATGGCGTATCCTGTACATTTTTTAGTCTAAACAGTTTTTATTGCTAGAAGGTACTAAATGTGCATATTAATTAGTAATAATTATTTATTAAGTGTGCCCATTAATTAATATCTGTAAATAAAACATCACAAAATCAAAACTTGCATAATAAAACAACTAAAACGATAAGTTATGTGTATTTGTTTGTACCTTTGAAATAAAAAACAAACGGTTTAAATAAATTCCTCAATGGATCATTGAACGTACGCTTTTCTATTTACGCAATAAACATCCCTGCTGGGCCTTCCCAATCATTTCTCTTCGAAAACTTACATAATTGTGGACAACACCGTTCAGTTTCGTCCCAAAAGACCAATTTATGTGTCTCAATTGGCTTTTGGAAAGAGACATGTTGACATTAGAAGTCGGATATGTTTGTTAAATTAAGCACTATTTGAAAAAGATGCCCATGGAGATTATACATATCCAGTCAAGGCGGACAATGAATATAATTGCTATTTTCATGTTAAAGGTAACGGTTACAATCAGTACTTTAACACAAAGACTACTATCGTTAAATGAATTTGCTACATTGACTCTCAAATTATTTCGTGATTAATTGTCTACAACGTTATAGTTAATACATGTACGCATCATTAAGTGGCAATGGGTTTATTTCAAATGGAATGTCTTGATAATACAAACTTATTTCTGCAATCAATTTACAAAGTTACCAAAGAACCACAGTTAGAAGTTCATGGCATACAACCCAGACCCTTACAATAGCATTTGAAAGCTCATTAGGTTAGACGTATATAAAATGCATATAAAAGTTTCAGTTGAACACTGTGAAATGTATTATTCAAAGTAAAATGCAATCATTTTTCTTTCATTAAGCTTCATTAAACGGGGTATACATTATGACTAAGTTGCGCAGTCTATAGAGCAATGCAGTTACATACAAGATGTACATTGTGATAGAAAAAACCCTACAATTTTGTTGTTGTTGTTGTTGGTTAAATAATATTTTGGAGAAGGTAAACAACGTACGTGACAACGTTCGTGACAGAGCTGTTCATCGTTTTTAAGTAGCCATGTCGTACCTATATTTAATCATCATATTTGGAGAAAATGACTGCATCTGTACTTCTTCATCTTGTTTAGGTTGTTTTGTATGTTGTTTTGTTATGTTTGTTTAGATATTGTATATATTTAAGTCGCAACCTTCTCAGTATGCTATCATGAAGACTTATTCGTGAAGCAGTATGCGTTAATAAATCCTTGCAGGTAATTTTAGAGATTGTGTTGACGAGTAAACAAATTAAACAACTAACGAACCATTGACGCTTGAAAGGTCATTTGTTCCGGAAGAAAAGGTTTTTACGTTAGCCAGATACAGTATATCATTAGTTTAATATTATCATTAGACATTAATGGCCAATCATAGAACAAAAAGTATTAAAAGAAACATAAATTGATAGAGCTGATATAGTGGAAAGTGTCTTTTTGCGGTCTGATAGACTGGATCCTGTTTTCAGGATTTTTATCCCTTATCTCCGTTATTGTTTATTCTCAATTTCACTAAGAAAGTTGATCACAATATATTGTACTTAAACGTTGCCTTTGATGAGGATAATTATTTGTTGCATTTAGAAATTGAAATGTAGGAGAATATAACTTAATTAGATATAAAGTACGTTCCATACATACACATTTTAGCAAGCAGATCTTTCCTTGTTGTTATTATGCTGTCAAATAAACGAAGTCCTATGTACGTGTATGCATCTTGTTATATAATATATGTTGAACTAAGTCCGCGATTCTATTGTATGTATTGCTATTTAAATCTCATTAACCAAGGTTTTGATGAACTCTATGTAAGAGATATTCACATGTAAAACACATAAATACTAAGCTGCAAAATACGACGTGACAATGTTACGATATATGTCATCTATAACAATTCCATCAGCATGAGTGTTGCAATAGAAATTGTAACAAATGAAAATACAAATGCGTATTTTCTGAAAGACATAACGATATCACCTAAATCATAATTTTAACCTTGAGTAAAAATCGCGCGTCACATTTCTAAGTGATGATTACTATAACTATAGCTGTTGCTAAACTTAACAAAACACCACGGAAAATTCTTAATCTAAAGAAGGGCATTAGTTTGCCAGTATTACATTTCTTGATACTTCTTTAATTGAATTGGTTCCGCCTTTGACGACAAAAAGCATTCTTAGTTTGAAATGGATGTCTTTGGTTTTCACGAAAACATTTTTATGTTAATCAATGCCAACACTGTTTCATTTTCAATAAGTGAACTAAGCGCCTGCTTTGTTTTATTATTTTAATTTTATTAATTTGTTTTTTACAGCTACCTTTCCAAGAATGATCTTATTGGATCAATATAATTATTTATCATCCCTCTTTTTGCCAATCGCCTTTAACAGTATTTTCATTGCGAAACACCTCGATCTTGTTTTGTTTTATGTAACACAATAGCCCTTAACATAGTACACCTTTTTACTTTGTGTAATTCTACAGTTTCACACAGTTTTCTGCAGCTTGTTAACAATAGTTCAATTTAGCTACATGAATAAACAGTCTTCTGATACAAGGAGAGTATTATCCACTGTAGGTAAATCCAGCCCCTCACCCGGTTGAGTCCCCGCTGCTTGATGGCGATTGCTTCGTTCACAGGTCCTTTTTATATTTTGATCTTCTGATGAAATAATCATAATGCTTTCGGGTTCTATAGGTGATCTGTTGCTTCACAATGTTCATAATCTGCTGAATTGGCTCTAGAGGCAAGTTCTTGGAGGGGAGTTCCGTGTAATCTTCTCGTCTCTCCGACACAAGAATATTTTACACTTTTCATACTTTATATGATAAACTAAGCCACGTTGATAATTTGTCTATTTTGTTTTTCACTAAAGGTAAATATGATGCTATTGAGTTTTACGCGCGGTGGCATTTAGTCACGTGACACCTCGTGTACAAATATGTAACAAAAAAAACAAAACATCCGTCAATGGAGTACACTAAATCGTAGTTTCCGACAGTAGATTTCTAAAGCAGACATTTATATGAAATAATGCTGTCCTAGATGTCCTGTGGGTATACTAACGCCAAAGAAGTATGATCTTCATTTGGTGTCTCGTCTCTATAAATCGGTTATGCTGGAGTAATATTGGAAAAAAATATAATGTCTGTACTACATATCCTTTGTGATGGTTTAGTTATAAAAGCCAGCCACGACATTTTGACAGCATATCATCAAAATTAACTTTAGTTTCATTTGTCTTTTGAGGATTATGTTTTATTGGTACAGTTAGTGAACGGATTTTAAACATTTCTGTATTGAAGATTAAAATGTTATTCTTAGTTTGTCATTAAAGATGGCAAGACACGTGTTTCAAAATAACTGTATAATTATTAACTTGAAAGACTGACTTGTATCCAGGTTAAAAATACAAGTCATTCATTGCTATCGCGGTAAATATATATAATGATGTTCATTTTTGAATTTTAAGAAATATGCGCATTGATGTATACATTCCTAAAATTTTAAATAGAAAATTTTAAGAAAACCATGTTTTATACCAAATCTGAGTGTTACAGACATGTTTGTCAAAAAAAGAAAAAGAAATTGCACCGTTATAAGCCAGTTGACAACATCTGTTGCTTATCTTTTAGTAGTTTAAAAACAGTTTCATTTGTAAACTACAAAAACCTCAGCATGTGTACATCTTAGACTCTTCCTTGTGTGCTTGATTTACCTTAAAGTCCCCGAGTGCAATTACGCTATGAATGATACTGAGCTAACTCAAGAGTCTTGAGAAACTACGCTATTTCTTAAGATTCGTTATATTACTCATCCGTAGCGTAGAGGTGTAGTTCCATATCATATGACAAAAACTATTTACAATGAAATCTTATATTACTAAACCACGTTACACGTGTCACTCAGAATAGTAAGCATGTCTAGAGTAATAAACTTACTGACTTAACTTGATGGTTTTATCACAATCTCCTTGTCATTCCACCTGATCGAGCTAATATTATTCGAATAAAATACATTAAGAGTGCTAGTTGTTTTCCTGCTACGAAAGAACAGGTTAGAACAACATAATGACTGACCTAAAGTCACAGAACGTGAATAGTTTGGACGATGGCGCGTCTTTGTTGCTCAAAACAATATCACTTGACGGTTCAAATGCCCGACAAAATATAATACTTTTAGGTTGTAAAATTCATGAAAACATAATTACACCATATCCAAAGTACCTTCCTAGTATTTCGTTAATAATAATATATTAATATGACACATTTGCAAGTAAACCCAACGGTCTCACATTACCTTCCTGTATTTGAGAAATTTGATGAACCATGGACACTCACCTTATGATGAATATAAATAAATAAAAGAGAACACTTGGTAAAATATTGTTTGCTTTGATGACTTCCGCATTTGGAGTACCCTAACACTGTTGCACTAAACCAATAATACAATCAACTTTATCAGTCAGTATTGAGACACAAATTGTGACGGATTAGAGGTTTATTATGCCAACATAACATGATAACACTCGTTTGAGATGCATCACTTTGGTTAATTTAAACATAACAAAGCTGACTGCGACTCGAAAATTTGCTTGTTAGCACAGATCAAACGCAACTCATTGTTTCAATTTTACGAAAGTATCTCTCTTTGATTTAATTCATTTATCGTGATTCGGATGCAGTAATACGAACCGTGTTTAGTGGTTAAATAAGTATTTTACTGCTAGTAGACTTATAATTATACCTAACATCATGGTTAAGATTTTATATTTTACAATTATATGAAAATGTAATAATAATGTCTCTCTAGTCAGTGACAATACATTATATGACAATGAATTAACCCGCCCTCCAGGGTTATATTAATAAGGCACTTTGATAGTGTATTAGCATAATATGTCGATAATGAATAATAATACTTAGTAGTTATGTTGATACTTGATAATAAACCAACCTGCAATGACAACTTTACTAATTTGATGCATACAAAACATCGCATTCGGGATAATACATAATATATATTTTATATATATTTGCTTGATATTTGTTTGCTCTAATTAACACATGTACTAAGTGTAATTTAAATGTGATTCTTTAAAATGAATAAATCGTTATCCAGTTATAATAATAGTTTTTTAGCTATACATTGAAACTTACCTGAGTAAGATTTACCAAGTATATTTTTCATTTCCAATGCTGCATTAAAAGTTTAAATTAGTTGCACACACAGATTATTATTCGAAAACTTGTGATGTTTGTTTTTCTTCAGTACACAGAGACGGCTTTTCGTTATATAAATCCTCATATTAATAATTTAAAGTGCAACGCGTTGATACATAGCGCATACCGAAGAAGAAAATGACACAAATGACAATAACGTTTGGCGCATATTGTGTCCTGATTTTGATTCAAACTTGAACTGAAAAGCACAGTTTGACACCCTTCGAAATCATAATGCAGGATTAGGTTGAACCTTGAATTTAAACATTGTCTCGGTCTCGTGTATAACAAAACTACACAAAACAGAAATATATCAAGACAGAGTTGCATCTAGTGTTTGTGCATCTAACTGCCATCCAAGACCTTCTGACTTAAACTCAAAGAAATACAAGTATTTTTAATCGCTGGTATTACATGAATAACAGTATTATCTTTTTCCTTCAATTTTTATACTTACTGTTCCTTTAAGTTATTGGTAAATAGTATTTTAATAATATAATGCAATGACATTTAAAACTGTACAAGGGAAAACATCATGCCTGCATGGCTTTGAAATAGTTTTCAATCTTGACCAGCTGCTCCTAATGAAACATTGTGTCTTATACAAACTTGATGGTTATATAACATTTTTAAAGCAAAAACTTATGAAATAATAATTTCGATAATACGATATGTATCTTTGTTTTATTATTATTATTATTATTATTATTATTATTATTATTATTATTATTATTATTATTATTATTATCATTATTATTATTATTATTATTATTATTATTATTATTATTATTATTATTATATTATTATTATTCTGCTTTAGAATTCTACCAAAACTTTAACTCTAATGAAGACGATTATTATAGTAGCATTTGTATGCATTCTCTATCTGGCAGTGTTTCATTGATACACATATATTATGTTGGTTAACAAATATTATTTTGTTGTTTAATAAAAAATACAATGTTTTATGAACATTCAAACGAACTTCATTATTCACATTTGCAATCGGCGTAGTTACTTATATCCAAGTTAGTACACAGAGAAAAAGAACACAGTTATCGCCTTGGAATTCTTATGTGCAAGAACCTGGTACGAGCTTCTGACCACGTGGTCTCTTAAGTGATTCTAATGAGATGAATAGTGTGGTATAAGATAGAATACCAGGATTAAGAAGCTATCATGAAGAACTATATATTAAGTTTATATTTAAGCAGAGCGTACTAAAGAAACAAAAATATTCTAGATACTTAAGGAAAACATAAATATGTAAAACATGTTTATTATTCAAAACACGATGAGTTGTGATGTTGATTTAAATTATTCACATTTTAAAATACAACAAATGCTGTTTTATAAAACATCATAGATCCTCGTGTAGTTGAAGAATATTCATGTACAAACTAGGAAGCTTGATATTTGCAATGATACTCACGCGTCTTTTATTATAACTAGAAAAAGAGCATTAAACAAGGCATGGACCTTATTAATTTGACAGATGCATTTATTGGTCAAGACTAGATGGCACAAACAGGAAATCGCAGCTGGTCTGTGTCTCCTTTTGCAGAGAAACAAACGGAGTACTCCGGCTTTCGTTAACATTGTAGCTTGGAACAATAATGTGTAGCTTGCAACTAAAAAAAAGAAGCTGGCATTTATAGGAATTTGAAAGTAATGTTAAACAAAAGAAACCAAGTATATCGATGTTAGCAATGCAGATTGATAATACAGATGTAGCAGAAAACAAGTATAACAAAATAGCAAATACACTTCACATCACAGTTATGGTTCGTTACTGTCAAATATTTATAAAATTAATCGACAGTGTAACAGAATGCTTAATTCCTAGAAGAGTCATCTTCTGATTTAAAACTAATGCTCTCTACGACGCTCTCTACGGCGCTTTCTCTCACCTCCTAGCCATTTCTTGTCAACGACAGAGAAAAGTCATTTAATAGAAAGTGGAAATATATGTCTTAAAATTTTTTTTTCGTAGTATTATATCAGCTTCCCTTATTCAATGCCAGTATGAACAGGACAGATAATTCTTGTTGAATGACAGTTACATAGTTCTGAGACAGATTTTATAGCACCATCTTAGCAATCAAATGATAAGATTTATTTGCCGAAGACATACATTCATTAATCATTTGTTCAAGAACTCATCAATAAAAGTATACCTCATTTTTTCTAAAGAACATGTACGTGAGGCGACACAAAATCTGAATAATTTCAAATTGTTTATGTCGATTTAAATCAACATCAAACTGTATTATATAAAGAATTAACTTTATGTATGTTCAAATTAATTTTGCATCTGTACAAAGCTATGTTTTGTATTGAGTAAAGTTGATTAAAAAGGAGACAAATATTAAATTAACGCAAATGGCCCAAGGAGACTTAATATTTTCACGATGTGTCTAGCTTTAGATAGACGACTGAAGGGGCTTGAAGTTTCTAATAATACTTTAGAGATGCAATGCTGTTGTTTGTCTTGGATAGACATGTGACGCTAAGATCTAGGTCGTCCTGTGGATTGTTTTCCCGTTAGACAGTGTCGGAAACAGTTAATGTTGGATACGTTACAGAAACTGTCTGGTTTACAAATAGATTACATGGCCATAAAAATGTGTATCATGTCATTTTGTCTTTAATTGTGTAATTCAATATGTGCAATGCAATGTCGTCATGTTTCTACAAATTTCTTGCAACATGTAGCTTGCTGGTACATTATCTCTTATTTTATAAATTTCGATAGTAACCCAGCTGTTCCGTCAAAAGTAATTGCTCTGGAATTTCACTTTCTGCCCCATGTCATATCATGTACCTTCACAACACTGCAATGATGCTAGTCATTCTTCTGTTATAAAAGTGTTTCGCTAGTAGCCATACACAATAACGCAAAAATGACGGTGTTTATACCTTTTTATCTCTTACAGTGGATTCGCTATAGTTGTAATTTGTGATATATAATTTGATTGTGAGGAATATACTTTATTTATACCGAGTTAAAATTTGTGTCCAAATAGAATGTGTCCAATTGATTTGTTATGAATGTTTGAAAGTCATTCAATAAACACGAAGTAGTTTAATCATGTATGTGGAACGGTCACAACCGTTCTGCAAGCTCACAATATATGTAGTGTGAAGTAGAATGTCGAGAAAAACATCAATACATTTAATCTTTCGTTAAAATTTACTGATCAGAATAATTTGGAATATATTCACTAAACCGATACTTCAAACAGGTACAATTAAGTGTACTAAATCTATAAATAAATGTAATACTTAGCTAGACATCAAGTCAATCAAATGTTCATTTTTCTACCTGCTTAGTAGATAATAAGCATCTTGTTGCTACCTGTTGACTCGATGTGACAATCAGCCTGTCGCGACCTGTACCTACGACGTGATGATCATCTTGTTGCTACCTGTACACTAGATGTGATGATCATCTTGTTGCTTCCTGTTCACTGGATGTGATGATCGTCTTGTTGCTACCTGTACACTAGATGTGATGATCATCTTGTTGATACCTGTACACTAGATGTGATGAGCATCTTGTTGATACCTGTACACTAGATGTGATGAGCATCTTGTTGCTTCCTGTTCACTAGATGTGATGATCGTCTTGTTGCTACCTGTACACTAGATGTGATGATCATCTTGTTGCTACCTGTACACTAGATGTGATGATCATCTTGTTGCTACCTGTACACTAGATGTGATGATCATCTTGTTGATACCTGTACACTAGATGTGATGATCATCTTGTTGCTTCCTGTTCACTAGATGTGATGATCGTCTTGTTGCTACCTGTACACTAGATGTGATGATCATCTTGTTGCTTCCTGTTCACTAGATGTGATGATCGTCTTGTTGCTACCTGTACACTAGATGTGATTATCATCTTGTTGCTACCTGTACACTAGATGTGATGATCATCTTGTTGATACCTGTACACTAGATGTGATGATCATCTTGTTGCTACCTGTACACTAGATGTGATGATCATCTTGTTGCTACCTGTACACTAGATGTGATGATCGTCTTGTTGATACCTGTACACTAGATGTGATTATCATCTTGTTGCTACCTGTACACTAGATGTGATGATCATCTTGTTGATACCTGTACACTAGATGTGATGATCATCTTGTTGCTACCTGTACACTAGATGTGATGATCGTCTTGTTGCTACCTGTACACTAGATGTGATTATCATCTTGTTGCTACCTGTTCACTAGATGTGATGATCATCTTGTTGATACCTGTACACTAGATGTGATGATCATCTTGTTGATACCTGTACACTAGATGTGATGATCATCTTGTTGATACCTGTACACTAGATGTGATGATCATCTTGTTGATACCTGTACACTAGATGTGATGATCATCTTGTTGATACCTGTACACTAGATGTGATGAGCATCTTGTTGCTACCTGTACACTAGATGTGATGATCATCTTGTTGCTACCTGTACACTAGATGTGATGATCATCTTGTTGATACCTGTACACTAGATGTGATGATCATCGTGTTGCTACCTGTATACTAGATGTGATGAGCATCTTGTTGCTTCCTGTTCACTAGATGTGATGATCATCGTGTTGCTACCTGTATACTAGATGTGATGAGCATCATGTTGCTTCCTGTTCACTAGATATGATGATCGTCTTGTTTCTACCTGTACACTAGATGTGATGAGCATCATGTTGCTACCTGTTCACCAGTTTTGATAAGCATCTTGATGCTACCTGTTCAAAAATCTGATATGCAACACTAATCTTTAGCGAGAATTCTTTACGCATATAAATGTTTATAGAACAGTAATGAACATACGATATGTAAAAAACAGGAGTTAATTATTTCTGATACTCAACATAGTACTCTCTAATCTCTGGATTTTTTGTGATAAAATACAATATATAAATCTACTTCTTCCGATTTCCGCCAATATATATAAGCAATATAATATCGTACCATGCGATGCGTTTTACCAATCTTTTATGAAATTAAAATATATAACGTCAGTTTAAGGGACATCTATAACAATAGTAATAATGATTTTTGCAGCACTACATCAGCAATTTCTCATAACATCATATTAACATTGACAAATAATAAAATATTTCTTAAAAGTTGCAAAATATTTTCACATAAAATAGCGAATGTTTTTTCAATTAATTCGTATGATTTGTTGCTGACTTTTAGTTTTTGGTAACATTCTGGATTTAAATATTTAAACATACGTTTTCTCAAATTAATATAATATACCAAATACAAAATAAATATACTACCAAGTCCTACGTAGCCATTTTGTTCACTCATATTACGTAGAAATTTGCCATTATTAGTGTTTTCTGTCGTTGCTGTGTATAATAAAGATTTAGCCGTCAACATGTATGAAGATGTTAACAACAGTTAATGCAACAGTATTTACAAGAATTTCTACAAATCTGTAGGATGTATTTGTTATTCTACTAACGCAAAAGCAAGAACAGAAAATTGTCATAAATTTGTTATTGTAACAGTTTTTTTCGCTGGTTGGGCCAATACTTTAACAGTTTATTTTAATTGCAAATATATTAATTAAATTAAATATACTTTGAATAATATTAGTTAAGGCTTAAGAGAGGAAACATATGCTTGCTGATTAGTTAAGATTCCTTGATTGCAAAAATTCAAAACCTAACTGTTTTTAAGGCTGTATCAACAAGTCTACAGCACCTTTTTATTACTCCAGACAGTCACAAACTTAACCTGGACATATGAAACGTGTGTGAGTGCTATAACATATGCTACTAATTTGTTGATAACAGCTGTCTGTGGCTTTTGTATAATATCGTATAATAAGCAGTTTCCATTGACGCCATTTAGAACACACTATTGTCATGATGGATGTAGCTTTACAGATGCATAGACACATAAAAATGTCTGGTTTACACAAACCAATCCGCGATGTATTCCTATATCTTTCCGCAATACATCTAAAATATTACAAAACAGCAGTAATTAAAAGCTTTAAAAGGGTTTTGTAAAGTTTATAACTATTTATCGCAAATCCACTCTAGATTGTAAACCGTACAATAACAAGTGATGGTCCTCAGTCATCCTTTATAACAGTAAGATTATCGAGATTAAACCTGACTGTTTTCTGTTCCATGCCTAATAGTGGTGTGTCGCCAGTTGTGGGTGTAGAAAACACTGCTTACTGATGTGGAAAGAAACTTGTTTTAAAGTCGGTACGAAAACACATTATTTACACTCGCTTTAATCCTTATTCTGTAAGAGCCAACATAATATATGTTAAATATAATATAGTTGTATTAACAAAAACGAGACAAAAATATAACACACTTCTAGGATTGAGTTAATACTTGTTTTGCTATCTACAGTATAGTCCTAGCTGTCACAAATGTATGTTTTGTAAACACTTTAACTTTGGATGGCAAACAAGGAAATCATAGACGATTTGGTCGGTTCTATTTATATTTAGCCATATGTACAATACATAACCAAATATACTATCTTCAGGTAACATTCAACGATTTGATACAGATTATGACGAATATAATAACATAGAAGCTTCTAAAGACAACACATGAAAATACGAATAAGGGTCTTTTTGTATTTCACGTGCGTTAAGTAATTCATGTGCACAGAACAATGTTAATTACAATTTATAAGGTAGTTTACCAATTTTCTATATTTGAATGTGTGTTGTTTAAAAAAATAACAACGTAGGCAAGAAAAATAAAAGCAATTGTCAATAGGATCTCATAATATTTGCAAAAGTCTTCCGTATGTTGTTTATTTTACATTGTAAGTATAAAAGAGAACCGCGCAATGATAAAACAAATAGCCCTTACCATCACTGATGCATTCACCAGGCAAGATGGTCAAACGTTGCAGCCGTCAGATGAATCATTAAAGCCGTATTTACTTCGTATGGTGGGATTCCAGAACCTGCTTACTGTTAGTGGCATTTCAAAAGTTAACACAATAATTTAAGTGATTACTAGACCGATAAGTAAGAATTCTGAAAATGGAAAAAAAACTCGTTAAGGCTAAATAGTCATGCTACCTGCGACAACTAAGAATTGCATAGTACAGACGAATCTGATAATAGAAGGATATAATAAAATACAATGGCAAAAATACAGATATTGGAAGTAGTATCATTACGTCAGACGTAAGTAAATTAATATTTAATTTTAAACAAATACCTAAGGGCAAGTGAAATGGATCCATTGTAGGTCCGTTTTTATGAATCGACACGTTTGGTTTCCAGGCATTTATACAAACGCTATGAGTCCCATTTTTCTATAAATGTTATACAAGAAAATTAATAGTATAAACTTGTTTTGTACAGATTTTAAGATCATCGTTCATGTTCATTATTTAAACAGCAAGTTCTTTATATCAAATTTGTACCAAGATTAATATTTACTGCTTATATACTGTATAGTAATGCGCAGCCAATAATATTATCTGAACCGTATCTTATTGTTGTTTTATTGTTTTGTTTAGTCTGGACAGCAAATGGTCCTAAGTTATGTGTTTAATATTTTGAATGCTTAATATCATTTTATATGTTAATATAGAATGCAGAATTTCAGAGTTAAATGCACACATTCCTGACCAGGATAGTTAATATAGCATTTAAATAGCCTTGTTTAACGTGCTTAATAAATTATCCCTATCAACAACAGCATATTAAGCATTGTGCCTGTAGAACACATTGGATGGCAATGTTTAATATTAACCATTGTACCATTTGGAAAAAAAGAATATTCTTGAATGTACTGTCTGTTATGTTAAAGTATTGTTTCTGAGTCTGGTGTAACAGTAACGATTTGGGCATCTCAGATCAATTATTATACGGTGAAGGCATTATAGAGAACTTTTCTCGTATCCAAGTAGTTTTAGTTCCAGTGTAAACACTTTATGCATAATTTGTGCCGTGGCATGCATGCAAGTGAAGGAAATGTATGACATTAGTTTAAAGAAGCGTATGCTCACTTAAGCTTAGTTTAGTTTATCTTCACAATAAAAACGAATGTATGATAACACACCGATAGCAGAAAATATTATTAATTATCCGTGGAAACATCGTGGAAAGGTAGAATCGTCCCGAAGTTATAGCTTTTGCTTTATTAATAATAAGAATATTCGTAACGTATAGTTCGGCAACATTCTTGACTCCTGGGACTTTTTATTAGGTCTCAAAGTTTCTGATATTTACATGACAATCATTAATTTTGTTGCAATAACTGGCAAGAATAATGCAATTTCGATTATTAACATTACTATATTCCTACCATATGCAAAGGTAGTGCACACTGCTATCTTTTTGCAATATTGCTTAAAGCTTACAAATTATTTAAATGGGTAAAACACATTTTAATGTACGCGCAAAGAGATCGGTGTTTTTTTCATTTTATCAACTTTATCAATATCTTGACATTTCATTCTATTTAAATGAAATTGCGTTGATTATTCATTTGATGTACGTTTCCTTTGACCGAAACAAAAATAACTTTGTTCAGTTTAGTGATCTTTACGCTTAAGTTAAGCCAAATATAATTTCGTTATTATTGTTATTGATTTGTTGACAACGAAAATGAAGACTATAGACTTTGCAACTGCATGTGTGTGTATAAATTTGTATAATGAATTTTCAAAGCCATGTATTATTATTTTTCAGGTGTCAACAAAAGGTTCTTTCGTTTTCAGTATTATGAATGCCACTATATCTTTAAAACGGTATAACATTTTATCATTCGAAAGATGTAGGTCTTTGTATAAAACAATGACCAAAGCTAAAATGCGAGGCTTTTAAGAAAATGCCATTATGTTTAAGTCTAGTATGCAAAATGCACTCACGAAATGTTCGATGGCCTTTATCTATTCTGTCTACCTCCAGAATGACACTTATAGTGATGCATTTATGCGGCTATCAAATAAACGTCCACAGACCTCGGCCAATGACATGAAGTGAAAATATTGTGAAATACAGAACAATGCAGCGTTCTGTGAGGCATTAGGAAAATCGAGGATTGTTTTTTCAATCACAAATTTTGCCTGTATTTTTGAAAGCTGTTATGCATAGCACATTAATTTCAGTCGAATACAAACTAAACTAATTATCTATATGTTAATTCAAATATGTTACCATACGATAAAACTGAAGTGTTGGAATAATGACTGGTCGATATACAAGTTCAAATGAGTATGGTATTTATTATTGTATTGCAACTATATTAAAATATGAAAAAAAAAACATTAGAAGAAACTGACATGACAGTCAAATGTAAAAGTTAGACAAAACTGAGACAATAATTATTTTACAAATAATAGATTTAAACAATCATTTAGCGCCCTGAAACGGTCAGTCGGCAAAATGTTAATGTGTCAAACTGTTTTCTTACTACTTCATATGGCAGAACTTCTCATACAAATTTACCATGTAGTTTGGCTAGACATTCAAACACATGTAAACATGAATAGTTGGACTAGTTGCGGGGTGCGGAAACATGTCTTGAGGTATGATATAGTTTCTGTATGAGCTTGTCCAACATCATGACAGAGTGTTTATGTGTACTTGCTAGCATATAACATTTAGCCTAATCAGCATAATGACACATCAGAATTCCGGTGCTTTAACCTAAATTATAAAATGTATAATCTAAAAAAATATGTATAATTTGATATTTTTCTAATTCATATTATTAGATGACGACATGCAGAAAAATATTGCAAAATAATTACCGCAACAAACATATTATCTTTTACGCCGTTTAGGTGATTGACATTTAAACATTAACGCTCAAAATATCAATATAAAAATTCAAAGGAATATTGTCCTCCAGGTCAAGGATTTGTAATAGATCACAACAATGTTACTTGTGCAGTGTGGTGGTCGTAAAAAATCTCCCCGTGCATGTAATCTATGTTGTCATTTAATTCATCCTATAGGGATTGTTACGTGTATTTTCTTTGATAGACATTGGACTTTGGTTCTTCATTTCCATCTTCACATGAACAGGATGTGCGAGGTTGGGGCTCTGTGGAGCCGGTTTGGGCGCCCCAGTCGGTCCATATTGCCGACTGACCGTTCCAGGGCGGTAACTGTCGGGTATTTTCTTTTTCGTTTAATGACTCATCACAAATTTGTTCTTACTTTTTGCTTGGCTTGCATGTGAAATACCCTTGTTCTGTGCCTTTTCGGAGTTTGGTTATGTTGCAATGCTTATAGGACTTTGTCATATATACTTATTCTTTTTGCTTCTTATTAATCTATACATGTAAATGCTTTATAGTTTATTAAAATGGACTTCAACGACTACTAGAGTAAACTATACTTTTTAATCATGAGTAAGAAATTACTTCTTGTACGAAACTGTGATTATCGGTATGGAACTATGTGTCAATGTGGCACTGAGTAAAACTAATTAGACATTTCCTGATAAAGGATCGATTGTTCATGCAAAAGAGACAGTGATCAGATTTTCTGTTCCGACTTTACATACCTTGTCTTCAACAGTTTTTCACTCATTACATGCAGATTCTTCTAAGACCTTGCGTTTTTTTCTGTAATTCCTTGAAACCACACTATGTCGGTGAAAGTAAATACTTAATCTTAAAAGGTTTTTTTGTGTAAAACTATTTAAAAAATAAATATTACGTTACTTAACTAAATGATTAAAGCAATAAAGATAAACAGAATTAGAGATCGATTTTGTCGTCATATAATACAGATAAATTAGTTAAAATATCAATTTAAATGTGTTGTTACATTAAATATACAATACACACTAGGACAATATTGTTGTTACCCATATTCCAAAAGTAAAATTAGAGTATTTCTTATATTTTTGCTTGAACTTTGTCGTTAGTTTACATTTGTTGTGAATAGATCGACCTTTCAAGCGACCTTTTGTGACATATATCGATAGGGATTAATAAGTGACGCGATCTGTATAATAAGTAAAACACCGATTGGCCGTCCGAATGATGATTATTGGCTTGCCGAGAACATTGACTCTTTTTGGCGCTGCTCTAGAAAGCAGTGACGTCACAGCTTTACGAAGCGGTCGTTTTGTAACGGTTATGTATGTTCTATTTCAGCAGTAAATGGCCACATAGTTATATATCTATTAAGCTATTTGGTATTTTTATTAACCAAACAATAAGAGTTAGAAATGTGACAAAATTACAATAAAAATCATACTTATATTAATTGTTGTTTCTTATTTTTATATTACAGGACTGCAATAATTTGACTACAATGGCAGACTGATATTATTATGACAGACTTCTACACAAACACTTTAAAAGATAGATGAATAAAATGTCATTGACATTCTGGTTTTGTTTTATTGTTAATCTGCATTTAAAACCTGGGCACTTAATACATAATGGACTGACAGTTCGAGACTGGTACATAAGCTAATTCCCATGCATATTGTACTGTAGTTGAACTTTTTCCACTGATTTTGAATTTCCATGCACTCATGTGACCTTGGTCACGCGGTGCTAATGCAAAATCTGACAAAAGGTATTTACAGATAGATACTTAGTTCAATTTGTTTCCGACTAAATTGATGTGCTATGAATAATGGAGGTATATATTTTTTATGGTTTTACATATGATGATCACTTTGAACTTATTAAAAATCTCACGGTTAGTACGTTTGCCAAATGAGAGCCCCAAAGCGATTTTCTTGGGTTTTGTTTGGATGTAAAGTCTCGTCTTAATGCTTGTCTCAATTGGCCTTTGAAATGTTTACCATTGTCAAGCGTTTACTCAAAGTTTCATATATGCTGCAAAACTTATAAGACCTGTCACATGTTCGTATACTTGACGAAAATACTTCATGTGGAGTAAAAGAAATAGAGTGCGATGTCTACACATATTTTAGCTTAAGAGTTTTAGAAAGTTACCATCAATCTAAGACATTAAGGCTGTCGAATGATATTATGCTATGAAAAGTCTTCGTCCATTCCTTTCAATGCCGATTTAAAATCGTGCTAAGCGAATGCAAATTATATACAAATGACAATATGAAAACGTCAGCGCTTGGACATTTTTTATTTGGATAGATGTGTGTTCTTTTCATTACTTGCATTGGAGAAACACATCAGGAAGTGAGATGTTAGAGCTCTGTCAAACCGGGTTAAGCACCCCATTTGGTCCTTTTTGCCGACTGGTCGTTCGATGGCGGTAACTGTTGGGTTTGAACTTTATGTTAAATGTCTCAAAACAGATTTGTTCTCGCTTTTGAATATGGCTTGCATGTGGGTGCCTGTGTCCTGTGCCTTTTCTGGGTCTGGTGTGTGTTGCAATCCTTATTCACTGCCCTGCGATAGGGATACGATTAGTTTGATAACATATAACATGAAACGTAACTACTAGTCCCTAGCATGCAATAAATATGTTTACATTAAATGATTATTGCTTAAGAGTGTATCAATCTTCAGCTGGCAATAACCCTTAATAATTAATGTAGTATGTATCTCAGTACAAAATCTGAGTCAATCCAATATTTTGGTGATTTCCTTTTGCAGCAAGCAATAATTGTTAGACTACAAAACTTCATTTAAAATAAGCCATGTAATGAAAACAGTACACAAATCCATGCCTATCCTTATTTAGTTAATGCAGTCGTATTTAACGAATTTTATTATCGGAAAAACGGGTGAATATGCTAGCTTGCAATTTGCTTAATTATAAATCTATCGTTATCTCTTGTGAAAAGTAATGTTTTTACAGTTTACATAATCTTCATAAGAGATTATTTGTATGCATAGTATGTGTACAGTTATGCCCAATTTTATTTTCTAATGACATTTTTATTCGGGTGGACAATTATATTTCATTACTCAAAGATTCCTGTACACATTTATCATTTCAAGAACTTGGAAAACAAGAACTAGTTGCATAGGCAAAGTGGTGTTAACAAAAGTCTTGCGGCCATGTGTGATAGCTATACGAATCCGATAGCAATTTATCTTGTCAGCTTTTCCTACCGCACATGTGGCTTTTGATGTATTAGTTCATTCTTGATGAGTCTCGTTGGAATGAAAAGGCCACGTCGCTTGATACAGAAAAGCGACGATAATTGCGTTGATACTATCAAATAAACAGTTTAGGTGAAACTTTGGTAGGTTGTGACTTGCTACTTTATTACACAATGCCACTGCAAAGGGGATGGCTAGCCAGCTATTTTGGAATGATTCCTCCATTTTTCTTCATAAATTGTCGTTCAATTGTTCAACTTTTAAAAAATTCCATGGTCAAATACAAGACAATCGTACGCTTATTTCTACGGAAGTTAAATTGTTGTCATATAGATAGACATCCATTTGCATTTCGACACATTTTTAACAATTACACAAACATTCCACTTTGTATCTGTTTATTAAACATCAATATTAATAATAACATCTTATATAAATAATTCTTCATGTCTCTGAAATCAAAATGCCGAAAACCCACATAATATGTTATCCTTACAGGGAACATTGTTTAAAACTTCTGTGGAAATAGATCATTTCATTATTTGAAAAAATACTCGAAGCATATATTTACTAAAAAGGCTCAAAATAAACTTTTATTGTCCGAGGTCATTATTCCATTATTCATCAGTAAAGAAGTATTTCGGGATATGTGTAATAAGCAATAAGCCGTTGTTAAATAATCACGGGGATAACATAGTCCTCACAAATCACACAGACGTAATCTTCACAAAAAGAATATTTACATAGAGCCAACTACCTGTACAAAAAGCCTTAAACAGTAAAAGTGCTTGTACCTAGTACCTTCGCATAGGTATAACCAACGATTCTCCTTTAAATCTAGTTTATAATTTTGTCCTGCCAATTATAAATTAACCTTCTTAATTCTAAACGTTTAATAATTTTATCAGAAATTATAATAAAGGCAGTCAGAAAAGCATTCAAAACGTATATAAATTTATAAACCTTAGATCACAATGAAAGACAAGTCTAGCCGGGTGATAGGGAGAGAATGTGTAAGCGGTCCGGTTAGCTCAGTCGGCAGAGCATTCACCCTGTTAGCGAAGTGTCCCGGGTTCGAGTCCCGGACTGGCTGCACATTTTTCTCCCTATGTTACAATGTCGCCCAACGTAAATGACCCGCGGTCGTTACGTACAAGTGCTTGAGAAGTGCTTGTGAGTTGTATGTAGAGTATATAGTCTGAGGAAATTCGAGGACGAATTTCAAGTTGCACGGGGTGTATGTAGCCGGGTGATAGGGAGAGAATGTGTAAGCGGTCCGGTTAGCTCAGTCAGTTGGAAGAGCATTCGCCCTGTTAGCGAAGTGTCCCGGGTTCGAGTCCCGGACTGGCTGCACATTTTTCTCCCTATGTTACACAAGTTATAGAATTCGTATAAATAGTCTAACTTTACTTCGATTACTATCTTGTTATTAAACTCAGATTGCATAGTCTAAAAACCTTATGTTTCGGATAGAGTGTATTATTCTTTGATTAATTAATCAGCCACCACACATTATACGGTAAAACCGAAGCCAGTTATTGTACCCAGCTATTTTTTTATCTCTTAAATCAAAAACCGTACGAAAGCAGGCCATCATTGTATCGGTTTTTTTGTTTGTGTAAGCAGAAGTGTTACACCACCACCATCAACATTTTTATTGAAATAAAACTTTTTAACCCGAATATTCTTCAACTTATCACGACATTCTGCCAACTAATGAGACATTTGATTTAAATTGTAAATAATAATAATATGGGTATTCTACTAGGAAATCGTCGTATGTTTTAGAATGTATTTTGCATCGGTCCATTTCACTGGAAGATACCATAATTACTTTAAGAACTATTTTAACGGTCAAACGTGTATCATAGTGTCAACATGTCGACACATGTGACATGTGTCCAAGTGGTTTGGATTTACAAAATGGACTAATTCCATTATGGACAAATGTAAAGGCTGACATTGTGTACATGTCAAAGCTTTTAAGTGAGTGGTTGATAGATAAATTGATTGTGTAAATTTCCCACATGTTGTTTGAGAATTTATCAAAACCCACATCGACATTAGTCTGGGGTCATTTTCTACCACTAAATAGCTAGACGTCGCAAATGTGTTAGGTCGATGCGATGTACCAAATACAAAAAATGCGATACAGCAAAAAACTTCAGAAACAATACGAGACCATTTATGCTTCTGTGATCGGCGTGCTTAAAAGTCAAATTTTTCTCTATGAATATATTGTGGTTATTGCAATCCTGTTTTATATGATATTTAGGCCAAATTAAGTATGTATGTTGTCATGATTTCTTTTAATAATACATTTCAACCCCCCAAAGGCATAAAAGGCATTTGTTTAACTCTTTTAACAAAGCAAACTGTGTAGGAATTGATAAAAGAAATACTTAATGTATATATTCGAAATATGCTGTTTTGTTTACAAATGGATACACTATTTTATTCGGTCATTGTGCTTCATTGAATTGTGTATGATGAGAAGATGAGAATTTGTAGGCTAAAAGGCAATGTAATCGTTTAATATGAGATGCTAGATTTTTGTTCTGTCTTATCCGAGAATGATGTTGATGGTGATGCTTTTATGCGGTAATCAAATGATCTTTATCATATTTCCGTCAAGGAAATTAAGTAATACTATTTCATAACCCAATTAATTAGTAATAAAATGATTATCCCAGACCAAAGAAAACGGTCATAGCAAACCATACAAAAGTTGTTTTTTAAGAAATGGAAGCTGTGGTTTTTAACGCCCTGGATAATAGAACATATGGACATAATTCCACCTGATTCAGTAATAAGGATACAATTCATGTTTTTGATTTTGAAATGTATGTGATGTGTTCAAAATTTTAGTGATAGCTAATTATTATTATAAAAGCGTTGCTAAATCGAACAGAAATCAATGTCATTTATCAGATATCGTCCCTGAAAAAACTTGGTAACACCATTCAATCTGCCATGATCATGATCGCTTCATCACATTATTGTTTTCATACCGATAAATTTACAATTTTATCTCTAGTGCACGCACTGACGGTCTACGAAGGAGGCTGCCTCAATGTGGTTCATCAAACTGTAAACATTCTTAAATATTTAATATTTAGAAAAAACAAAGCTGCCACAGTTCATATTGAGAGACTACCCGTTAACCGTTATGTTTGTTCCCTATGTATTATTGATATCTTAACATTACATATTTTTTGTAATGAGTAAATATGATACACATGTAAGTACCTTGGATATTTACAATAAGAACAAAACAATTAAACAATTAGATAGCATTATGGTACACACTGCCTTAATGAGAAGCAAACCATGTAAGAGTTATTGTTTTGCAAGTTTACAGTATTGTATTCTTTACTATAGATTCGTGTTTGAATGTATGTTAATGGCACCATAATACATCTCTACATATTATATAAAAATGCGTTGGGAGTATCCGCTTTAACACACCTAGAGTTCTAATCGGTGCAACAAATGTTTGATTCCGTCTATACAAATGTACAGGTTTTTGTTATCACGAATTGAATTTTTATTAAAGTATTGTTTAATATCTTAATTTGTTTACGTGTTGAAGGAAATGTTTATATAAAATCAGTTTAATAACGTTTTCTTGGTGCTACGTGGTTCATAAGGAAAGACATGTTTATACTTAGTTTGTAGTTGTCTCAAATTAAATCAACCAACAAAAGGTGATCGTTAAAAATATCAAATCTGTAAGTATCCAAATTCATCTTCCTTTTGTCTCTAGGCCATTTGGACGCGTCGATTTAGTTTCGCTTAATCTTTTATTTCGCCATTGTCCTTTTCAGAATGCATCTAGCAGGAATTGTATTCTACCAGACGTCCTGGATCATACTTACTGCAGAGCGTACTTTTGTCGTCTCGTCTCTGTATAACGAATATAAAAGAGTTTCCTTCTAATTGCTTGATAATGATTGGTATACAATATCTCTATCGTTTACAAATCGGCTGCTTCAACTATATCAATGTACTTTTAATTTTACACTCATGCTCGATTTATATTTGCCAAAAACATTAGCTAGATATGAATATTTAACGATGGATTTGTATAAGTATGCTGTATTATTTCTATATTGGTCATTGTAAACTATTATGTTCTATTCTGCAACAATTCGAGTCACAAAATACATTTTCACAAAATACATTGACATGTCTACGGACACATTGCCCTCACCTCACTTACCAGCTGAAATTGTTTTTGGTTTGTTTTTATTGTTGTTGTTTTTTATTCGGCGCCGTATGACCTATCAAGTGTCGGTGTGCCGTAAAACCCAAAATACAAATACGAAATCGTCTTTGAAATTGGACAAAATTCGGTAATAGTAAAATTGTAATAATGATCTGACCGATTTGATTTTCATTTGTAGCATCGTTATCGTACTATAAATATAACAATAGTATCAGTGAACGTATTCGACATGGTTGAATGTGTAAGGAATAACAGAAAACGTGTCTCGAGTAAAAGACTTATTAGTGATTTCTTATCGCATTCTCCAAGACAAATTCACGTTATCGAGCAAATGAAACTTGATTTTAATAAATTTCTGTAACACCTTGATAAATTACGAGAGCAAATATTTATTCACCAGACGGCCCTTATCACAGAAGTGTGGAAACAAATCCTAGAAAACGCAACTCGGCACAATCAATGTGTTTTGCACTATATGGGAGATTCATAGACATTTGTTTTGCAAAATCATAGTTTGGAAAAAAAATCACGAAGTATTGTGTTAGTGTAGCCAGTTTGGCATTAATCGTTTCCAACACTAAATTCGAATCTTCCAGAAACTAAACGCTACGTTATAGTTTTCTGTAAGCCCAATATATGCATCTGCTTTCGTTTCAGGGCAGTCTTTAATCCCCATCGTTGTCCATACCGTACATACGACTTAAGCCTGCTTAATAGGTGATGGGAAATATGTTTTCTTTAAATGTTTAATTGTTTCCTAACAATACTGACATATTTTGTTGTTGTTGTTGTTGTTTCTCGGTGACACATCTGTATTTTAACTCTCTGACACATTTGTTACTGATGTCCCAAAAGAAAAAAATAGTGTATGCCTATTACTAACCTTCTTTTACTTGGTTATTTCTTTCTAAAAGGACCAACTAAACATTGCATTTTTAGATTTGTACATTTGCAAAATAATAGTCCATTATTTGGAAAAAGCATGTATATGCTGAAGCAAAACAAATTCCTTAACATGAACTTAAATTAAAGATTTTTTAATATATTGCACGATGAGACAAAAGATATATGAAAAACTCTTAAATTTTGCCAATTTTAATATTTCGATCCAGCTAGGTTACACACTAAAAGTCACAGTATCCGAGGTAAGCCTTTGTAATTTGACAACAATTCCAGAAAAATAATGTTCAACCAAATGAATGGCTTGTTAAACATAAATTGGTCAAACTTTAATCCGAATGAACATTTAAAAACTGGTTTATCGCTTTCAAAAGTATTTATTATATTGTTTTGTCGTTAAATAAGCATGCTAAAATATTCAGTGATACAGTTTAACAGTAGACTGCCACTAAAGAGGAATCCAGGGTATTTTAAATCACAGAGTTATTGTGGGTTTAGAAATTCCACCCAGACATACCTGGTTTTAGACTGCATTTAGCTACATATATTTTCGATGCTTGTCAGAAAACGCTCCGGTGTGGGAAACAATCTGCCTCAACGGTGTATAGATTTCGATTTCGTCGCTCTGACACAATTATTATTATATACTCATGAAGAAAAACAAAACTAACATTTGCATGGGTAAATCCAGCTGTAATCGTACAGGTCTGCTGGAAAATTTCCTACATCTTGTTTTGACCTAGACACAAGTTCAGAGCAAGGAACGCTATTATCTAATAAACTTAACTGATCATTGTGTAGGATTTGCAAAGGCCAAACACTGTTAAACACAATTAGGGCAGTAAACAGTCCTAATTAAGGTTTTGGTGGTCTTTTTTTAGATCATGAATATTATATAACATCGTTGCACTATAATTCTTTGTAGCAAATTTCAATAGATTTTTCAATAGAAAAAAATGGTTTTCTTATTTTGGCCCAGTATTTAGATTTCAATAGCAGTATATTAAAGAGGAAAAGATCAGACGCGAGTCTCATTAAACGTTCGTCGGACACGATAGCGACTTTGTGTTGCCGTAAAATGCTTTACTCATTATACATCTGTTAATCATTGTAATAAGATCATAGATCTAGCTTAATGAGTAAACATAGCCAAAGACTCAATTGAACTTTTAAACATGTCAACGTATAATTTTACTATTTAGGTGATTTCATATGATCAAGTTAGTTTTATAGAAAGAAGTTGGGTTCAATCCTTTACAGTTATTTAGCTTAAACCATGGTTTCAAACAACTTTCTTAAAACTGATGACGTTAAGAAAAGAGTGCTCTCCCCTTGCCGTAGTGTTATTGTGCCAACAAATCAGACGCTTTTTTTTAACTTAATCTGTTTTTTCCCCATTTCCTAAAATATAAATATATATTTACATATTTGATGCTAGAAACATGCGCAAAATGTGCGATAGTTAATTAGTGATATCTGTAACTGAACTATTTTCCTAAAATTTTACTTCTTTTATTTAATCAGCAAAGTATTAAAATTAACGCCAAGTATCTTTTAAAATAAACGTTATTAATAAATATATATGTTATTCTTGTTACAGTTGTTCCAACAAAAGTCAGTTAAATATATCATTTAACTTCGCGTTCGCTTATGCTAAAGGAGATATATTATACATATTTTAGACAACTAAAAATGTGCACCACAAATTAGTTTTTGCGTTTGTGTTTCAGTTTCTTTTTTCTTCTTTTTATCTATACATTGTCGGTTTGGAGTGAAGCGAAGGCAGTGCTTGACATACAAAGTCGTTTAGACATATTTCGTGAAATTGCATAACTGTGTCAATTTACTAAATGGATGGGTCTGCTAGCGTATATAATTAAACCATGTAATGGAACTAAATGTTCGTATGTTATAGGGTTTAAGAGCATTCGTTGACACTGGTTTCCTGATTGTGTCTGAGCACATTTATAAATATCCTAATGCTAGCAAATATACAAGTCCCAAGACACAAATTTGTCAAGCGATGTGTACAATAGCACAATAACGATTATTATGAAAACAGTTATTATTATTGTTTTGACACGGGTTCCTTTAACAGAAAAACATTCTTTTATCAAAAGGCTTGTACATACGCCCGCCGGTCTAGCATATTAACCCGCTGTATTAAGCAACTTGGTTCGTTACGTATACGGGTTAGCATTTAATTAAATTATTCCGACTTGTATTTATGCACTTAAAATATTTCTAATGTAATTTCTAAGGTAAAGTAACCTAACGCCGTGTTTAAGCAACAAAAATCATTTAATTAGTTAGTTATTTTATTTACTTTTTTACAAACTAAGCCATAAAACATATAGTTGTTCCAAAAGTCATATGTACCATAGGCATGTAAAGCAAAATTTTGTCTTCAAGAATTTAAAAACTTGACTGAATATGAGTTTTAAAAAGTCTATGAAATAAAGAAAAACGACATTCAAATAGTTTGTATATGTACAAGTTTATTATTACATACAGCGGCTTGTTACAAATACCATGATCTTCCAACTAGAAGACTAGTTCTGCCATCGCTCTTCAAAACAACCTACAAGTGGTTTCTATGGCTTACCATGTTGATCTTCAGCACAGAATGCATAATCTACTTACAACACGTATTAGGTTATGAAATGTTGTCAATATTGTTCTGTGACCGTTGTCTTTTCTACACGTAGGTTGATAGATAAGGATGAAAAGTTAATCACAGAAAAGAGCAACCATTTTTAGGGAAATTGGGACAGATCTATTAACATTTGAGTCAAATGAATTATTGGTGATAGACGTAAATGACGTCTTTTACTTTTACTTTTTTAAAACCAACCACAACAATGTATTTGTTACAGTGTAGTAGGAGGTGTTTTCTAGATTGCCTCTATAATATTTATCCGCATTCAATAAGAAGTAACCCCTATGCTGGCCATACTTTAGTTCGTGCTGTAAACTCATCACACCAACCAAAGACTACTGTCTTAATAGATTTCGCTCCCGATAATACGTAACAAATGAAGTTTTTACATCTTCATTACAAGCCGGACTTAACTGCAATGACCTAATTCATCAATGACACACGTCTTCTGAAGTGAGGCGAAATATAAATGATCATCTGTGTCATTCCCGAGGTGAATAATATGAGGTCAGTATATGTGGCCTTGTCTAATAGATAGACCAAACAGCTAAACTTTAGACAAAAAACGTTTTCTTTCATGCCGATAAACAGCTTCAGTTTCTGATATATTTTGACAAACACACGTTAACAAATAATGTGACATTACGCCTAGTAAGTTAATTTCGACGGTGGAAAAAATAGAGTTGTAACTTCCTTTATAATGCAATTAATTGCATTATGTCAGCTACCTTTAAAAAGGTTTAGGCATCAAACAAGGTGGGTTTTGTACAATGGCTTTCAATTCAGCCTTAGGCTTTTTTCTGACCAGAGCTAAATAAATTGTTCTTTCCTGATATAAGTACACGACTTGAAACAAAAGCATCACAAATTCCTCTATATATTCCGACGACTCATTTCCCTGCGGGATACGTCTCCCAACGTGTTTCTATTCAAACGGTCACACGCTATCCCTAGTTTTCACATGTATCCCTCTAAAAGCAGTTTACCTCCACAAAAAAGTCTATTGGGATATTAATTAAAAAGAGGTGTCTGTAGTCATGTATGTTTAAAAGCAAATAAATGTCCTAAGCAGAAGTAATCTTTGTAAATGGCATTTGTAAAAGTGAACATTGGCTGATATGAGCTTTCTAAACAATACATGCGTATATGTGTTCAGCTTACCAGTACTTAAAGCATCCCATTTCCGGGGGCGCCCGTGGAAAAGTGGTAGAGTCACCGATTTGTAACTCCTCTAACTGCCTAGCCTCTCACCGAGTGGGTTCGAGTCCCGTTCGGGGCGGAAGACTTAATGTGGGAAGGTCTTCCAGCAGACGTGCGGTGCGCCGGTGGTTCTACCTAGACACATGTCTGTGGTCTTTCTCCACCAAAAAGCTGGAGATTGCTGCAATGATCGTAACTGGTCGCTGCAATGTAATTAAAAATAGAAAGAAATCCCACTTCCAGAAAACCTACTATTCAGCCCAAAAAAGCATAATCTTTATTTGTGTATTTAATGAAAGCAATATCTTTGTTCCGCAATGTGACAAATCTGTTAGCATTCTTTTATTTTAACTTATTTAAACATTTATTATTACGACATATAAAATACATTATCAAATTGAGACATCGCGTTACGATGTATTTTATGTGCTCGTAAGAGTATGACTTTTAATTACGTCACTAACGACGTCATTACTTATATAAGAAAACGTCAACACTTGAATACATTTAATATCAATAGATCAATTTTCTATTCAATGCTTGCATTTCACAAACCCCTCAGAAAAGGCGAGGTTGTAACGCTGTAATATAACGTTACAATAACGTTGTAATTAAGCATTAACAGTTACCAAGGCGGTAACAGTTGGCTTTGCTCTTTTGTTTAATGACTCATCACACATTTGTTCTTTCTTTTACATTTTCCTTTTTTAAGACAATTCTAAAAGCATAAGTGAGAAGATACGGCTCTGTGAACCGAGTTTTACCCTATACATTCCTACCCCTACCCCAGTCAGCCCTTTCGCTAACTGATCGTTTCAATGAGATAATGCTTGATTTTCTTTTTTGTGTGATACCTCGTTTTCGTATCAGTTTTTATCACTAGTGAACGATCGAACGGCCGACCACAATACCGACTACAGTGTTTAAAACCTTTGGAGGACTGTAAAACTATTTTAAGCACCCCAGTCTGTCTCTTTTGATAACCGACCGTTCATTGTTGGATTTGTTTTGTTTGTTTAATGTGCACTGGAAACATTTACTAATATCAGCTCCTTAACATTCCACTGATGACTGAAACATATTGATAACACTAAACAATTTAAAACTCATCACTTTAAATTACTTATTAGCTTTTATTTATCTGCTTCAAGTTGAAGCAGTATCACGAATTACGTAACTGGTATAGAGTGAAGGTCTATAAAAGCTATGCATTTTGACTTGAAAATTTATAGTATAAAGTAAACATACCTATAGATCAAGGCTTTGTAAGTATTTATAATGTTTACTTTCTTATCCCTCTTGCAATCAATTAATGGATTTTCCTCTAAAAGATTAGAAACGGTCCCAACAAGAGCATTCTATGGAGTAAAAGTGCTAAAGCTTTTGGTTAAGAAAAATAATACACCTTTGAGAGAATATGTCAATTCGAAAGAGATAGCGACACAGCTAATAAGGCATAGACTGACAAATTAGCGATTGCACTGAATAATCTCAATGCAGTGACAATGATCAGATTTTACTGAACTGACTTGTACTGATCTTGCTGTCCATGAGTAAAAGGGATGCTAAAAAGATACCACAATCGCACGTACAATCTTATACTGTTTCAGAATTGTCTAACAAAATTCGTCTCTGTAGATATGCACGAAGTTTCAAGTTAACAGTACATAAGGACACATTGTATTCATTCTAGGTGTCTTCGTATTCCCTTTTCCTGAAAGACATGTATGATATTTCCCAAAAAGAAAACTTACATACCATCGGGCATTCATGTGTAAGTTGCATAACAACTATTATACTCCTTCCGGATTTGTATATACGTATACTCACAGTATTTTCAAAAATACCATGAATATAAAAACAAGACGGGTTTTGAACTGAGGTCAACGACTTGACCCTCCAATCCGAAAACTTGTTTCCGCCGTTCATTGTTCGTTTAAAATTAAATTTTACAAAGCCATTATCATATTTGTTGAAACATCCGTTCTAGAAACTTAGTCACTGTGTTAGTATGCAGTAAAAACAGAGTGATAACATACACGAGGTCCGTGTCGAGAAAGAGAACCAGACGTGAAATTCAATTGAACAATGCTCGTGTCGTTTTTTTTCTCTTTTTATGGCATATGGACCAACTGGCAGGCACTCTTTTATAATGTTAATATATTTAGGTATTATTTATCATGTCTTCATCTGTTCCTAATATTATCTGCCGTGTGGATCTGTATTTTGATGTATGTTGTGCCATATATCATTATTTTAACAGCTAAAGGTCGCACATCTTGTGGAATTCGTGTGCAATGTTTGGCGTCGGTATGCTGAAGATAATGTGTAAATGGTGCACAAATAACCGATATACATCTACACGACAAGATCAAAGTAAGGCAACATTCACGCTGAAGTAACACATAAATAAAGTTTATGCACCATAACGAGCAGGGTCCGAATTATACAATGTACAAATAAAATATAAAAAGCCAGCAGAAGTATTTCTCGCTCAGCCTATCCCTCTGACAGTCACAGCATGTTTCAAGACTTTCGTGAATAAAATTGCACGAACGTCTACAAAGTTCCCCAGTCATTTTTACATTGATTTGACTGAAACACAGGTTATGTTATAAAATGATAATGTATCTGTTTCCGGGGTCGATGCACGTCTATATGTATAGTTAAAGTAATGACCAACTTTCAAACTTAAAAAGCAGATGGTCTTTTTTCTACCAAGATAGATGTATTCATTTTTAAGACAAATACAGACAATTAGACTGTATCAGATGCACTTTCTTCTTTGAAATTCTGGGAATTTAAATACACGGTGTATACAACGCAAATGTATATGTAAGATCCCATAGCAATTCGTAATACTATCAGTCATTTCACGAAATGCGACTTTAGCATAAATACTTCCAGTGAATATCGTCTTTCGTTGTCTGAAATTGTGTTGGTCGGACGTTAAAGCGCCCCAAACCCTCATTGTAAGAAGTACAGTACGACACATGCTATCACATTTCCATTTCTAACGATATATTTACCTTATCTTTCACCTTAGTAGTTGTCATTTGATGGATTAGTTCATAGCAAAAACCCCAAGATCTAATAAAAAGACAAGAAGCCTATTAACGGAAAGAAGAGATGTATTACGTTGACACAATCGCATCGTTTTCTGGCAAAAACATAAATGGCTGATTCATTTGCGGAATTAAGTTAGTGATATTGCATTTAATGAATATACCATTCAAGTATACATGTGCTTTTTTCACATGGTCCTAAAATTCGCACTGATCTATTTATTCTGAAACCTTTAAATTTCCTCTAGATATGTTTACAGACAAGCCTTCTTGTCTTTAATGATTTTTAATTAATCCGATACTTGATATCATTTACTGTTTTCTCGCATGGAAAATACGTACTTTTTACACCAATATATATAATTTCTCTCTCTCTCTCTCTCTCTCTCTCTCTCTCTCTCTCTCTCTCTCTCTCAATGTGTGTGTGTGTGTGTGTGTGTGTGTGTGTGTGTGTGTGTGTGTGTTTAGTCAAGGTTACGCCTCTTACAGTTAATATTAGAAGATGTGACCTTGTAACATCAAATTGCATATCTATAAAGTTTCTTTTTGAGTACGTAATTTAATGGCATATAGTATTATGTTTTATAGCGTAGGTTACAACAACATTAAATGTTGATTTTTGCTGAGCAATGTAGATTTGTTGAAATTTATGTAACTACGACATCGCCTGTTAATTGTACGTCTTGGCTATATTTTCAATTGGTGTGTCTGCAGCATATCATTTTCCACTACCCCTAAATGGAAATAGTTTTATAAGCCCCATTTAACTGTAAGCAAAGCTGCAAACATATGACAATTTTTTAAGTTCACTTGCTTTACCAACAATGGGCAAGGTTAGAGCCACATCAAATTCAGTTCGAGTTAAATTCTTTGCATGAAATAAAACAAATATAGATTACTTGTTTACTTTAATCCCAGATTTATATGACAATGGTTGTTCTGACCATTAAAATTCAGTTGTATATCTATTAACGCTTAATCCTAAACATTAATCAGAAGACTTTTAACTAAGAACTATTAAACGCTTATTGAATATTGTATCACTATGAGTTTTATATTTAATATGAATTTAATTGCTTACTTCCGACCAGTTCTTTAAACATGCATTAAACCTAGCTGACAACTTTCAATTGGTTAAGCGTCGTGTTAGACTCGTTAGTGGTTGCTTGTGATAGAAACACACTTTCTTGAGATCGGACTTAGACGTCTCGGATAATGGTAAGGAATATTTCTCTCGTATTAAACAAGGACGTCTTTATACTTTTCTAGTGCACATGTTTATTAACATGAATTGAAAGTTGATCACAAAAATAAAGGTTTTTAAACAAGGTCAAAAAAACTTAGCGCGAAAAGGCTTCACTGCCAGGTTTGCATATCACAATCTATGTTAAAGCCTCTTTTATGGTTTTATTATATGGTGTAGCAGACAAATGCAATTAGCAAATTGGGTGAGATAAAACTAGTTCACGCTGTTGCCTTAACGATTACTACGAATCTTATCTTCGAGTATGTTGAAATAATTACTAGCGTGTAAATGTGTCTTCATACAATTCGGTGACCGTTTGATAATGGGTAAATATGGCAGCACAATTAAATTCCATACTGACACTTTAGCGTAGGCAAATGAAACAGAAATTAAGGTTCTATGGTTTTATGATAAGAATACATTAAATAATTGATGTACAGAACATTATTGAGTTGTGTAAACAAGTGTAATCACTTAAGCATGGTTGAAAAGAAATCGTTGACTTTTTATCAAAGCAGAACTTGTATGTTTGTATGAGGAGTAACGTTCACAGTTTCATGGTTTAACCTTCGCCATTACAATGTTAAATGACATGTGATTTATAAACAATACCAAATGGTATTCGTAAATAATTAAATGAACAAGCCAGTAAACTTTAAAACCATATATGTAAGAGAAGGAAAGTTTAATAAAATTATCGGAGTTTAAACGTGCAAAACTAAGTTACAAAAAGTACGCTCAAAATCAGGTATTTTATTCTATATTCTAATAGGCGGTGCTTAATTATCACGATAATTAGGTACACGTTCAATTATTATACATTGGTACGTTTAATAATCCCAGTTCCGATTATCCTGTTCAATTATATTATTATATATAATGTTATTTGATACTCATAACCAACTTAAGTCTCTGTATACAAATTATGATGACGTTCTAAAGGTCCTCTGTTGTTTACCTTGTTTTCTTGGCTTGTTAAGACTCTAGTCTATTATCGTTGCTAAAACAATATTAATGTGTCCATTCCATCTATGCTTCACTAAAGCTTCAATGTACTGATTCAGTTCTCTGTCTTCTGTTTATTTTTATACGTATTTCCCTTCAATATATATATTGTTGTGTACATTAACAGTTTGAAAGTTGTATTGTCATGTTGAATAAGAAATTAATTTCTGTTATTTTCATTAGAATTTCCACTACATACTGTGCTAAAAGTATGTAAGAACAAATACTCCCTCGGGTATATGTTCACAAGAAAAACTGCTCCGAAAGGAATTTGCATTAAAACATTAAACAGCTCACGTATACACTTAATTTTAAGTATTGGGAGAAACGTGTCAAAATGACAACGTTAACAGTTGTCTTTCTTCCCGGAAACATCGCTATTGTCAGTATACGCCCAAGAGGCAACAACAATTAAAATTATCTTGGCAATATAAGAAAATAATTAACCCTTTTTTAAAAAAAAAGACAATATATTTAAACAAATATATATTGCATTCCTACAATTTTACCTAGAACGTTCCCGATATCTTGTACTGGGATTGTGCAAAGAATAACAAGATTGAAATACAATATAACATACAGTTGAACTATTTAGCAAAAGAATGAGACAGATGAACTGTAACAAAAGCATTTTATTTTTAGAAGCACATATATTGTTACAAGGGACAATGGCATGCTTTCAAAGGATATAAAATGTAATCTGACACAAACACAGAGACGAGACATAACATACAAAATGAAAAACTATCAATTATCGCCATGGAATGGTCAGTCGGCAAAAAGAACGACTGCATGCTTAAACCTGGTTTGTTGAGTGCTTCAATCTCTCACTTGCTGGAGGGTTTTCTATATATAAACGAAACAAAAATAACAAAACACCAGTGTAAATAAAAATACCTCATTAATGTGAAACAACTAACAGAAATCACCTTCATCGGGAGTTAAAACTGATAAAAGTAACATGTATGCAGACAGAATAACTAGTTACATAGTAAACTATCAACATATGTACAAAATGTACAGTAGATAAAAGTCCATGTAACTTAAACGTTCCAAATGAGAGAGTAGTTTAAAATAAAACAGCCGAAGAGATGACGTATGTTAAGAATAATTTCGTGACATCATACGATTAAAAATGCCATGACGTGATATTTAAGATGTGTCAAAGTGTGAATTTTAAAAAAAATCACTAAGAAAAACATCAAATTTTATAATATAACCCAAACTAACACAACTAAATGTAATATTTTCAGGAGTTAATAGGTATCTTGATTCAAATATTGTTATAAAAAGCAGATGCTTTATCTACAAGTGGCAAATTTAATCATAAAAGTACAAAAATCCCGAACGTTAAACCTAATGTGCAATCTCACGTAAAGGGCAAGGAGACTGCTCCAGTTGTCTCGCCTATAGGGCACCACTTTAGAGATGAAGAGACAGAAATCCAACAGTTTCTGCCAAATTGTGGCTTTCAGTCACTGTTTTTATATTGTCTCAACGAAATGTCCGGTCATCGTGTAATTTAAAAGCAATGCAAGTTTTTGACTGTGAAAAAGTCAATAGCAATGCAGAACATTGAAGGATTCCTGGTTTGTAACCGTCAGCAATAAATTTCGTTTTGTAAATAAGTCAGAAAAGTTATTGAAACCTTGTTTTTCTTTATATTGTATACAACCTTAACACAGGAGACAGGATGGCTTATGTTTTGCTGCATAAGTGTTTAATACTGCTATTATACATGTACTATGTAAAATCATTACGGTGAAAGAACTTCCTTAAAAAAAAGAGACTTCCTTCATTTGTGAAAATGAAAGCCTTGCTGTAACAATTTAGAAGTACTAGTCCACCGGTTTCTA
Organism: Sinonovacula constricta; assembly: GCA_007844125.1. Classification (NCBI taxonomy): domain Eukaryota; kingdom Metazoa; phylum Mollusca; class Bivalvia; order Cardiida; family Solecurtidae; genus Sinonovacula; species Sinonovacula constricta. Next base: position 22,438,410 of record CM017571.1, read on the forward strand.
GCACTGAAATATTCTACTTAAGTACAAACTCGTGCAAACCTTGTAAGTTGGGATATGTAAATACCATAAGAGGTAGCACGAGTTGAATCACCATCAAGGTATGGATAATTCACTATTATAAAATTCAAATCGTCTCTCTTGCCATAGATTAAGGCAGAGACATTGTTATTGGAAATAACGATCTCAATGTCTAAAACTGCTGCATTTACATGTAAGATATGTGCTTTATTAAGGGTAAGTTCGGGAGTAGGGTTGTAATAATATAATTTATTATGATATATATAATTCATTTGTAAGTTCGTATTACTATAACAGCGTTTTAAGCAAAACATATAGAATGCTTTGTTGTTGTTGTTTACATCAAATAAGGATCTACTTTGAGAAATGACCAGGCTTTAACATTCGCAGTCGAGCTCATATACCAATCCCTACTGAGATGTCTGACCGTACATGTTTCATGATTAAACTCCACGTTTCCTTTGTAGCTTTTCAATTAATTCGCAGCAGGCAAGTGGCTCAAACAACATTGTATTCTTTAGACATAATACAATCGACAGTTACAATTACCAGAACAAAAGCTTCATGGAATACAAATAAGATATACAGAGTTAAAGGAGATTCTTTATGAAAAGCCACTTGTAATACAAAGGCAATGTTGACAAAACGTCAGTAAGAGTATCTGCAGTTGGGACTGCTTAATACATTGACAGGAATGTTGTAATAAATTAATGCTTAGAAGCTATGATGGAATAGAAATGTCCGAAAAAAGTAGCCATTTACATGGTACATAAGGAACATAAAATACATTTGTAAGATGGCATTTGATTTAAATATTGTTATAACCGATCAATAAATTTTTGAGCCTTAAATTAACAATTTGCGATTAAGATTAGGATGATCGTTCCAAGTCCAAGCTTCCGGTTGACAAAGCAGCGTTTCTATAATTACTTTTAAACTTTATTGATACATGTTCAGTTTTTGTATATACAAAGACAAACGATACCTTAAACACAATTTTAGTTTATTTTGTCGTTTTTTTATTTGTTTAGTTTGTTCTGTTGTCGTTTTGTTGTTGATGTTTTTTGTGTGTTTGTTGTTGTTTTTGTTTGGTTTCTTTTATGTCTACTGTCCACCATTCTGTCTATATTTGCACTTAATTGATAAATCGATTTATGTTACAAGACTTGACCGATAGTTGAGGAAATGGATAACTCTAGAAACCTGTATCACATGTATTTCTAGTTAAAACTATACTACGCAATGTCACATTCGTTAGACTAATTGTTGACAAAACCATAACCAGTTTATGGATAGTTATATTCTGTAAACTTGTGTGAGTCCATGTGTTTATATAAGGTTTAAAATGTTGTGCATCTCGCTGACCTGAGATGCATGTGGATTGCAGAGAAATTCAACGAACGCCCTGCACCATCATTAATAGACGCCATACATAATAATAGTTTAATGTCAAACATTCATCTAATGTAGGTCTAGCTGCGTGAGAAACATAAAGATAAGCTCGGGCGTGCTAAATTACGGTCGATAAACCAGCTGCACAAAAGTTTCCAAGTCCAATATTCCTTGATATATGTTTTTAAGCCTGGTTTATGATTCTATACCCAAGCAGACACATCCTTTTAACAAAGTGACACAGTAAGGACAACTTCACGCTATGTCTAAACGACTTCGTAGCATCCTTGTCATCAACGATACCGTAATGACGTGATGTGTGCTTAAAGATATATTTATTCCAGTCCAATAACCTTGATATGTGGGTTTTTAAATAAGAAAATCAAACGTACATGCCATCCAAGGAAGTAATATGAACCTATAAATAGATTTTGTTAAAAAAGAAGCGACCAACATGTTGGTTTCATTCATTCTCAATTTGGCTAACAATACATGACAAGACTCAGTAGTTATGGCAGTAAGTGTTGTTGTTTAATTCTGTGTATGTGCAATTTCTCGTCTCATTTTCGTGTCACTTTACAGTTACTTGTGTGTTTTTGTCTACTGGTAGTTAGAACAGTTTATTTGTGGTGATGATCATAGGTTATTTTTCCTATCCTAATCCTAAGCAATCGTAACTCCTCCGTGGTTACAAATTGTTCGTAAATTTTCCAAAATATTATAACATTGGTAATGATAGTTTTATATGCAATTCATTATTTAACAAGAACAGTTGTAGTGGCATATCAAATTTATATTTAGGCATGGTGCTAAAGGTAAACTGTAGCTATAGGACTAAAACCAAATGGAGGCATTTTATAATGTTTAACATTTTCGAGGATAAATTATATATCCGATTGACAGAAACAAGGATGAACGTAATAGTCGTAAACATGTGAAATAAGTATGCAATAAGGAAATCTTGGACAGTATTATTCCTTGTAAATGTCTTTCAAATATACGCTACTGGAATATATAATTTATTGAAACTCAATGATCGTGTTGAAACGTCGAAGAAAAACGTTGGCGACTAAATGACATTAGACATGAAACTAACATAGTTTGTTACATATTCAAAAAACTAGTATATATTTTTATTTATTTTCATATAAACAGTTCCGTGTTTATCATGACAAGGCATTCATACATGTAGGTAATGGAGCACCATACGCATGACATTTATTTCCGATAAATGTCACGTAATGGAATTAGCCTTACCCTGTAATCTTTACAAAGAATACGGAAATATGGAAAAGGTTTTGAAAGTCAAATGTGATTTGATGCACAGTTATCATTTTTTAATGAAAAAGGCGAAAAGGGTTGCACTGGAGAAAACAAGAGTAACTTAGTGACTTGTCTTTGACGTGAATCTTGAAATTCCTTCGATGATAAAACTTTAAATTGTGCTTATTTTAACTTACGAATTAAAATGAAAGGTGAGTGGATTTATTATTAATACAATCATATTAGTTGTTTAAATATGATGTTGCCGTACATAGTTGTAAGTAGTTCTTCTCAATTACTGCTAAAACCGTTAGTAGCAATATTATTTGTTAAGTTTTAGATCTTTAAACAGGTACTTGCTGTTAGTTATTTTACTTTGTTCAATTAGTTTTATTCACATTTTTGTTTTTTTGTTTTGGAGAAAGGATTCAAGAAATAAGAATTATGTACACCACAGAAAGCCTCTAAATGATAATTTTGCCGCTAACTGATCCAAGGCAGTAACTGCTAGTGAATTCTCCATTTTCTGTTAGTTTTTATTCGATCCCATCGTGTTTGCTGGCAAATATTCGTTTAATTGGCCTTGTCAAATATTTGTTAAAATTTAATATATATGTTTATTGTCAAATGAACGTTTTATACTTACCTTGCAAATCAACTATAAAAAAGGATTAAACCCTCAAACTAATTTATTTACTATTTTGTGCATTTTACAATTTGCCATCTTTCCAATAATAGTATGTAGTCAATGTAGTAGGCAACATTTTATCGGAAGTTTTGACTGCTGGCCATTTTGTGCACATTAAGAGAACACATGTGACTTCTGACGTTGCTTGTTTAATGAACCACATTATAACATCGTTTGCAGTCCGCCATCAATGGCGTTTCTCACGCAATTATCAAGAAACCTTGTGCGACCATATGGTGAGTAACAAGACATATATACATCGTGTTACAAACATGTTATTTGTTTTATCCATGTGAATAACAGTTCAATGCGAATTGCTTCATGTTTGCTTATAGTTTATGTTAAGCCATGCACTATTTAAATTTCACCACTGGGACAAAGGTGACATGATGATTATAATTTATAGAAACACAAATCTGATATAAACAATATTAATTTCTTCTCTTACTTCTTTACAATAATATGAGTCTCTTAAAAGAAAGCAGTTTCTACTTCTTGCCATTGAGATTAGTGTTTTGTATTTGTGTTCATAGACACAATAACACAATGATTACAAACAACAGCAAAAATGCCTTCTTACTTACCTAGTTAAACTGCCTTGCCTGTTTAAAAGATTGTATTTGTTTGTTTGTTTTTTTTTTGTTTTTTTTTTTGTTGTTTTTTTTTTTGTTTCTGCAGTGAACAGTAAAACAATTCGTTAATGATTACGTTACTGCACGGCCTGAACATTATAATTCTAATACTGTGACAACGCTCCGTTATAATAACTGAAATACGGCAAGGGTCCGTTAAACGAGAGAAATAATATAGCGATTTAGTAATGCATATGCTTAAAGTTTATTTAAAGAAATAGTTTAAAGATCGGCCCATTCATCCCGACTGACTCTATCGTGACTCAAAATATTACGAAATCATGACGTTAATATATTTTGTTGACTGTACCCATGGCTTCCCAGTACCTAACTTTGAGCATCTATTTAATCATTTATTGTGAATGGAGATTTCCTCGCCCCTGAATCAATTTAGTTGTTGAAACTGAAAATGTATGGATAGATTCTAGTTTGATCATTACAGCTTCAAAGTCATGCGTATTTTTTTCGTATTTTTTCACAATAAAGCTATGAGAAACCTGTGAGAAAGCAGATTTTTACATATGTGCAGTTCTTGTTTCAACAACATCTTGCATACTGTCAAATCATCCAAAAATGTGTTATGTACAAGTTGATTTTAACTGAAATAAAAGTATAAATTAAAGTGGAAAGTCTGACAATGTAACAGTTACTTTGTCAGTACAGTGAAACAATGTGTGATTGAATAGCAAGTTACAGCCCACCAAAGGATTACCAAAAGAAATTAACTGATCGTATCTACTTAATTACCAATTTCATCAGTATAAGGCTACTTGGTTTCCTTTCATTACAGTTGGACTTATCAAGAATGAACTAATACATCAAAGGACACGTGTACGGTAGCAAAAGCCAACAAGATAAATTACTATTGGAGTCGTATCAGCATCGGTCAAGACCGCAACATGTAATGAAATCATCGTTTTGTTTTTGGCAGCTAATGATGGTAAGATACCTAAAATGTCATAAAATATGAAATTAAATGTATAATATCATTATCAAATATTATATTGAGTTTATTCAAAACGGTATGATTTATAAATCTTGTGGAATCTGTCCTTTAGAGACAAGAACATTAACATTACTATTTATTTGCTAAAATTTAAATGATCGCTTATTACATTTTTATTTTATTTTAATAATAATAATAATAATAATAATAATAATAATAATAATAATAATAATAATAATGATAATAATAATAGATATCTGCAGCAACATGTGGAAAGGCAAAGTAAAATTTACATTGAAATGCCAAACTTTTATTTCTGGAAATTAAATGTAAAACACAGCTTAACAAATCTAGTTTTTTAGCAGCTCGTATCATTCGCAGCGAATGATGAAAATTGCTATCAACTACTTTACTTTTCGCTCCGTAAAAGCCGATTTTTCTTCAATGTTTTTTGTTGTTGTTGTTGTTTTGTGTTTTTGTGGGGTGGGGAAGGACTTTCTTCACAATAAATATTTGTTTAAACGGTCACACGTAAGTCCCAGTTTCAAAATATCACTTTCAAACAGAAAAAGAAATGATTTACAACTTGCTTCATTAGGATATACAATAAGAAGTGTTGCTTATAATCAGGGAAATTTCCAGAATGTCCGTGACAAAATGTCTTCATAGGCTTTGATTTCTGGGTTAATTTAATCGTTTATTTTAATCGTTAAGTTCAAAGTCTAATTAGATTAAATCAGGGTTCATTTCAAACATCAGAACAAATCACCGCGAAACCTGTATGAAAACATTGTTTCATTACGCGCTGTTTAAAATCCTAAATAGTTCAGATTTTCATCAATTGAAATATATTTTGCACTGTAATGGCATGTCAAATATAAGCTTTTCACATCATCAACAAACTCCAACAGGCTGGTTTTATTCCTGTGTATTTAAGAATGGTATGCACACTTTCCGCAAATACTGTCTGACATATATACTTAATTTTTATTGACATATTTTCCAGCAGTATTTTACTTCTATAAAATTAGCACGCGTGAATTCAGTTAGCCCTGTTTTAATTAAAATGCTATGTAACATATTTGTACGAAAATGACTAATCCAGAATAGTTTTTGGTGCTATTGTATTTATTCTTTTTGCTGAATTAAGATGAAACAGAAAAAGCATTTATCAAATTCAACAAAGAGTGTATTTTTTTTCATATTTAAGTGTATTCTGAATAATTTTAATATCCATTCTGTGATTTTCTTTCAATGAACCTTTTAATATTCTAATTTAATTCATTAAGAGTCAAGGTAAAATACGTGCAATGATTTGATAATGGTTGAGTTATGTTCAATTCAATAAAGTAGACATCGACATATTTTGTATGATATCATTCGGTCAACTGTTTATTACTAATAATTTTATGCTTGACATCCCATATGCATACATTTTATGATTTCGCTAAACTATCATCTGTTCGACCATAAAAGTACATACATACAAAATAGATTTTTTTTTTCACCTTACACTATCGCAGCAAGGTTGGATACATTCGTATCATAATTGAGCTGAACTCGCATGCAAAATACCTTTTGTGGATACATTCATGCATCAATCTCATTTCTAAGGCACCCATTATATCGCGTGTTGTGTTCCTCTACTCCATTCGTGGACACTTAACCAAACCATGATGCAATTATCCTTTAACATTCTGAAAACAAACGTCCGCGTGTATTTCCAGTTAGTATATACTATTGCTTGGTAATTAAAACCTGTGGGCAATAATTAGTTCGTCAATCTTGCTGAAAGGAAAAAGAAGAGTGTCAATTGCATGCTATCACAGAGTACGAGTAAAATTTGTCAGTATCAAAAAATAAAAGATCGTTGATTTTATATTGTATGGCCAATTAAAGTACCAAATCGTGACAAAAACATTTTTGGAACAGCTGAATCAAACTCAGGACGTGGCGTGAGAAAAGATCCAGCAGTAAACACTTTATTTTGGATTTCACTATACTGTTTACATCAGAGTCATATGACGTGCTTGTCGAATACAAATCAATTACTGTTGTAATGTGGTGGTAACATTAAAATCATATATGTGTCGAAACAGATAAAAACAATAAAAAAATTTAAATACAGAAACGCGAATAATTTTAAAATAATGTTAAGCGCATGCTGGTAGTTGTTAATTGAGAGATATTGATAGTGATGCTTACAGAAAATGTTGAGAAACTAATTAAGAATGGACGTGTACAATTTTACGATGATGTGATTGGAGAATGGATTTGTCAATGAAACGTTTTCCAGAGAGATTCATTATACACATCCTTAAGACCGGCGTCACCTGTCTACCTCTCACATGATATGTTACATGTCTTCTAAAGATATTACACCAATGACAGATTGTTGGAGCTGATTTATAAAGGTACAATCGTGTATTTCTACATCATTAGTGTCCTGTAAATGGCCCAGCAAAGTGTTTGGTCGCCTTTTGAACTAGCACTACAAAGAGATTTGTGATTAAATATTCCTTTTTTATTTTTAAAGAAAAACATCTTAAAAGAAATGTGTTGTTCTTTATATATTAATGCTCAATGTGTATTATATCTTTACAGTTTCATGCGTGACAAATCTTCTAAAATGTACTATTTAACATGAAAAGTTTTTTGTCTCATTTATGTTTTAAGAATTATATAGACCAGATAGACACACAGAACTGAAGTAAGGAATCAAAAATCCGGATTTTTAATCGCAACATGTTGAAGAAAGATCTCATGAGTAAGTGCAGTAAATTGAATCATATAAAGATATTTCAATAAATTGCATTCCCTGTAAAATATGCTTCGCCAACAAATATAAATACGTATTATTTTTTGTTAAGATAGTGTCTCTGTCAATTCATAGGAAGTTTGTATTTCTTACACATATTTTGCTATTTTGAACTCTCACTTACAATCCCCAAAACACGGTAAATACTCATTTTTGATGGACAATGAAGTTTCAATCAATAGACGTATCCATATTCAAAACAATGTTCTTGGCTTTAGGTTATCGAATCTTTAATTCGTTTGTTATGTGAAGTAATGGCAATACAATTAATACTTAAGACACAGAAAATACAAGCAATTCCTAAATACCTGCCGCTTATAAACCCTGGTTGTATTCTAACTTAATATGATATGGACATAGCTCTACACAAAAATAACCGATGCGGCCCACCCTTTCGTATTAAATTGGGGAAGTGATTTGTGAATTGTTTATGTCTACGATAAATGGGGGTATTGGTTAAGTAACCAGTTAAGTACTCCAATAAACGATACACTTTAAGTCTAGACTGTGTTCTTTTATTAATCTATGCTTAATGTTCTTAATTATAACGAATCTCGGATTTCTGTACAATAATGCAATAATAGAAATGAAACCGGTATAATCTTCTTAAATGTGAAATGGCATGCTTTGTGTTCACCAGACATGTTGTGTTTGTTGGGTTTGCCGTTCTATCATCAATACTTCACAGACAGTTTAACTTCTCCGGGAATTTTGGGATGCTGTATAAGTCGTAGAAAGTAATAAAAAAATAATGAAAAGGCGATGGGAAGAATTAATCATATTTGGTCTGAACCTTAATTTTATTACTCACAGCTTATATTTTAACATTAAGTTACAATGAACAAGTAATTTCATCTCAATGCCATATAAATAAACATATAGTTTAAAATTATGTGTGTGTTGACGTTTAAACATTTTGTAATGTTAAACTTGCTTAAGGAAAATTGTAAGGGCTGTTTCTATCAGATTTTATATGACAAGAGTTTAAATCTCAAGGCATTTGTGTTGCTAAATAATAAGTGAGTTAAAATGAATTGTATGACCTAGATTTATCTTTAAAAGCAAACAAACGAACACTTGAAAACGTCCCCACTCTGTATAATATTTGCTTAAGCATATAGTACTTTTTCCTGTATTTCTCACAATAAAATTAGAATTAGGAAGAAAATTAATTTATTGTGTTACAATGTCAAGAATGACTATGAACTATATAAGTGGTGTAATTTCCATCCAAATGGCACACACATGTTACACAGAAATAATTATTGATGAATTTATTAAAATAAATCCGAAAAGTCTCTTCAGTTTTCTATTAATGATAACATTAGCTATTTTAAAGGGATTTCGTAGTGTAAACGTAAACTTGAACTATTAAATTCAAATAATAAGTGTGCTGCTACGTTGCATTATTTGAAAACTACTTGTACTATAGTGTTATTCGCTAACTTATTTTTTATGGAAACCATGGCAGTTCATTCTTTTTTATGATTCTCAACAATTTTCCTAAAAGTATATCAATCATAGTAGAGTCTCCTTTTTAATTTTGCCAATCTAGAATAAACTTACTAAACAAGTGTTTACAAGAAACGAAGGAACAATTCGCGGTGGTATGTCTTAGTGTTGATGTGATTGATTTAGTACAACACATTTTGTACACCCAAGCGCATTGCACAGACCGATAGCTGTAGATTGCACGCTTTGTAGTGTGACTTTTCTATCCTTATTGTAGCATAGACCTACACCAGATTTCATATGGATACTGGTAATTATCGTATCGAAATGCTGCCCGTCGATTGTAATTAAACCTATACGTAATTTAAACGGTGAATAGCGTGCAGACAGTACTACATAAAGCAGGGTTAAACTGAAATCACACATATAGTGTTATAAACAAAATTAGTGTTCGTGTATTTAAACGTCATAGCTGTAAAAGGGTTTTGACCTCGGATAATATTTGGATAACAAGACAGTACTGAAAACACGGGACTGCTAAACATTTACTTCTACAAAGCAGCGCATGTGAAAAAAAATAACAAATTATATGTAATCTAGTACTTGACCTTGAGTACGTTTTTTATATTTATATCAACATACCAGAAGAATGCATTAATGTGTTAACTTGTCCTTAAACATTGACAATGCCAAACATTAAGCCAACGTGAGTTACTTCCCTTGGGTATTTAAGCCGGCCACCTTTACGGTATTTCCAAGACAATACACAGTAGACATCGCAGCTGTTGATATAATTTTGCACTGAACATGCCTTATGAAAGTAGCAGAGGTTAACAATGCATTGTAGTTGGATGCAGCCTCAACCAAAGAGACATTTACCCATACAAAATGTCAATATCTGACATACATCATACCAGAGATGACGAATGTATTTATATACAGCCTTCCAAGTTTCATTGTTTTCCGAAGAATGTCGACCAAAGACGAAAATGGTTAAAAGTCGTCAACCGGAAAGATTTCAATCCCGCTGACAGAACATTGGTAAGAGTTAAGTTTGAAATCATCGCAGCAATTGCTCATTTATGTTCCAAAATTGCATAAATCAGGAGATGCATATTTAATTTTACGCAATCAGTTTGTAATTTCAGATAATCAGTAATTCGGACAAAGAAGTAACGTCCTCTTCATGTAGCCATACTCTTTCCGATGATTTGTTGCAATAACATCAATGCAATTATGACAAAATGTCAAAACCACCTCAAGTAAAATGTAATAATCAAATAAATATTACCAAATAAAGCTGGTGGTAGGTGTGTTCATGTATTCTTTACCAAGACAAAAAAAGAACGTCTCTTAGACTATTGTCACACGCATACCTTAATAAGTAGATCTAGCATAAACCTCAAATTATCTTAATTTATCATTCCTGGTTTGTTCTTTATATTGAGTTGATGGCAAGCCAACAAAGGAAAACCCAGTACCAACACATGAAATGGAGTATGAGACATATTTACATACCACGACCAGGACGCCAGCTAGTAAGAAAACCATTGACATCAACAATTAATGCACAAAAAATAAGGAAAATGAATCAACCAATGAAAAGCCAAATGCTGTTTAACGTTTTAAAAGTATTTGTGATGATTCCGACAAAACCTGCTCTACATACTTTGTGACAAACAAACACAGTGTGTAGCAGTATGTTGAAACATGTACCCTGCATTATGCAAACATACAGTTAAGTTATTTGATGCAAGCACACAAACTAAAGATATTGTAAAACTTGATCACTCATATGCTTTCCAGATGACAAGTTAAGGTGTTTCTGTTCAACAATCAGAACTAACTTCAGTATTCAAAATATATCTTCAGACACAGATGCAAGGTATTATACTGGTTTGAACTACACTGTGCTAATGGGTTTAATTACTTCACTTATTACTTTTGGAAAAAAACATGACATATAATTTTAACTTTGCCGACCAGATATTATCAGTAGTAGTACGACTACGTCTTGGACTAAGTTTCTATATATCTCGTCGATTTCATATTTCTAGACAGTTTGCTTCTTCTATCTTTCATTCTTGGAAAAAAACATTATGACATCAAGTTTAAATAGCTACATAGGGTGATTGCCTAGAGAAGCAATTCGCATTTAATTGCCACTCTCATTTTATGATATATATCCTAAAACTACATGCATTGTTGACTGCACTGATGTTTCCAAAGGCCATTCTCGTTAAAAGCTAGAAATCAAACTTATAGCAGTTACAAAAATCATAATACTTCTAAATTTGATTGCAATATCTCCATGTGGGTACATTGTGCATGTTTCTCAAGTTTATGGTGGAAGGGCAAGTGACAACTTTATAACTAAAACTTTTGGATTTCTAAATTATCTTCTGCCAGTGGATGAAGTTATGGCGGATGGGGGTTTAACAGTTGCAGAAGAGCTCTGTGCAGGGCATGTCAGACTTAACATTCCTGCCTTTATGAAGGAGAGAAAACAGTTATCTACCAAGACACCATAAAATAACGAAGAATTGCATCTGTCCGCATTCATGTCGAACGAACTATTAATATGTTAAAGAATACTTAAAACAACTATGAACATAACAAACGCTTGTCAAAGTGGACCAGATAGTGAAAGTGATTGCTGCACTGTGAAATCTACAAGACTCTTTAATAAAAATGATATGTCTAATGACTAATTAGAATGTGCATTGTGCAATACGTAGAGATGTTAATTTGATATAGTGCATTTTTCCAAGCACACTATTTTACAACATTATTTGATTGTACATTGTATTATGTTTTACAATATAAAGCTTTTTTTATCCTGTTTTCAGTACATGACATAGTCAGAATCACTACATGGACGCTTCATTTAAAAACCAATTTACTGGTGCACACTTACTTTGTTCATGACCGTTGTATGTTATATGTGTTGGATCAATTGACAGTTAAACTCCTACCAAATATTCTTAGCGTAATAGAAAAAAAGTTATTTTCTCCATGATTAAGTTGAAGAAAGCAAATTTAGTGCACTGTAAATTGGGAAGCTATTTTTTGAAAAGAAATACACCAACTTGTCTTATCATACCCACATTTATTAAGTGTAGCGTACTCATAATAATAAACTGTTTATTAAAATAATTGCATTTTAGTTGCATACAGCAGTGTATGACCAGGGCACCATATGAGAGAGGAATTTTCAAATTTATTCACCAATAAATGTCCATATTTCCCACTTGAACTCGTATGGATCATCTGTCCTATATAATTTACACAAGGTATATAGTTTATAATATAATAATATGTTGGCAAACAACAATGATCCCATATCTGCACCTCCCACAACTTAATAATAATTATGTAGTATCATGTAGCTGTAGTACACTATGAGTTATAGAGTATAAAAGGGTTGATATGACCAAACAAAGATATGCCAAAAAACTACAATAGTTGTTTGTCTTATTTATTAATCATTGACATAATACCCCTTTTAAAAATCAATTACTATGAGATGCTCTATAACTGTTGGATGCTCTTATTTTCTCTCTGGAATGCATATATCTTACATTCTGTTTATGATTTTAGCAATACTAATTATACTGATCACAAATCTTCAATCTCTTACAATGATGCTCATCAACTTAACGTACTTGTAAATGTCTAAAATAAAAATTCACTAATTATTAAAAGAAGTGGTTTGACAAAATAGGCATACTGAACATCAACTACTAAAGTAGTCTCTGTACTGGTCCATACAATAAGTTTACGACCAGAACAGCGCATTGCCATCTGAACCTGTGTGCAATACTCATATCGTCCCTCGGATTAAGAATGTAACCCTTGCTATTATTGATGACATCATACGTGTTCCCATCAGTCAGTTCATTTCGGGGTTTTATTGGGCATTTGATTTCTAAAATTGTGTTTTGTCAGTAATGCCATCTGCACTGGCTGCAAGATATGGCTCATTCTTGCCAATTACAACACCAGTTTGTGTTACTTTGAGATCTGTTGACTTCTCAAAACAAGTTAGAGCTTCAGATTTGTGTCGCAGTCCATGCTAAGTGGCACTGCATCCTTTGAAGCGTGGATAAATCTGGTTAGTGACACATTTTTTCGGGATCTGCACGACTTGTTTTGGCAAAGCATTGATTTTACTAGACGAGCATCATGTCATAGCTGGTTGGACTGAGACACAGTATTTTCACAAATGTTAACTTTTGCATCACTTGATGTGTCAATGAATTTATCATAAAATGATTTGCATGACACACAATCGTAGATATTTTACCACAGCAGAACTGTCAATGATGTGGCAAACATGTTCTAGTGGCAAGATGTCACTGTTTGGTCTCTGTTTTGCAGTGATGATTTTGTGTAACATAGTTCCTTTACATGCCCATAGCAACATTGTGCCAGTGTTTTCGATGTGGCAGAGAAGGTCCTCCATGCTTAGGCACCGAACAATTTCAGGAGTGCTGGAAATTTTGGCAGGCCCATTTTTCTTCTACCGGAAGTGTTGTATTGACTTTTGGTCTTAAAATGCATGTACAACCCAGGCCATATAATTGTTTTTTTTTAGGTTTTTGTTGTTGTTGTTGTTGTTGTTTGAAACATGTTTCAAAAAGAGCTAACATTTTGTTAAACAATGTAATTACCGTCATCAGATGGTGACTCAAAGCCCAATGATAACATTTCTTATAACGTTATGATTGCATTCCGACGTTCAAATATTTAGTGCTTGGTTTGAAAGGGTGATTACACTAAATACCGACCGGAAGTAGAATGTGTGACATGAACTTTTTTTCTTTAAGTACAGTCTGTTGCTATGTTTTGGCATTCAATTTCATATTTGGGAGATAATCCAAATCTGTTGGTGTCAAAAAGAAGCTGAAACCATGTAGAATTCAAAGAAAGCAAAAGACTTAAACCCCTAAACACAATAAAAGACTGATCTACTTTTACAGGAAGTATATTTTTCAATGACACGTGGGGGTTATTGGCTGGTAATTTGGTGGTATTTTCATTCTTTGAAGCAGAACCTTCTTACTAGTTTGAAAATTTGGCTTATTTATAGGTCTTTCTGATAGACAATAAATAACTCGTTTCGCCTATATATGGTTACGGGATTTCATCATAACTTGGTCATGGCGCAATTTGTTTCCAACTTTTCGCGATTCACTAAAGAGTATAGAACTTATTTAGTGGCACTAACCTGAAGAAGGAGTACTGCAATCGCGATGGTCACGTGAAAAAAATGGCGGCCCCCGTTATCTATAGAATTACACTGTAGCATCGTCTACATCCGCAGTTATGAAAATACATACAGGACATCCCATTTGAAACATTTGTATATGTTTCATTTTCTCGATATACATCTTGCAGTACATCTCCAAACAATCCTTCTGATAGTCGTATCGTCAAAGAAATCGTGAGATGATGTTTTTAAGAAGAAATTAGTCGATCTATAATTTATCCCGTTTTCTGGAGCTCAAATTCGCGAACTGCTAGTTATCAATCACCAATGATTCATTGGCAACAGCAAGAAGCTAGTTCTACGCTCTTTCAGCGAAAAAATGCATGCATAGAAAATACAATAAAGCCGGCCCGCTTGATGTAGGAATGTTTAGTGCTTATAATTTCCACATCTCAGTATATGTATAAAGACTGACACCAAAGGTTTATCATTTTCGCCAATGTCTTTAACACTAATTTTATTCAGTATTAAATTCTTCCATGATTTGAAAGTTTGACTTATATTTAATATTTTTAAACATTATATATTCTTGCTACACTTTGCTCTGTTCACTTATTATTGCAGTGGATTTTAATAGGGTTATACAGTTGGCCTTAAAACCGCCTATCCACCTCAATTTAAATTTGATCATTTACAGTTAAATTATAAATTTATTGTTTTTGCACTTGTTAGACTTAACGATGGCTTAGTAGTCGCAATTTCTTTTACATCCGATGCGTTTATTCGTCGAAATATGCTGCAGACTTGACGTGTCATTGTAACATTGTAGCAATTTAACAAATGGTATATTTGATAATTGTAATCTATATTGTTAAAAATGATTATGTAAAGGTAGTCAACGGTTGATCGCATTGTCAAGATAAAGGAAAAATATGTGTGTATTACTGTAAATGACGCCATAAGGAAAGTAGGCCTGTGTTTGCTGAGTAAATTTAATCATACATGTAAAATACCACCCTATTACGAAGCCTTATTTAAATAATATGCCATTTCTTCAATACTTTAAGACATTGTTAATAAGAAGGTTAACCGATTTAAAACATATTATATTTTAAAATAAATAGTTTTAAATAGTATTTAAATGTCTTATAATGCCAGTAAAACAAAATGATGTTGCATTTTCCTGCAGGTATTTAAGAACGTATATGCCAACCGAGGAAATAACATAAACCTTTAGCATGGATTTTGGTGAAAATAAAAATAAGCGACCAGCATATTGGCATCATTCACTCTTACGACTAGTAGTTACAAAACGTAGAACTAGACAATACCCCACGTGGCAAGTGAGAATAGCCATTCCTCGATCAGGTGGACTGGTCAAGCAGATTGCAATAAAATGGTCTTGTTAGCGTTAAGTTTAGACATATAGTACTGATGATACATTGAACAAGTAATGTAATACATTTAGTTGCATTATTGTCATATTCAAATGCGAAGGTATCATTCTACGATTGACCGTTGAACCTGACAACTCATTCGTCAAACCGTAGTACTGGTTGTTAAATTAATAAGTGTTGTTGTTTTATTTGTTGTTTGTATTTGTGTGCGTTTGCGTGCGTGCGTGCGTGCGTGCGTGCGTGCGTGCGTGCGTGCGTGTGTGTGTGTGTGTGTGTGTGTGTGTGTGTGTGTGTGTGTGTGTGTGTGTGTGTGTGTGTGTGTGTGTGTGTGGTTTCTCCTGTTCTGATCTTATTCTAATCAAAACTATTCCGCAGAAAAGGTTTGGGAGCAATTTCCAAAATATTGTAACATTGGCAAACTTAATTTTTGTTATACAATATTCATTATTTGTCACATAATAAAAAGTTTGACAAGTGTCCAGTTAGAAATCCCGTGTTGATCCAATCTGACCCCCACCCCTACCTCCTTAACTGAAATTCTTATTTTTATTTTTGCAGAATACTGTTATGGATACTAATGGTAATATATGTTCCCGGTTCTTTTGCTGCTTTTGCTAACAAGAACAACTTCATTGACATATAAAATGTGTATTTAACCATGGTGCAAAAGGTACACACTAACGCTTTAGATACATCACCAACTGAACTAAAAGAGAGGAGAAGCATGTTATAATGTGTATCATTTTGGAGGATAACTTATATATTGACAGAAACGAGGCGAAACGTAATAGTCGTAAACCCGTGAAATAAGTATGCAACAAGGAAATCTGGGAGTGTATTATTCCTTTTAAATGTCTTTCACAGATATGCTGCTAGAATATATAATTTATTGGAACACAATGATCGTGATGAAACTTCAAAGAATAGAGAGAAAAATAACGTTGCTGACTAAATGACATCAGAGGTTCAACATACAATTTTAATAAGGCTTTTCCTAGAATCTTCTCTATATTTTCGTATATCTTTGTAGTAATCAGTTTCGTGTTTATCATGGCATGGGTTTGAGCGTTGGCCTAGTACGACAGTTACTATAACAGATCATTGTCCTAGTATTACAATTACTATGACGGAGCATTGTCAGTCGTAGCAACTTTAATACTTCGACAACACTCCGTCAAAGTGACTGTTATACTATCACAATGCTCCTTCATAGTAACTATAGTAGTATGACAAAGCTCCGTCATAGTAACAGTTATACTATGGCATCGCTACATCATAGTAACTGTAATAACAGAAAAACGCTTCGTCACAGTAACTGTAATACTAAGGCAACGCTCCGTCATAGTAACTGTAATAAGCGACAATGCTCCCTCGACATAGTAACTGTAATGCTATGGCAATGCCCCGTCATAGAAACTGTTATACTAGGGCAACGCTCCGTAATAGTAACTGTAATATTAGGACAACGCTCCGTCATAGAAACTGTAATACCTGGGCAACGCTCCGTCATATTAACTTTAATATTAGGACAACGCTCCGTCATAGTAACTGTAATATTAGGCCAAAGCTCCGTCGTAGTAACTGTAATATTAGGACACTGCTCCGTCATAGTAACTGCAATATTAGGACAACGCTCCGTCATAGAAACTGTAATACCTGGGCAACGCTCCGTCATAGTAACTGTAATATTAGGACAACGCTCCGTCATAGTAACTGTAATATTGGGACAACGCTCCATCGTAGTAACTGTAATATTAGGACACTGCTCCGTCATAGTAACTGCAATATTAGGACAACGCTCCGTCATAGAAACTGTAATACCTGGGCAACGCTCCGTCATGTAAACTGTACTATTAGGACAACGCTCCGACATAGTAACTGCAATATTAGGACAACGCTCCGTCATAGTAACTGTAATATTAGGACACTGCTCCGTCATAGTAACTGCAATATTAGGACAACTCTCCGTCATAGAAACTGTAATACCTTTGCAACGCTCCCTCATGTTAACTGTATTATTAGGACAACGCTCCGACATAGTAACTTTAATATTAGGACAACGCTCCGTCATAGTAACTGTAATATTAGGCCAACGCTCCGTCATAGTAACTGTAATACTATGACAACGCTCCGTCATAGTAACAGTA
The DNA here is from genome assembly GCA_007844125.1 of Sinonovacula constricta. Lineage (NCBI taxonomy): Eukaryota > Metazoa > Mollusca > Bivalvia > Cardiida > Solecurtidae > Sinonovacula > Sinonovacula constricta. The sequence continues at coordinate 22,456,375 of CM017571.1, forward strand.
ATATTAGGACAACGCTCCGTCATAGAAACTGTAATACCTGGACAACGCTCCGTCATAGTAACTGCAATATTAGGCCAACGCTCCGTCATAGCAACTGTAATATTAGGACACTGCTCCGTCATAGTAACTGTAATATTAAGACAACGCTCCGTCATAGTAACTGTAATATTAGGACAACGCTCCGTCATAGTAACTGTAATATTAGGCCAACGCTCCGTCATAGTAACTGTAATATTAGGACAACGCTCCGTCATAGTAACTGTAATATTAGGACAACGCTCCGTCATAGTAACTGTAATATTAAGACAACCCTCCATCATAGTAACTGTAATATTAAGACAACCCTCCATCATAGTAACTGTAATATTAGGTCAACGCTCCGTCATAGTAACTGTAATATTAGGACAACGCTCCGTCATAGTAACTGTAATATTAAGACAACGCTCCGTCATAGTAACTGTAATATTAGGACAACGCTCCGTCATAGTAACTGTAATATTAGGCCAACGCTCCGTCATAGTAACTGTAATATTAGGACAACGCTCCGTCATAGTAACTGTAATATTAGGACAACGCTCCGTCATAGTAACTGTAATATTAAGACAACCCTCCATCATAGTAACTGTAATATTAAGACAACCCTCCATCATAGTAACTGTAATATTAGGTCAACGCTCCGTCATAGTAACTGTAATATAAGGACAACGCTCCGACATAGTAACTGTAATACTAGGACAACGCTCCATCATAGAAACTGTAATACTAGTACAACGCTCCATCCTAGAAATTGAAAAACTAGGACAACGCTCCATCCTAGTAACTGTACTACTAGAATAACGCTCGGTCATAGAAACGGTAATACTAGGACAATGCACGGTCATAGTTACTGTAATACTAGGACAACGCTCCATCATAGTAACTGTAATACTAGGACAACGCTCCATCATCAATCTTTATTTCCTCCATTATTGGAGATTTGACATAATATATACAACGTGGAATAAACACATATATACAAACATGTTATTACAAATAATGGCAATTAGATAATAAAAGTTTTATATATGAGGATGTACAACTGTTTCAAGTGTCACTAGTATGCATACTTACATTTTTTTATTTTTAAATCGTTCTATTTGGAACATTTAGCAAACAAAATTTTTGAGAGTTCATAGCACATCAAATGTTATTTCCCAGCCTTATACACATTATTGTCACGAACATAGTGCGTTAAATTAGTGATTCTGAATGCATATGCAGTCATGAACGAAACGGAACGATCTATGTAAGAATTCGTCATTGGCTGTCTTTTCTATGAACGGTACGATAGGAGCTCCCAGTAGTCGAAGTGAAAAGTTTACATTGTCCTTGGAGATCAGTTGCAAAACAAAATCTGATCCAAAGTTCCACAAAGTATGTTGTAGAAAGGCTCCCCGTAACTGTTCTGTTGAGTCACATTCACTAATACTATGAACTAGTCGATTATTATACAGCTTAAGGCACTTTTTACACTCAGTCACTTCCTTCTGTGTGGGTTCACACCACGCCTGTGAAACAGTTTTCATAATAGCTCTTGTGCAGCTGTACTTACATACAATATAAACAATGGACTGTTGCACCATGGGACACAATTTTTTAAAGTAATCAAATTCGTCTGATAGCGATATTCGTCTGTACCATTGCTGTTCATCTAGTGAATACACTAGTCTCTTGACAAGCTGCTTCCATGCGTATTTTGTCGGCAGGCTTGTAGGATTAATAAGGACACTGTTAAAAAATGAGTCCAGTCCATAATGGTGCATTATTCCGCAAATGTCGGGTATAAACCCAAGAGTAACAGAGTTCTTTTTAGAAGCGTATGACAAGTATCTTGTAAGGAAGATATTTCTACATGTACTGTTTGTGTCTAAACTTAGTATTTTATGAAGAAACATGAGCTTTCTAACAGAAATGTCGCAAGTAAGTTTGTGCAAACCGACCATTGCTTCGGCCATGTCAGACCTGGTACGAGGTTGAAACCCTTGTATCTTTTTCACTACAAAATGTTGGAATCTGTTAATAATTGTCGTGCAAGATGGTGGTAAATTGCACCATAATTCGCAGCCATATAGTGCGATTGGTTTTACTATTTTACTGTAAATGTTTATAGATGTCAATGGGTTTACACCATCTGGGGTGACGCCTAGAGATGCCATGGTATAAAACGAATTTCTAGCTTTTTGTAACCTTTCATCAATGCGTCTAGTTAATATAAGATTAAAGTCATGACGTATACCTAAGTGGATAACGTGATCGGCTTGTTTGATGTTTTTATCACCATACATTATGCATATTCGCGGGGCAGAGCGTTTCTTTGTAAACACAATCGTATTCGATTTGTCTGCGTTCATTTCGATTTTCCACTTACGACAGTATCTGAGGACAATATCAACTAATCGTTGTAGTCGTAGTGGGGTGTTTGCAATAAGGGAGATATCGTCAGCGAATGACGGGTTACCTCCCTTGACCGAATGTACCATACAGCCATAGTTACTTTCTTCTAGATCATTTAGTAATTGATCTATGTAGACGAGGTACAAAAAAGTTGATAACACCCCTCCCTGACGAACTGATCTCGCGATATTCAGTGCTGTTGAGGTTATGCCGTTGGAACGTACTACGCATTTTAGACCACTGTACATATCCATGACAGTTCTTAGTATTTTCCCGGTAAATCCTATTGTTCCCAGTTTATAGAGTAACCCTGTGTGCCACACCGAATCAAAGGCGGCTCTCTGGTCCAGACACGCTACGTATGCATTGCTTCCTGATTCGATTTGTTTATAAATTGTTTCTTGAAAGTTAAAACATGTAGTTATACAACTAAACCGCTTCTGAAACCCCTGTTGTTGGTTGTTGGGAAAAGGTATGCTATTCGATTTTAAGTAAAACAATACTCTCTGTAGCAATAATTTCTCGAACAGTTTGCACAAACAAGGTATAAGGGACACTGGCCGATAGTTACTCGGGTCTTTCTTTGATTTACCGTTGCCTTTAAAGATCGGAACCAGTACGCTTGTTTTCCACGTTTGGGGCAGACGCTCATGATAAAGAGAAGAGTTAAAAAGAGCGGTCACTGCGTAAACCAATTTATCCCCGCCATTTATAATATGTTCATTTAGAACATTATCGATCCCGGGTGCTTTGTGTTTATTTAAGCACTTAATTGCACTTTTTATTTCCGATTGATTGAAAGGGGTTACCAGTATTGGATCAAGACACTCTGTTGTGAGAAATCGATCCAATCCTTCAAACACCTCTCTGTCATCGCTTGTAACGCCAGGTTCGACACTAAACACGTGTTTAAAGTATTGACTAAATCCGTTTTCAATATTTTCATCACTAAACCGTTCGTCATTTACTAATATTTCCGTTACCGAGTTGTTACTTTTCCCAGAGCGTTTCTTTAAAATTTTCCAGAATTGTTTGTAATCCAGCTCTGAGGTCCTAGTAAGTTCGTCGAGTTTTTTGTTTTCGTTCTCTAGCACTGCACGTCTCTGCGTTCGTCTGAAGTCAGCCTTTGCTTGCTTATACCTAGCATATGTAATGTTGTCGGCATAACGAGGCTGATTTTCATTCAACCACTCTCGGCGCCATTGTTTCATTATTACATGTGTAGCTTTTACATGTTTGTTCCAATAAGGCTTTGCGCTTGGGTTAAATCTGCTGCGTGGTATTTGGTGTTCAGCAGCCTTTATCGCGTTTACTATAATTGTATTTAAAAAATCGGGTTCGCATTTATCACAGTTGATGTTAAGTATGCAATTCAATTCTTGATTTAAGACTTGTTGGTACGCGGTTAAGTTTTCCTGGGTACATTTATCCCATGAAAGTGTATACATCGGCGGGTTGTGTTTAGTGTATCTACATTCAGCCTGATATGTTACTATAATTGGTTTATGGTCAGACGTAGGCACTTCCGAGCTGTCTAGTACGTGATATGATATTACATTATGACGAGAGTCAACGTCAATAAGCACGTGGTCGATGGTAGTCTTATTAGGTATGAATGTGAAGTCCGTGTCGCTACCAAGCATATATTTTACGGATGTGAAGTTGTTTCTATTTATCATACTGGTTAAAAGCTTGGATTTTGCATTTCCGGCAGTGCAATCGTTTAAAATTTGGCCGTTAAAATCACCTCCGACGATCACGTTTCCCATTTTGGTATACTGGTTAAGTAGCGATTCTAGGTCACTTAAGACAGATTTGTATAATGATACATTTTGACAAGCTGGTAAGTAAGTACAAAGAATATACAATGGAGCGGTATTATTACAATACAGTTCTATTCCTATTATTCGATCGCTTTGCACCGGAAGTCGGTTTATGCTTCCGTTTAAAGCCTTCTTATACAATACGGCTGTACCTGCTCTCCCACATCTTAAAGGACCATATTGGTCAAGACTGCAATCGAATGTTGCGAATGCCGAGTATGATTGGTTAATACTTTCGAGAAAAGTGGCCGATTTGGGAAATAATTTGTGCTCAGAAATTAAGGCAATATCAATGTCGTATGAGTCCAAATATTCTGACAGAGAGAATGCCGACGACATGATACCTCTACTGTTCCAGCAAAGCAAATTTAACAACATTATCAAGATAAATCGAATTAAATTGGTTTTACACGTTTTACAATTCATTTCTAATGATATTTTGTTCGATTTAATGGTCACCATATTACCACTGTGGGTTAGTTACGTCTCTGTTCTTCCACGAATTGAAGTTATCACCACCAACTGAGTGCTCGTCGTCCCAGGGGTTGCCGTAGTCGCGCTCACTGTTGATGTCCCTATTGTCGTAGTCCCGCGGTCTATATGCCGGCTTATAGCTTCTATGATCCCGTCGCTCAGCTGTAAAACCATTCCTGGTTGAGTGGTAACGATTATGATAGTCGTTATTGTGATGCCTGGCTGGTGGCGCCCGTTGGCTCTCCCACGCCTCCTTGGCTATCCATTTACGATAGGTTATGCCATCAGGCCAGAATCTGTCATCATTAATTATATGCTCCATGCTCTCAGGCACGTTGATTTTTGCCGACGACCCATTTCGTCCGTAGAACATCCGGAGCTGGGTGATGTGCACATGCTGTCGCTCAAAGTGTTCGTATATATCTGTCTCAGTGGTATTTCTGTCTATGTTACCTACAAAGTAAGGCACATTTCGTTTCTTTTGTACAGCGACAAACCCGTTCTCGTGGTGTATTTTTTCGGTGCGTGCGTAAACAGAAGTTCCGTTTGTTTTCTGTTCTTCTCGTAGTTCGCTCGTTCCAGTAGGTGAGAATGGCTTTTGAGTAATAGTATGCGACGATTCCGTTGGCACATTCGTGTATGTATTCCTGTTATCGTTCTTGGCTTTGGGTTGAGAAGCTGAGGAAGATATAACTTCAGCGTAAGACAACACGCGCGGTTCGCTGGGCTTATTGGTCTTGTCTGTGGGTGTTGAGTCGTGTTGTGCGGCATTGTTGCAGGGACTCGAAAGGCCAATTAGTTTCTGATTCATTGTTTCCAGCGACGATCCGAGACGTTGTACTTCTGTTTGTATTATACTCACATCGGAGGTTGCAGCTGCTCCCGCCATTGAAGCCAATATACTTCGAACTGTTCCGTTGAGGAGCCAGTATGATAATACTTCGTCATAGTAACCGTAATAGTATGGTTATGCTTTGTCATCGTGACTGTAATACTATGACAACGATTCATCATAGCAACTGTAATACTAGGACAACACTTCAGCATAGTAACTGTAATACTAGGACAACGCTCCGTCATAATAACTGTAATACTATGACAACGCTCCGATTAAAGAGAGGAATAATGTACGTATTTTTGTAGCAAATCCGTTCCAGGATAAAGCCATTGGAAAACAGTGAGAAAGCAGATCCTTTTCATATATGCTGTCACTGTATAAGTAGTTACTAAACATTCTGTCGAAACATCCAAAAGTTTCTATAATTTTAGCACAATGGCATTTATGAGATGCCCAGTGACTGAACCAGGCCGGTCTATGATACTGACACCAACGAGCGTAATGCTGTTCCCTTAGCCCCGAGCGTTAGTGGGGAAGCCACTACTACCAACTTTAACGGGCCGTGAAAGCAGTGAAATGATAAAATGCCCCAAATTTTGAATGCTCATAACTATGAAGTCTTTTGTCCGACTCTTCTAAAACTTTCCAAAATTATGTATACATTCTATAAGAACAGAATGGCAAAATATAAACGTGAAAAATTACCTAGAAATACGTTTTCTTTTCTTAGAAATTATTTTTCAGTCATTTTGTGGGGGCAAAAGTTCATCTTCACAGCAAAGCTTATATAAAACAACATTTAGCAGAATTATTAAATACACCCTAATGGAGGTAGTATGGAGCTTAAAATTTTGATTACCTTAACCGTGTTTGATAAATCTATCACCATAGTTTTCAATGTCAAAAAAGTAGTCCCTCTTTGAAACAGAAAGTACATGTGTTTTCACTTGATTTTTAAAGTGTGTTTTTATGCATGTTCTAAACACTCACTATGAAAATTAAGTGAGCTTCTACGTTGAAAATTGTTTGAACAAACTTATGTTACAATAAAATTGTGTCTATAAACATATTTCCTGGGCTAAACTGCTCATAACAAAAAATGGTAGTTTTATCAATATTCATCAAATTTCACTTTTTTGTGAAGTAATCTTAATAAATTATGATATAATATGTTATAACATTGGTTTTGATGTATGGCATGAATATTTATATGAAAAAATAATGAACTTTGAAAATTAAAATTTTATGAAATGTGCCGCTTAAGCGACCCCTTAAAGTGCTTGGTTTGACCCGGTCGGTGACTGATCCCGCTAACTCCCGATCCACAAGCCGACGGAAACATTTGGCTTTACCTAAAATAACTGTAGAAAAGTCTGACATTGCAACTGTTCTTTTCTCGGTACGTTGAAACGGTCTGTCATCGAATAGCAAGTTGCAGCCAAACAAAGAATTACCAACAGGAATTAAGTGATCTTATCAACTTAATTACCAATTTCATCAGTATAAGCCTACCTGGTTTCCTGTCATTGCAGTCGGGCTTATCAAGAATAGAATAATACATCAAAGGATACGTGTATGGTAGTAAAAGCCGAAAAAATAAAAAGCTATCGGAGTTGTATCAACATCGGTCAAGACCATAATACGTAATGAAAGCATCGTTTTGTCTATCATGATGATTAGATAATTAAAATTTATTATGATGAAATAGGTTTCTGGTCGGATCTGCTCTTTAGATGCAAAACATCAAAATTGGTATTTTGGCTTACATTTAAATGATCGCTTATTAAGTTTTTCTATGATTTTAAAGTGTCAATCTTAATTCTATTGCCCAGTGACAGTTACATCAATGATGATAATAATAATAACAATAATAATAATAATAATAATAATAATAATAATAATAATAATAATAATAATAATAATAATAATAAATAATAATAATAATAATAATAATAATAATATAAAATATGTCTACTAAGGTATATGAAGGAAGATGTGAAATCACAAAGTAAAATCTTCATCTAAATGCAAAGCTATTATTTCTAGAAATTAAAGTTAAGAAACCTAACAGGTCTAGTATTTTTAGCAGGTTCGTATCATTTGAGCGACCATTTCAAGATATTCGTACCATAGATTTTACTTTTGGCATGGTAATAGCCGATACTTCCTAAATGTTTTTCTCTTGGGACTTTCTTTGCAATAAATGTTTATTTTAACGGTCACACGTGAGTCAAAGTTTCCGAATATCGCTTTCAAACAGAGAAATTGGAGTAACAAATTAGTCCATTGGGATGTACAGTAAGAAGTGTTACTTATAATCAGGTAAGTCTCCAGAATGTCCGTGACAAAATGTCCCTAGAGGTTTTGGTTGCTGTGTTAATTGAATCGTATTTGTTAAATCGAAATCGTAAATTCCGAAATCTAATTAAATTAAATCAGAGTTCATTTGAAACATCAGATCACAAGATCGCAAGACATTTGTATAGACATTTTATAACGCGTTGTTTAAAAGCGCCTTAACAGTTCAGCCGTTGATTAATTGATTTTTTTTGTATAGTAATGGCAAGTCGAAAATAAGCTTCCACAACATCAACAAAGGCCAACAGGAAATACTTGTTTTTTCTTTTCTTATTATTGTCATTATTCATTTTTTTCTGTATTAAGACAAAACAGAATTATAATTATCGATATCAGCAAAGAGTGTAGATTTCCCTATTCATGTATAATTCTCAATGATTTTGAAACTAATTAATACCATAGCTACAAAAGAAGAACGTGTATTACCTGATGAAAACAGTCTACAATTTCCTTTAAATGAACCTATTAATATTCTCGTTTAATTCATTTAGAGTCTATGTGAAATATGTCCAATGATTTGCGAAAATTCTGAGGTGTGTTCAATTCGCTTAAACAGACAACTCGAATTTTGTGTAATATCGTTTGTCCAACCGTTTAATTGCTAGGCAATTAATATGAAGACACTTTCTTACATAGAGAACTTTCTTACCGTTCACGTTCCGTGAATGAACTCCACACTTTATTGTAGCTTTCCAATTACCAGTCAGCGATCAAGTGGCTCGGGCAACAAAAGACCTGCTACAGACATAAACGGATGAAAGAACTTTGGCAATTATTAGAAAAGCTGCTTCGTTAAATGCAAATATACTCTTCCTATTTGAAAGATTGCTGTATTCATCAACACGCTAAAAGAACAAATGCTGGAAGTTTAACAGCTTCATCGCATTGATCTGCACACTTATTAAAGTAAAGCAAACTTTCGGTTACAGAATGAACGACCCAGTAAAAATGTTTGGTCTTGACCCTAGATTATTTGTCCTTAAATCCGTTTCTTACGAGAATTACTGCCCAAAAATATCATCCGGAGATATAGAAAATACACCAATTTTTCCTCAAAGACCTGTCTATGATAAATCCGTGTTGATATCTAACTAAATAATCATAAGGGCATCGCATCTACACAAACATAGCCGAGGTGTCCAAGCGTTTCATATTGGGGGAATTTAGTAAATTGTTATGTCAACGATGACTGGGCGAATTGGTTTAATAAACAGTTACGTATATCAGAGAAAGATACGGTTTTACGTAATTTCACAAAAGACGTGAGGCTTCTACCCTAACCAAAACAAAAACTATTACAAAGGAAATATTTGTCCACGAATAATTAAATCAAAATGATTGTAAAATTTATAAAACCTGTGCCGAATCGTATTTTCAATGCGCACAGCTGATATTTCACTATTAATAACACTGAACAAATAATTTCATTTTATTGCAACATAAATGAACACATAGTTCAAAACTATGTGTCTGCTGAAATTTAAACATGGTGTCTAATTAAGCTTGCAAAGAGAAAACTGTAAATTTTGTTTCAATCAGTTTTTATATGAATATAGTCTAAATCTCAAGGCATTTTGGAAAGCAAAATGATAAGTGATTTGAAACGAATTGTATGACCTGTCTTATCTGTACAAGCACAAAACGAACAGATTAAAACCCGTATTCTGCAAAATACATATTTAAGTATATAGTACTTTTTTCCTGTTTTCTCACAATAAACGGTAACAAAATCAGTACACCATGAAACGATATATAGAATAATGAACATATATATTATGAAGCAGAGTAGCAGAACAAATTAAACAAAATTATTACATTTTAAACATATATTTCAATAGTTTAATGACATAATTGTGTTAAATTGCATTTCTGCGAAACTATGAAAAAGTTTATTGATTGTGTAAAGATGTACAGAATGAAAGTCATATATATTATATATTTGTGGTGTATTTTCAAAACCCAAAGTGGCACAAACATGCTATATAGCAATGATTATTCATGAATTAACTACAATAAATCCAAAATTGATAAAGCTTTAAACTTACTATTGCTGATAACATCTGGCAATTTTAAACGGATTTCATCGTGAAAAATAAACTTGATTTATAATGGTCAAATATAAAGTCTGTAGCTACGATGTACTTTTTCTAAGGTATCAACATGTTAACTTGTCACATCAATATAAAGACGTAAATCGAACTTAAGTATTTATCTCCGTTTTTTTAAAAAAAACAATCTCGAATAGATTTATCAAACAAGTGCTTACCGAGAAAAAGTACTATTTTGCGGTTGTTTGTCTTATTGTTGATATCATTGTTTTAGTCCTTGTACTACTGTGACATTCTGTACACCCCGACACAAAGCAAAGCTCGACAGCTGTAGATTTCACGTTTTGTAGCGTGACCTTTCTATACTTATTGTAGCTAAGACCTACAGCAGACTCCATATGGATATATTATAGGATCGGAATGCTGCTGCCTGTCGATTTAAATTAAACATATACGAGCTTTAAACGGAGAATTGCGTGCAGACTGTGCTGCCTAAAGCTATCAGGCTTGGCTTCTGCTATATTTGCATATGGGCTAACCAGCCAGCAGGGTTAAACTGAAATCACACATATAATGTGTATTTAAAAGTCATAACTGTAAAATGGTTTTGACCGCGGATAATATTAGGATAACAAGACAACACTAAAACACGGGACCACCGGACCTTAAATTTTGCAAAGAAAAGCATGTGAAAAAAATAAAATGGTAAAAAGTATATGTAGTCTCGTACTTGGCCTTGAGTAAGTTTTTTTTAAAATTTATTTTTGCATACCAGAACAATATGTGTTAATGTGTTGACGTGTATTTACATATATCCGAAGTAATGAAATTACAATCAAGCTTAATAGTTTGATACATGTTTCATTTTCCGATATACATTTAAATGTAACATTAAAGTTCCAAATAATCCTTCTTATACACATAGTGCTACCATTAGTAGTGTTTAGTATTGACTTTGGTTTATTCATAAACATTTATAAATACAAACGAACGAAAACCCATAAAACCATGGATTGCGCTAATACATCGAAGGACACAAGTACGGTAGCAAAAGCCGAAAAAATAAATAGCTATTGGAGATGTATCGGCATCGGTCAAGTCCATAATACGTAATGAAAGAATCGTTTTGTCTTTGCAGCTTATGATGATTAGAAAGTTAAAATTTATTATTGGGAAACAG